>JANHMN010000004.1:114419385-114494190 GCA_030674055.1 Rhabdomys pumilio
AGAGAGAGAGAGAGAGAGAGAGAGAGAGAGAGAGAGAGAGAGAGAGAATTCATGAAAAATAAAGACATAGAGATACTTTGGTAAAAATGTAGACATAAAAATGTACTGCGTGTCCAAACTGTGCATGAGTAATAGACCCCACCCAGCAATGGAGATAAGTATTACAGTTCATTTATCTTCAGTGAAATCAGCTCCTCAAGGCTGTTTTGGATATCTATTTCAGTAAAATACAAATGTAAAGTAGAGTACAACCAACCCAAATACATAATAACAATTTCATTCACATCTATATGGTAATATTTCTTACAACTATTCTATGATAGAATAGAGCTAAAGCTTCACTGTCTTAAAACTCATTATAATGTTTGCCCATATAAGGATGTAAGGAACACTGCTGAAAGAGACTGCAAAGGCAAGATAACATACATCATCTTTCTAAAATTCTTGGAAAAGAAAATTGGATGTTCTGAACTTGACACAATGCTCAGACAGAAACACATATTAAGAGCCTTGATACATCAGACACACTTTAAAGCCAATTATGGAAACCAGTTCTGAGGCAAGCAGCTCTGAGAATGGTACACAGATAAACTCTTAAACAAAATGAAAAGGATAGTAAGAAGGCTTTTCTTCTGTTAAATGCTTTCTTAAAATGGGAGCCGAGGTGCTAGAGACATACAAAGAGTAATGGTCTGTCCTGGAAGTAAGTCCGGGAAGAAATCTTGTAGGAAATGATATCCAGAAAGTAGGATGAGAAAGGAATACTATTTCAAACAAAAGAAATAGTTTATATGAAGACTCAAGGGGAACAGAGAACATAAGTCCAAGTAAAATATCAATGGGTATGAAGCCCAAACCTCCTTGAAGGAGGTCAAGCAAAAATTGGATCTGAAATTATAGGTATGACACATAGCATATTTGCATACTCCATGACACTGAACATTGACCTAAATGTGTTTTCAAATCTTAGAGACTGGTGTTTCCAAAGGACTATCCTGTGTAGAAGGACTGAGAAATGCAGAGCAGAATGGATTGGAAGATCATGTCAGTGGAGAAGGAATGGAACTAATGAAGCCAGGATGTATTTGGAGGTAGAGTTTGTCAAGAGTGGTGAGAATGAATGTGCAGAGTGAGAAGTGCAAGAGAGGGAGGGGAGAGCAGTTTTCAGCTTCTTGGCATAGGCAACTGGAACTTGGTAGCTGACTTAGAGCTTCTACCACTGTGATGAAAACACCAGGTGATAGTCCATCATAAAGGGAAATCAGCAGGAATTTGGAGTCAGGAGCTGCTGCAGAGGTCATGGAAGAATGCTGCTTACTCCTTTGCTCCTCACGGATTGCTCTGTTTTCTTATAGCACCTAAGACCATCAGTCTGGTAATGGCACCAAATCCAACAGGCTGGGTCATCCCACATTAACCACTAGCTATGAAAATGCCCTAATGACTTGCTTTCTGTCCAATCTCATGGAAGCATTCTCTCAACTGAGGGAGGCTCTTGCGTCTCAGATGACTCTAGCTTGTGTCAAGTTGACATAAAACTAGCTTAGCACAGTAGGGCCAGTTCTACAAAAGGAAATGTGTTTGACCTGTGCATGTATTTGGGACATGTTAAATTAGATATACATGTGAGGTCTCCTAGTGTTGAAGCATAGTAAAATCAGAATCTGTGTTTCTGGGTCTGAGTCCTAAGCATAAGCAGATTACTATGGATAATATGGGCCCTGGATAATGATTGTCAGGGGAGTTTGTGCCATGTAAATAAAGATGATCTAAGAAGAAACCTAAGAGATATTGAAAATGCATGATAAACAAGAGAACAGAGAAAGATAGTCCTGTGTCTTAGCCATCTTTTTCTTCCTTCCTTCCTTCCTTCCTTCCTTCCTTCCTTCCTTCCTTCCTTTCTTCATTCCTTCTGTACATTTGTCTGTACATTTGTTCTTTCTTTTTTTGATTCCTTCTTTCTTCCTTCCTTACTTCCCTCCTTCATTATGTCTGTTCTTCTTTCTTTCCTGAAAGTATTTTTATATGATTTGTTCTAATCATATCCCCCCTCACATCTCCTCCACAAACCCTCAACTTCCTCCCCACCCAATTCTATGCCATGTTTCTCTCTTTTTAGAAAACAAACACCAACCCTGCCACAAAAATAATTTTTTTTTTGGCTTAAACCTGGCTTGCTTTCAAGATGTGCTGTGGCAATGGTGGCACATAACATGTAGGAGTGGCCAATAAATTACTGATTCAGCTTGAGGACTAAGGCATGAGAGGTAGCTCATGCTGGATACTGGGGTGATGGCAAGAAACTGGAAACTGGATGGCTCAGAGACCTAAAGTAGAACTGAACATGACTAGAAAATAAAGGAGTCTACGAAATGATTCCTAATGACATTCTGCTATCCTCATTGGCACAGTCTCCGACAGTTTATTTGTGTCAGTCCTGTGGTGTCTGGGAGGCCTCATTTCTTTTTGGTTTTTCAAGAGAGGGTTTCTCTGTATAGCCCTGGCTGTCCTGGAACTCACTCTGTAGACCAGGCTAGCCTGGAACTCAGAAATCTGCCTGCTTCTGCCTCCCAAGTGCTGGGATTTAAGGTGTGAGCCAGCACTGCCCGGAGGCCTTATTTCTTTAATGTCTTCCATTCTCATTGGCTCTTGCAGTCATTGTGCCTCCATTTCCCACACAGTTCACCAATCCCTGAGGGAAGGGATATGATGAGGTCATCCCATTTAGGACCTACTGTCCAAAGGAATCTCATTCTTCATATATGGTCCACTTGTGGGTCTTCTGCATGAGGAATCTTCAGTGTTCATGGCTGAGCTAGGCAGTGATCTATGGATTTAGAAGAATGTACTAGAAGTCATTGTATTGCTATGTTCTTCCTCTTCCTCTTCCTTCTCTTTCTCCTCCTCCTTCTCCTCCATCTTTTTTCTTTTAGAATAGCAGTATTTAGTTTTTACTCGAGATGGGTGTGCTATCTAGTCTAGGATTCTTGGCCACTCAAGCAGTTTCAGGCATGGGTTCCATCTTGTAGAGATGACCTTAAGTCAAATCATATATAAGTTGGTTATTCCTACAATTTTTGAGCAATAATTACCTTAGCATATATTGCAGGCAGAACACTATTGTAGGGTTTGTGACTGGGTTCTGTTTACATTTCTCTTTTGGTAGTGTGCAGAGTACCTTCCTATACCAAAGATCATTATACATAGGGGTAAAGGCTCTATGCAGGCACCAGTTCAACCTCTCTGTGTGTAATGAGTCATGTAAGTGCTATCTTCACCAATTGAGCCTTGCTCACAGTCTGTGGTGAGCAATCTATAGTCTTGGAAACAGTCCTAATTGTTTGGGGAATCCCATGAACTTCTTTGGCCTATAACTCAATTAAATATAACCCAATTCTAGTACTGGACGATTCATGTGGTGATGAGATGTCCAACTGATACTTTGTCTCCCCCATTATTTGGTCATTTTGTTTATTTCACCTTCATACCTGTATACCTATATACCTATATACCTATATACCTATATACCTATATACCTATATACCTATATATCTATATATCTATATATCTCTATCTCTATTTATATCATATATATGTGTGTGTGTGTGTGTGTGTGTGTGTGTGTGTGTGTGTGTGTAAGCTTCTACTGTAGTAGGTTTTCATACTCCCCCTCAGGTGGCCCTTAATTTTACTATCTCTCCCCATATTCCCTCTCTTGTTTTTATCTCTCATTTTTTCCCCACTTGATTCTTTCATTCCAGACCATCATCCATTTATAACTATATATTCTATTTCCCATTCCTAATGAGATCTATTTTTATCCTGCCTAGTTCCTTATTTTATACTTAACTTTCATTGTTACTTGAATTGTAGTTTGCTTATCATTAATTTAAAAGGTAATATCCACGTATAAGCAAATACATACTATATTTTTTCTAGATGTTGGATATCTTACTTCAAATGATATTTCCCAGTTTTATATATTTATCTGAGAAATTCATCATTTTTTTTAAAGGCTGAGTAATACCCCATGGTATATACTAAATTTTGTTTATCCATTTTCCAAGGAACATCTATGTTGTGTCCAGTTCCTAAATATTATTAATATAAGAATAATGGACATGGTTGAGTAACTGTCTTTTCTGGTGTTAGTATGAAACATCTTTTGTCTATGTGTTTTTAAGAATGATATAATTGGATCTTGAGGTAGATTGATTCCCATCGTCCTGAGTACTTAATACACTGAATTCTATCATGGCTGCTGAACTCAAATTTTCTTTTTTGGATGTCCAGGGTTTTTTGTTTGTTTGTTTTGTTTTTAGTTTTTTTTTTTTTAATAGATGTTCATTATTAGCCCTCTATTGCATATATAATTGGTGAAAATCTTTTCTCATTCTGTAGCTAGCTGGTTTGTCTGAGTGTTCTCCTTTGCCATACGGAAACTTTTCAATTTCATAAAGTCCCATTTATTAATTGTTGTTTTTAGTGCCCATGGCATTAGTGCCCATTTCAGGTCTCTTCCTATGCCAATGATTTCCAGACTATTTGATACTTTCTATTCTATCTTGTTCAGGATATCTGACATTATGTTGATGTCCTTGAACCATGTGGAGTTAGTTAAGTTGTTTTTAGCTATGTTTCTTATAAAGTAAGGCTACATGCTTATTACTCTTTGCAGGACAGGAAGAGTAAGACAAGAAGAGATAAACAGAAGTGAAAAGGGAGGATCGTCTTACATAGGACTACTCCCTTTGTGCCATCTCAGAAAACACATTTCGTCAGCAACAATATCCTTGAAACCACTGACGTTGAATTAGTCTACCTTTCTGCCTCTTGCTCATCTGTTGGCATGTTGGACATTTATTTTTCTGCATTTCTTAATTGTACTACTCTGCTATACTAGTACCCATAAAAGAACCTGAAGCTCCTCTGGATCCCTTGTTTTCTCGTTCTGGCTCTCTTCCTGCTCTCTCCAGTGAGCCAAAGCCTGCCCACTCCTACCCAAAGACCTGAAGCACAATTCAGAGTTCTGGTGTGTCGGGTGGGTGAGTTTTGACAACGACAAAATGACGTTGCCCTCTCTGTGTTTCTCTAGTAAGGAATCTGGACAAGTAACCAAAAGCTGGAATAAATTTTTTTAAAGTATAGAAGGAATTATTAAATTAAGACATGCAATTGCATCTGCTATGACCTTAAAAAGCCTAAACAGAAGTTAAGAGAAGTAGAAAAAATTAAATAATAACCAGGATTAAAAGGAAAAAAGTTTCATAAAATGCGTCCAATGTGTTATTACAAAATGTACCATTGAACTGTTAGTTGAACAAAGCCTTTGTACCTTCAATTTATTTTGTCAGGTTATGTTACCCCAGCAACAAGGGAAGAGACTCAGGCACTGTACACAATCTTCACACCACACACTTCCCAGCACAGGAATGATTTGGGTAATCCTGCTGGATAAGCATCAAAGAATTAGAATCTTGGACACTTAAATTTTATGAACCAATGAATTTATTTTCTGGTGAAATCAGTTGCAATACTTTTCTCTGCTTTATTTCTGTCTTTTCTACTTCTACAAGAAAGGGGTGTATCCTTATGAAATAGAAAAAATTCAAAATAATAAAACTTTTGCTATCAAGGATTTACAAATAGATTTGCTTAGGAGATATTAATGCACACAAATTAGAATTTAGCTAAGAGGACATTGTTCCCCAAATATAATCAGGTCTGTTACAGATAAGCACAATTTACAATGCTAGCATATAAATTTCTTCAGTAGGATTCACCAGTTTCTCAGCCCATTCCCTAAGAACACACCTCCTACAGACAACTCAAGGAGGTCATCAGTACAGGGACAAGTGAATGTTAAGTCCTGAACTGCCATAAAATCCCCAGTTCTCTCCCTGAGAAAAGCATAATTCTGCCAGATAGGCATGATGACCATAGGTAACAACTATTTGAAAAGAGTAACAGTGCTGTACTTAAGAAATAATTCTGGCTATATCTTTGTCGTGTAATTTTTTCTTCTGCGTAAATATTAGACTTGAAGTCTCCTGTCTTTTTTTAAACTGTGAAAAGTATAATCTGGTGCCAGGGCCTAAGAGAAATTTAAGGATGACAATGTATATCAAATGCATCAAATCTAAGGTGTATATACATCAATCTAAGAGGTATATAGCTTACTAAAATCTTTTATTTGGGTACTAGCTCTAGCTAGTATTTTCTTTAGTAAAGAATTTTTTCCCATCTCTAAATGTGCCAAGTGAAGAATTACTGGAAATATAATATTTCTATGATGCTTAGACTTCATTAGAGACCTTGGAGAAGAGAATGTCAGTAAAGAACCACAGGCAAGGTTTATACTGATGCTCACTCCTGCATCCTCTCTCTTCAACATGTAAATGTTTATTCTTTGTGAAAGAACTGTGTAACTTTTAGAGCATCTGTAGAGACATCTATTAGACTTTTTGTCTAGTCTTCACCTGCTATGTAAATATGCTTCCTACTGAGCTCTAAATACATCCAGAACACATCAGACTTCCACAAGTTTCTACAGCTCTCTATGGCTCCAGGATCACGAATAAATCTGAGTTTGTATTTTCTCTGAGTACTTAATTCTGTACCAGTTGCATAGTGACCTCTTACTCAGTAAGTGTATATCTGAAATGTGTGGCATTCCTAATTGAGGGTTAGTCCACAGAGAGTTAGCATGGAGTTGCCACCACAGAAAATGGGGCTCTACTGATGTATACACTGGATAGCATTTGGACAAAATTTAAAATATCTCATTGCTCTAAAACCTTATATTAACTTCATGGCTCTCTCTTTTTTTTAAACATAGCACATGTTTTACTTAAGTCTCAGTTTCCCCTTATAATAATTCTTATATTTACACCTTCTTTTTTTCTCAGATATGCCATATTCTTGTTATATTCAACTTTGGCCTAGAAAATAGAGAAAAAATCATATTGGGGCTTTGGGCCTCAGACAGTATCTGCCTTTAAGTATCACCAAACAGTTCATGAAATTTATGGAATTTCATCAAGTATTTGAGACTTCATTCACACACTGGTAGCAAACTACAATATAAATAGAGAACATCTGTATTCTCTTTTTTAGCACTTACAGAAATTAGCCTTTTACTACAACCCTGTGTAGACAATCTTTCAATATACCTGCCAGTCTTCCTTGAAATATAGTAAAATTTTGAGCTTAGAGGGTGACTCAGTGAGCTTTAACTCCTGGATCAGGCCAGAAAGCATGTTCAGAAAACAGACAATACTTGCATAATATTTTATTCTATCTTAGCCAAATGAAGTATTACAGCTTGTCATGTATTTTAAAGTAGCCAAAAACATAGCACAAAATCAGGATAGACAACTAACAGAATAAATGGTATATTTTAAATTTTCTTTTAAATATATTTTATTCATTTATTTAATTTATTATAACTCTTTGGATATGTATGTACCCAGGAATGTCATAGCATACATGTGAGGTCAAAGGGCAATGTAGAAGAACTAGATTCTCTCCATTATGTGGATCCCAAGGAGTGATCTCATGTCATCAGGTTTGACAGCATGCACCTTCACCTGCTGACTCATCACTTTTGACCTTATCAGAACAGCTTTTTATAAACATGCTTTTTACCTTCAGAAATGTAACTTTTGCCAAATCTTGCATTCGAGTTAATAATAGTCCTTGAGATTATTAGAACTATACCCAATCTGTTTCCCTACTATATTCATCCTGTTTACTTTGCCTTTCAGAAGATGATGTAACCATCCTTACTATGCCATAGACTTCCTATGCAATCGTCTTTTACAACTTATGCTAAATTTTAGCCTTAAACTCTGTACTTTTCCCATGCCCTGACCCAGGGATAACATGTAAGGGTATATGCTTGTGTATGTTGAAATCATGTAAATACATGTTGATAAAACCTGTGTGCAGTTTTGAGTTCTATTATAGGTCAATTGGCATCATAAGGTAACGTTTTCACTTGTAAAACTCCATTATAAATTTCTGTAAAATCGTATCCTTCATTTTTAACCCTATTGTTTTCTGTTGTGTTCAATAAATGCAGAACAAAGACAACAGACAACAGAGAATAGCAGACAGAGAGCAGACACACAAGCAACAGACTGACTATAGACGACAGGTTGATTGAAGACAGAAAGGGGTAAAGAATTCCAATTTGGGTTTGCTCTTGTTCTAAACTGCTCAAGAGAAAGAATATCTTCATTCACTAATGTGGTACCACTAAAGATTAGATTCAGTCCCTGATATAATCTTTATTTATATTTTATATTCATTTTTGTATAAAAAAAGATACTACATCATTTGAAACATTTTTTTATCAGTGAATTAGTTAAGGAAAGAAGAGTTAAAGAACTGAATAGAGTAAGGACTTTTGAGTCTCATGTTAGATTAGCCACTTTAATCCTCCACTATCAGCCTGAATTGGCAATAGTGAAGACTTTCGTCACTGCATAATTTGAGATAAGTACTTGTCATAATCTTCAATTTTTTTCCTCAATGCAGTAATATAAATGTATCATTTTCTTTCTTATTTCCACCTTTTCTTTTTTTCTTGAAGTTTTAAAATGCTTATTATAATTATTTGTGTATATGCACATGTACATGGACCTACATGATGTAGAGGCCGAAAGTGTACAATGTAGATGTCACACATGTAGATGCCAGAGGACCACTTGTGAGAGTTGGCTCCCTCCTTCCATTGTACAGATTGTGGGGCTTAAACTAGGGTTGTCAGTTTTGGCAGCATGGGCCATTACACAGTGAAGCATCTTGTCAGCCCTGCTACTTTCTTCATTTATCCTCTCTCTCTCTCTCTCTCTCTCTCTCTCTCTCTCTCTCTCTCTCTCTCTCTCTCTCTCTCTCTCCTTCTTTCTCACCCTGCCTTCCCTCTCTTGTTCTTTCCATCTCTCTCTCCTCATAAACTCATGTGTAATCAACTACACATCTTTTTAACAGAGGGATGCTCTTCAGTACCCTGTTTGTGGCCTAAAAGCACTTCTCTTAAATTTGATACAGCTTCATGTTTAAAGAATGAATGGGATACAAAAAGCATATAATACACCCTGCGAAGCAGCCGAGAGGCCACCGAGAAGCCATTTCTCTGAGTCAGTAAGAAACCGTTAAGCCAATATGGCCACAAAGTCACCCCCAGAGAAGGCGCTGAAGGCAGGTAGAGACACTGTTCGGTGCAGAGGTAAAGTTCCAGTTGCTTTGGTTCTCCCAGGCCACAGTGGCACCTCAGCGGCCAGCAGGGCGCTTCAGGGCCTCAGAGCTGAAATGACGGCAGCCGAAGCCATCTCCATGACTGGTGAAAAGCTGGGGCTCTTTTCTGTGCCTGGGAATCAGCATTTCGACCCTGAGGGTAGCCGTGGCCCAAACACTGAACCTGGACGTGTTAGGCCCAAGACGAGAAGCCAGAGAGAGGTAGGCCAAACCCCGGAAGGCTGCGGGAAAGGCGGCAAAGGCCCGGCTCAAACAAAGAGCAGTAGAAAGAGGAAGCAGCCCAACCAAAACCTAACTACCGAATGTGCAGGTGGGCTTCAGCTTCCGGAAGCTCTAGAGTTGCCTGGTACGCCTTGGCCACCATCTTCTCTGAGCTCTCAGCCTAGCAGCAGTCACCATTTTGAATTTTCAATGGGGAACCTAGAATCCCCAGGGCCTACCCTCAGGAGCAGCACCGTGCCACGCTATGTGTCTACTCCAGCCCCTAAGGCCCCGAGCCAAGCCGTTCTGACTGTTTCTGGTCCTCACAGCCGTGCACCCCAGTCCAGCTATGATGGGCGTGACCACTCCACCTCTGTTGGCCAGGAACTCGGTCAACAGGCCCCTCTGCAGGTTCCTGATGATGGACTTTGTCACAGAGGTCCTGACCCCAAAGGCAGTGTGACCCCTGAAGGCAGGGTTCTCCGCTCACGAGTCTTAACATTTGGTGGTCATAGCAGTGCATCTGTGGTCAGCCCCGAAGTTCACACTGAAGCCCACAATATCCACTGGAATTTACGCCCTCGGGCTACTTCACGAGTTCCTGCTCCTCACAGCTATACCCTGGGGTCCGGTTCTGATAGAGGCAGCGGTGAAACACAGCGCAGAAGCAGCCACATTGCATCCAGGCTCGGCCCTGACAACCAACGAAGCCGTAAAATAAAGATGGAGCTGAACCTGGAGCCGGAGTCAGAATCAGAATCAGAGCCAGAGCCAAAGCCAGAGCCAGAGCCAGAATCAGAATCAGAGCTGGAGGGAGAAAAAGAGCCAGAACTTGGCCCTCGCAGAAGATCACAAGCAAGCCTTTCCACCTTTAGGCATGCAGTTTCAAGGAGATCCTTGCTAGCAACCAAAGGCTCTCCTCCAAGGCGCCCAGTCTGTATGCGGGCTTCTTCCCCTTCTCCTCCTGGTAGGCTCTATCCTTTCCCTGGGCAGTATAATGAAGGTGCTAGTTCTTCCTCCTCATCCTCCAACGAGGATGTCTCCTGTGTTTCAGGTTCCCCTTCTTTCCTCAATAACTCACCAGAATGGGGCTCCTCATCTTCATTAGGTGACCTAAGCTCTGTCTCTGGTCCTAGTCCTGATACCCTTTGGCGTGCCTTGATACCAGACCTGGATAACCTTGATTCTTCCTCTTCTGGAGAGTCAGAGGAAGAAATAGAGATTGCCCCTCACCCTCCTGCATAGGAAGAAGTGTAGGGGATACCCCTTACTCCCATACTCCACCCTTCCTGTAATTCACGGTGAGAGTTCTCCCATACTCACAAAAGGAATAGGCACGTATCCACTGTTGGCTGTGTGATTATCTGTTAGGTTTCTAGGGTTTCTACCTATTCACCAGTACTCTGAGCAGTTTTGAAGTCCCCGGTTCCCCTCACCCCAAGTATCTAGCACTTATAAGGACTTTGGTTCCATTCAGTACTCTGTTTATCTTTAAAACAACCTGGGTTGTTTGTTATTAGGTTTGGGTGGGGTTTTTGTTTTTTATTTATTTATTTATTTTTGCCTCTGAGTTTTGTTTTCCAAGTTGCTTTTCTGTAATTAAGTATTTTAATAAAAGTGTTGTTTTATTTTAGAAAAAAGCATATAATATTCAAAACAAAAATTAAACTCTAATACTTTATTTTCATTTTTACATATCTGTCAGGGTATTTAGCAAAGGTTGGTAGTTACAATAATGAGAAGTAGCCTGGTGCTGAGCCTCCATCATGCATAGCATATTGAAGAAGAGGAGCTTATAGGAGCTTTTTATATTACATTTTCACATATAGGAGACCTAGAACACAAACAAAGGATCAAGCAGCTGATTAAAGTTATCAATAGTCACATGAGGAAATAGAGGAGAGTGGAAAAATGTCTTCAGAATTGTCACACAAACTATCTGGTACTTAACTTCAAACCATAGCAAATCAGGAGGGTGGAATGAAACATTTTTAAACAAGACAGTTCTCAAAAGAATGTTAACATTCTTTTGAATCGGTAACAAAAACAACAAAACAACAACAACAACCACCACCCATCCTTTCTTTAGAGGCTGCTGTCTAACAAAAGAGAGAAGTGGGAAAAGAAAAATCATGAGATTTTCCTATGTAGGAAATGAGTTGGCAAGAAAAGAAGAACTTTCATCCCCATTGAATTTAAAGAGGTGAAATTTTTAAACTTTAAGGAACTTGAGTGTTGGAGTTGCCTTAATGTTTCCCTTGGGGCAGTCACATTACCCAGTGACAACTCAGTTAACCTCTCAACTATTTGGCCCCCAAAGCAGAACAGCACATAGACACACAAGTAGAGGCAATTAAGATGAGCCAAGCCCAAACTAAGTAATAAATTAAGAAACTATTTCTAGCTGGGGACAGTATACACGCCTCTAATTCTGTTCCTTATGAAATAAGAGTCAGAAAGGTTCTATAATGAGTTCATAGCCAGACTGGTTTACTTTAGACCGTGTCAAAAGTAGAGGAAGGAACAGTGTAGGATTAACTTCTAGGGTACAATAGAAGAAGGAGGCTAAAGAGCCATTCCCAGAAAACAAAACTAAGTTCTAACTTTAAAGAACATCTCCTGCTCATAGTGTATGGAATTCTGGAGAACTTCTGCATTCTTTTGAACCTGTGTTTGCCTTTATCGTAACTTTGTGATAAAGAAGTACAACAAAGTACATACAATACTGGGGTAAGTCTTTGTAGCATTCATTTGTGATAGTGATGAGTATGTGGTTTAAATGAGAATGATCCCCATAGGAGATATATAGCTTATATAGTTGGATATTCAGCAGTACACTTGTCTGGTTTCTACTTGAAGATCATGTTTGGGTTCCTGCCCCTAACTTCTTTCAATGATGGACTGTGATCAGGATGTATAAATCAAAGAAACCCTTTTCTCACCTAGATTGCTTTTAATACGAACATGTTATCACAGCAACAGAATAAAATTAGGTCAGCTAAAAATATATGATTTATTCTGAGCTAGAGATAAATATGAACTCAGCAGAGGACTGAAAAATAAAAAAACGCATGTGCAATGAAGATTGATCCTGCTGCTCTGGGGACCATGGAGAGAACTTGAAACTATGTTGCAAAGCTTTCAGAAATAAGCTATAGTGTCACACCTTTGTTTCAGCCAAAGAGCCAGCTCTATGAATTCTATAGGCTAAACAGGCAAGCATGTAGCTATCTACTGATGTTACTTGAATGAGTGAGCTCATCTGCAAACATAGGACTGCTCCACTGTGAACAGGTTAGGTTGCTGTCTCACATATTGTTGGCTAAGGAAACAGTAGTTAAGGGGTAGTTTGCTGCACAGGAACAGTTAATTGATATGTCCAGGTCACACTCAGCAAACTGTTCCACATTTCAGGAAGTGACATATTGCCCACTCCTCTCCCCTGTCCTTACTGGCCATACTTTATTTCCAAAATGTTTCAGTTTGGAAAAACATAGTCTAAAGGTCAGAATATACCACATATTCATACTAAGCCTGCATAGAAAACAGCAGTTGTTCAGTGACTTGAAAAAAAAAAACAGAATTATCTTGGTGTATACACAAAAATTAAGAAATGAATAAAAAAGAATGGGTCACATCATTTATATGAAAGTAAACAAAATAAGTCAGACTGAGAAGGACTAATCCTGTATTCTCTCTCTCTCTCTTTCTCTCTCTCTCTCTCTATCTCTCACAGATACACACAGACAGACAGACACACACACACTCACATATGTGAACGTAAAAAGATAACTTGAGAAAATGAAAAAGACTATTTTGGAGAGAAAATGACGATGAATGTGACTAAAGGATATTGCAGGCATGTATGAAATGTCATAAGGAAACTCGTTATTTTAATTAATATAAGTTTTTTATTGGTTGTTTTGTTTATTTACATTTCAAATGTTATCCCCCTTCCAAGTTTCCCCTCTGAATCCTCCCCATTCCACTCTCCTCCCCATGCCTCTATGACAGTGCTCCCCCACCCACCCACCCATTCCAGCCACACTGCCCTATCATTTCCCTACACTGGGGCATCAAGCCTTCACAGGACCCAGAGCTTCCCCTCCCATTGATGCCAGATAAGGCCATCCTCTGTTACGTTTACAGCTGGAGCCATGGGTCCTTCCATGTGTATTCTTTGGTTGGTGGTTTAGTCCCTGCGAGCTCTGAGGGATCTGGTTGGTTGATATTGTTGTTCTTCCTCTGGGGTTGCAAACCCATCCAGCTCCTTCAGTCCTTCCCTAAAAACAATGACTTCATGAAATTCACAGGCAAATGGATGGAACTAGAAAATATCCTGAATGAGGTAGCACAGTCACAAAAGAACACACACAGTATGTACTCACTGATAAGTGGATATTAGAAAAAAAGCTCAGAATACCCATGATATAACTTACAGACCATGTGAGGTCAAGAAATAGGAAGACCAAAGTGTACATGCCTCAGTCCTACTTAGAAGGGGGAACAAAATTAATTAATTTATGTTAATAAAGCAATTCTTAAAATTTAAATGCTAACTGATTTTGAGAGACAGACATCTGTTATTTCCTACCTCATCCTCTGCAAGGACATTTATTACTAGGTCATAAACAAAACATCCCCTTTGTTTAAAGATTATTCATATCTTTGCACAATCTCTTTGATATTGACTCATGTTTCCAATGTTAAAGTAGTATCACAGCCAAGAATTTACTTGGTTACAGATTTACTTGAGAATGTTTTTCTCACCTTAAGCAGCAGTAAGTGGCTCTGTGAAGACAGTTCTTTGTGATGCCTCTCGCTTCCACTATGACACGCTAATACTTTACTTGAGTGTTGAGCCCAGCTCAGTGTCAAAGCAAAGAATGCTTAAATACCACAAGGCTTCATTCATGTTTATAAAATTCTCTGTGACAGTTTGAGTTTTAAATACCTTTCAAGATCTAGTCTTCAATGTGTTAATATATTGTTATGTCGTTTCATACATGTCTATACTATTCTTTGATTTTTATTTCTTTTTTCTCCCATAGTGACCTCGTTCTCTTTCTCAGATTGTCACCTTAATGCCTTTGCTTACTTTTCTCTTTTTTGCATGTCAAAATTTTTAGGTAGTAGAAATGTTAAGCAATGAAGTGTATGAGGAAGGCTTCCAGTCAATTGAGGTGCAACTCTTGAATGGAAATGTGGTAACACACCTCTTTCACCTTTTTTTTGTTTGTTTGTTTGAGTAAAAAAAATTGAAAGATTTTATTCTACCATACACTCCTGCTGTGATGTGTTCATTAACCAGAAGCCTGATTCGGTTTAACTGATAATGAATGGGCAGCAACCTCCAGAACTGTAAGCCAAAATAAGTAAACCTTTCCTCTTCATAGTTTAATTATCTCAGCTATTTGTTACAGTAATGGAAAGATGAAAAACATGCTCCCTGATTTTTTAATAGACTCATGTGAGTGAGAGGACATAGGACCAGTCAGAGGACTAGGATGCCATTGTAGTGAACAAAGTAGCTTGAGAATTACTAGCACGTCCTCCAGCATTGCATGAATGTGCAAGTCCCATGTAATCCATTCAGCATATGCTCTATTCTGGTCCAGGAGTACGAAAGCTTAACCATGCAATGGGTGGTACATTTTCTGGTTGGATGAGCTGAGGTAGAGTTAGCCTGCTCACCAAAAACGGAGCTATGGTTGAAAATTTTGTGGCTTGGAAGGTGACAAGGTTTTCTGAAACAAGCACAGGCTCTGGCACTGGGATGTGTGCCACCGAATTTTAGTGGCATTTCAGTAAGTAGCTTCAAACAAACCACTTTCTTCCTCTTGTGATTGGAGGAAAATTACTGATCTCTGTTCCCACATTACAATGTGATGCAGATGACTTTTGAAGCTGCTTCAGAAGTTCTGTAGAGCACATTAAATCTAAAATACATAAATAAGTCCATAAAAATCATTAAACATTAAAACTGAGATCCTCCTAAAAATATTTTGAAAGAGAACAAATAGTATTTTATTATATTACTAAAGAGGATGAACTGAAAAACCACAAAGATCCTGGTGTAGGTTAAGTTTTCATCTGTCTGGACTCTGCACTGAGACAACAGAGCTGCAGATGAAGAAGACAACAGGTTGGGACTGAATGCAAAAGACAACTAGAGAGACTCCACCCATGTGCTATTATCAGACTCTCAGGTCTCACCCTCCACTTCAGCAACATTAATGAACACAATTGTTCATGAAAAAGCAGAAGCCTTAAAAAGATGCAAGGAAATGAGTGGTGTAATTGCAGTAGCTGGCTATAGCTCATAAATAAGAAAAAAGGATACTTGTCGTGAATGGGAAGGAGAAATCAAATACTGTGCGTTATTATTGAATCCAAAAACTAGTGCCATTACTCAGAGACAGACATTTACAGATATCGGCTGGTATCTGTAGACTAAACCTTAACTCTTTCCTGGTGTCCTTCAGAATCTCAAAGATTCGGGGTACTGAAGCACCTCTTGAAGTACCTCTACTGAAGTAGACTCAGTGTTTAAGTTGGCACTGCACATATGTATACATATGGCCAAAACTTTCAAGCATATATTTAAACATTTTTTTAAAAAGTACTAGGCTTCAATTATGCAGAATGAGAAATGAGTGTGCACCGCAGATCTGATGATAAGGAACCATGATGACGAGGCTAGTTAAAGACACTGTGTTGAACATTTTAAACATACTCTGAGAGTTTTATACTTCCATTCTGCAAATAAAATTTTGTATGTGAAGTGATAGATAGGCCAATTTATTTTATAATGATACACATACCATAGCATGCTGTTTTAAATACTACATTTTGTTTGTCAATAATAGATCACTACATATGAAAATTAACAAATCAAAATTTACAGTAATTTACAAATAACACAAAAATATATTTTACAATTGAGGTATTGATTTATTTTAAGAGTAGAGAGGAGAAGAACTTGAGGCCAAAGCTGTGTTGTTACTTTCTAACTAGCAGTATGCCTGTCTAACTGCTTGAGCTGTCTTTCTCCACTTGATCTTAGCCAAAAGGTCAAAAAGCGATTGAGCTGTCTTTCTCAATGACAAATTAAACTAAAGTGTGTAGTAGAAATTCTACATAGTTGTGTAATATTCTGTGTTACTATATCTGAATCAAAAATATTAGACTTACTGCTTCACCAACTGATGTACACAGTATAATCCACATAAAAATAAACAATCATGAAGAGGTAGGAAAAGCAGATTTCTATTTACTTAATTAGTATTTTTATTCTGCTTACATATATACAGCTGTGAGAGTGCATATTATTTATTGTTTTGGTGAATTTACAAAATATTTTAAGCATATTTATAGTTAATATTGAATAAAAATTTTAATTGGAATAAATGCTGAAGTTGGACTTAACATCAATACTTGACTTTTAACTTATTTAACTTTTAAACTACAGTCTTCAATAGCAAAACCAAAACCATCAGAAGAAAGCAAGAAAGTGACAAGCAACATTTAACCTTAAGCTTTAGACAGTGAAGAGAACATGGATTTATTTTAATGCAGCTACAGTCTATTTTAAGTTCATACATTATACATATTAAGGAAGCATGCTTTGTTGTAGAAATCTTTTCAATATAGATTCATGCTGCAACATATACACAGATAACAAAAGTTAGGAGAGAGAAAATGATACATATTGAGAATTTATATCGAAGGGCCTAAAGGCCTTTACATTATATTTTCTTTGGCTTCTTCTATTTGGCTGGTTGAATGACTGTTATTTTGTATCCATCAGTCGGAGGCAGTGACATAGTGAGGGCTGTATTATGATGGATGGGACTGTCAAAACCACCAGAGTACTTAGATAGTGCACCTGTGAATTACATTTACAAAGGGCTGCATTATGGGAAAGTGTGATTGCTCTATTCTCTTCCAGGTGTTAAGGAAATAGCTGGTAGTTAAAGAACAATAATGCATTTCCCATGCTCATCCTGCCATCTCTTCTGTGTTGCCTAGCTACAATTGAAACAAGTCCCAGTGCTTTTAGTCCACAGGCTTTGATTCTAAGACACTGAAATCACTCATCCTCAACTAACTTCTAATAACTTAATACAGGAAATGCAAGGCCCCTGTAAATCAAGTTCATTGCACCAGATTCTGTAGATAGAAAAATAATTCACTACAGACTGGAAACTCAGAGGACAAAGACGAGGAATAAACACACACCTGCTTCTCTTGCTTATTGTGTTACTTCCAAGAAAAGCATTTCCATGAGTATACCAACTTCATCTGCTCTTTTTCCTCAGAGATAGATTCAAGGAGTCATTGTGTTGCTCCTGGGGAGATTGTTCTGTTTTACTCACATGAAGGTTAAGGAAGTGAGCATCTTTATGTGGCAGGGCAAAGACTTATGTTTGCATTGTCAAACTTAGCACTTGAAAGATGCTCAGTGGTTAAGAGCATATGCTACTCTTGCAGAGGGCCTGAGTTTATTAACGGAACCCTGTTAGGCAGTTCATATTTTACATTTGAGATGTATATCTCTAGAAAAATTGAAATCTTTGGATCATCTCTAAAAACATAAATCAAAATATCAATAATTATGCTGTTTACTTCTTTAATATCCCATGTCTATAAGAAAACTTCACTCTTTTAATATCTGTTTCCCACTAATTTATTTATTTATTTTATATCTGGATTTCTGTCTCCCCTTCCAGTCCTCCCCTCACTTAGGCCCTCTTTGCCACTCACCTCCCCTTCTTCTCTCAGAGGATGCCACCATGGGGCATCCTCCAACTCTGCCACATAAAATCTCTGAAGGGTTAGGTGCATCCTCTCTCACTTAGAACAGACTAGGCAGCCCAGTTAGGGGAATGGATTCCACAAGCAGGCAACAGCTTTAGGGATAGCCACACCTCCAGTTGTTGGGGGACTCAGAAAAAGACTGAGCTGTACCTCTGCTAAATATGGTCTGGGGACCTCCATCCAGCCTGTACATGTTCTTTGGTTGGTGCTTCAGTCTCTGATAGCTCCCAAGATTCTAGGTTAGTTGACTCTACTGGTCTTTCTGTGGAGTTCCTATCCCCTTCTGGGCTCTGAATCCTTCCCCCAACTCTTCCATAACAGTTCTGAGCTATGTCCAGTTTGGCTATGTGTATCTGCATCTGCTTCAGTCAGCTGCTAGATGAAACCTCTCAGAGGGCAGTTATGTAAGGCTCCCATCAGTAAGCATAACGGAATATCATTTATAGTGTCAGGGATTCCTGCTTCCCATGGAATGAGTGTCAAATAGGACTGATTATTGGTTGGCCATTCCCATAGTCTCTGCTTTATCTTTGTTCATGAATTTCTTTTAGACAGGACACATCACATTTTGAGTCAAAAGTTCTCCTAGTAGTTTGGTATTTTTATCCACCACCACAGGGGTTTTTGCCTGGCTACAGGAAGTGGCCTCTTTATGTTCCATGTCCCAACTGTTAGGCATCTCAGCTAAGGTCACCCTCATTGACACCTGGGAAGCTCCCCTATCCCAGATCTCTGGCATCTCCTAGAGATTTCTACCCCGCCTCTAACCCTGACTACTGCCAGCTGCAGATTTCCATTTATTCGATTGGCCATCTGGCCCTCTCTTCTGTCTTTCCCTACACCTGATCCTGACTCTGCAATTCCCCTCCACACCACCTCTCCCATCCAGGTCCCCTACTCCAAATGCCTTCTATGACTCTTTTACTCCCCCTTCTAAGTGAGATTCAAACATTCTTGCTTGGACCTTCCTTCCTGGTTAGTGTCTTAGGGTCTGTGGAGTGTATCATGGGTATCCTGTACTGTATGGTTAATATCTACTTATATGGGAGAACATATCATGGATGTCCTTTTGGGCCTTGGTTACCTCAACTCAGGATGATATTTTCTAGTTCCATCCACTTGCTGGCAAAATTCATGCTGTTTTTTTTCCATTTTTCCATTGAGGGTTGTTTCAAGCTTCTGGCTATTACAAATAAAGCTGCTATGGACATAGTGGAGCATGTGTCCCTGTGGTATGGTGGAGTATCTTTTCAGTATGGGCACAGGAGTGGTATAACTGGGTCTTCCATAGAACTATTTCCAAATTTCAAAAAACCCAGCAGTTTGATTTCTAGAGTGGTTGTACAATTGCCTATCTGACCAGCGATGGAGGAGTGTTCAGCATTCTTCATATCCTTGGCAGCATGTGATGTTGCTTGAGTTTTTGATCTTAGCCATTCTGAAAGGTATAAGGTAGAATCCCAGGGTTGTTTTGATTTGCATTTTCCTGATGACTATACATGTTGAACATTTCATTTATTATTTCTTGGCCATTCCAGATTCCCCTTTTAAGAATTCTCTTTTAACTCTGTACACCATTTTAAAATTTTGATTATTTATTTTGTTGGTGTCTAACTTGCTGAGTTTTTAATTTAAATACATATTTTTGACATTAGCCATTTTCTGATGTAGAGTTAGTGTAGATCTTTCTTCAACCTTCAGGCTGCTATTTTCTCCTGTTGACAGTATCCTTTTCCTTACAAAAGCTTTTCAGTTTCATGAGGTCCTATTTATCAACTGTTGATCTTAGAGCCTGGGCCGTTGGTATTCTGTTCAGGAAATTGTCTCCTGTACAATACTGAGTTAAAGGCTATTTCCCCACTTTCTGTCTTAGTCCTGTTAGATTGGTGTCCAGTTTTATGATGAGCTCTTTGATCCACTTGGACTTGAGTTTTGTGCAGGGAAATAAACATGGATCTCTGTGGGTTCTGTTACATACAGATTTCTTTAGACTAGCATCATTTGTTGAAGATGCTTTATTTTTTTCATTGTATGCTTTTGGCTTCTTTGTCAAATCAAGTATCCACAGGTGTATGGGTTTATTTCTGGGTTTTGATTTGATTCTATGGATTGATCTGTCTGTTTTTATACCAATTCTTTACAGTTTTTATTACAATTGCTCTGTAGTAGAGCTTGAAATCAGGGATGATGATAATTCTAGAATTTCTTTTATTGTACAAGATTGTTTTAGCTATTCTGTTTTTTTGTTTGTTTTTTCGTATGAAGTTGAGAATTGCTTTTTCAAGGTCTGTAAAAAATCAGGTTGGAACTTTGGTGGGAATTGCATCGAATCTGTGAATTCTTTTTGTAATATGGCCATTTTCACGCTTTTATAACTACCAAACCATGGGAGATATTTCCATCTTCTGATATCCTCTTCAATTTCTTTCTTTGGGGATGTGAAATTCTTGTCATACAGTTCTTTCACTCGCTTGATTAGAAGTACACCAAGGTATTTTATGTTATTCGTGGCTACTGTGTTATTTTCCTAATTTATTTTCCTTTATTTTCTAGTTTCGCTTTTTCCATTGGACTAAATTATTTGTACCTCTTAGGTATTTATATCTCAACTCAGTGGTGAGGTTGTCAGTACTGGCGGGAGATAGAGAGGAGGACTGACTTCTCTTGCAGGATGATAATATTCACTAGTGAATATTATGGTTTCTGCTTCGCAATGTAGGTACATGTTATTTTTCATCTCTCTATTTGTTTCTTTCACTGGAAATATGTGTTAGCTGCATATCAATTATATGAGACCTAAACATGGGACCCTAAATACATCTGCCATCTTTTCTCACAAATGATTTCTTTTAGTGCATAAAAAATGAATTTCTAGAATTTTCTGATGAAGAATCCTAACTGCTTTTTAATAACATGATGTAAACAAATAGAAAGAGTAATAACCAAAATCCGGATGCCTTAGTTAGAGTTGCTATTGCTGTGAAGAGACACTATGAAGATGGCAACTCTTATAAAGTTAATATTTAATTGGGGCTAGCTTATAGTTTAGAAGTTTAGTTCATTATCAACATGGTGTGAAGCATGGAGGCATGCAGACCATCATGGTGCTGAATAGGTAGCTGAAAGTTCTGTATCCAGATCAGCAGATAGCAGTTAGAGTGAGTGAGACATGGGTCTGGATTGAGCATATAAAATCCTAAAGCCCTCCCTCAGTGACACACTTCTTCTACCTGGACTACACCTGCTCTATCAATGCCAACCCTCCTAATTGTACCACTCCTATGAGCCTATGGGGGCCATTTTTATTTAAACCACCATATTCCAGGCCCTGGCCTCCATAAGATTGTAGCCATATCATAATGCAAAATCTATTTAGTTCTACTTCAAAATTTTTCATAGTCTCCTTCATATGTCTCCTTTTTTTTCAAGTGTAAAGTATCTTTCTTCTAAGACACATGTAATCTCTGTAATCCCCTTTAAGATCAAAATGAAAAACCAGCTAACATACTTGCAACTTATATTATCTACCAACTTATCTTGCATACCAATATATTCATTACCACTCCAAACTGGAGAAAAGGGAGTATGACCCATTAAGCCTCACTTAAATTGTTCAACTGTGTTTGTACCAAAGTCTACATGGCCCTGCCTATAACAGCAATACCTAAGTCCGTGGTACTAAATTTTGTCTTAATTAGTATCTATTTCTGTTGCTGTGAAGAGACACTACGGCCAGAGCAATTCTTATAAAGGAGAAAATTGAATTGGTGCTGGCTTACAGTTCAGAGGCTTCCTCCATTATCATCATGGTGGCAAGTGTGGTGCTGTGCAGGAAGACATGGTGCTGGACAAAGAGCTTAGAGTTCTGCTTCCATTTTATCATAAAGTAAGAAGGGAAAGTGACACTGGCCTGGCTTGAACATCTGAAACCTCAAAGCCTGCTCCCAGTGACACTTCCTCCAACAGGGCCACACCTACTCCAACAAGGCCTTATATCCTAATAGTGCCACTCCCTATGGGTCTATAGGAGCTATTTTTATTCAAGCCACCACACCTATAATTTTCATATTTAATACAATTCTCAAATATTAGTATCACAATTAATTTAGTAAATTATGAAATGTACATTTCATAATTTAAAAATTTACATGGCATCTTAGGATATAACTATGTTTTCTTTGATGGATTTCAAAAATGGAGAACAAATAAAATAACAACTCCTCATGTAAATATGAGAACTGGATAAAATATGGCACAAATTGTATCTCCAAGCAATGATATGGATACTGTAGGGCTTGGTCTCCAAGACAATGCCCAAAGAAACAAGAATTCCATTTTGGTCTATGATATACAACTGAAATTTAATACTTAAAGATGTAGGTAGTTTGCCTTACCACTTCTAATTAAAAATTAAAGATAGTAAAAATAGCTTTGCAAGTAAGAGAATCATATCCACCTCTGTCCACATACCATTTCTTATCTTTTGATGCGAGAAGCTCTCATCAGATCCAAAGACAAATACTTCTCTTGTTTTATATTTTGTTGTATATTCATTTTTTCCCTGTTCTATATTACACAAGTATGTATACAACATACAAAGTCTAGGACTCACATATAAAAGAAAACATATTTGGCTGAGACTGGATTGATTTTCTTCATATGCTCACCTCCATTTGCACACATTTTCCTCTAAAGAACATGACTTTTCTTAATGGAACAAAACTTTCTGTGCACTAAGTGGTGTCTCTCAATCTAGGAACAGAATTGTAGAGCTAGAGAAGACACAGACAGTTACAGGAGTCTAAGGGAAGTCCTCAATACTCAGCATAGAAAAATAAAATTCACCCTCTTCCAACATACTCTAAGAATTGAGTAATTTTTAAAACTCAGTTTTAAACAAAAAGGAATCCTTATGGTATATAATGTTTCACCAACCATGGAATTCAGAATGGAGATGCCTCAAAAACATAACAGTATGTTTACCATGTGACTCGGCTATACCATTCCTATGTATTTATTCAAAATAATTAAAATCAATAGATCAAATATATTTATACATAAATATCTATTATAGCATTATGTAAACTAAGCAACCTACTCATCCATAAGCAAAGAATGATTTAAAAATGTAATTTTGTGTGTGCACACACCTGCGTGCGTGTGTGCAGGCAAAAGGGAATTTTTCTTCCATTAGGAAAATAAAATTATGTCCTTTACGTGAAAATGTACTCACATGAAGATGAGTATACAAAAAAGTCACATCAATCTCAGACAAATATCATGTCTTCTCTCATATGTGAATACCAGATGTATGTAAATATTTGTAGGTAGCATAGTACAAAATGACAATGAATCTATACAACAGAAATTGAAAAACATGAGAATTATTGGTCTTCAGATCTGCTGAAAGCCTCTTGAGTCAGAAGACAAGAAATGGTGTGTCAACAAAGTGGCTATGAATGTCTTACTGGCAAAGTGATTTTTTTTTTTTTTTAGAAAAATTTAAACTAGAAATAATTAAATGAAGCAATGTCAATATTCTCAAGATAGTTTTAGAAAAAATTGTGGTTGGTATTTAAATAGATAAATTTTTAAAAAACTTAACATCATACAATTATAAGAGTATGTTTATACTCTTATAATCAAAAATATAAGAGTATATTTTTGAAAATTCAATTTTAATTGTAGAACTAGATACTTGAGATGCAATTTCAAGTAAAAAATACTACTCTAAAATTAAGAGGCTTTAAAATTTTTGTTTTGCCTTTGTGCTTTATGAGATTTATTTATGCCAAGAACATTTTGTTATTTCCTGCCTGTGCTCTTCAAAGTAATTTAATATTGAATGGTGAAAGCTGAATTTTAGCACCAAGATTTTATCAACTTGTTGACACAGAAAATAAACACCTTTGATATTAGAAGGTTTGTCATACTCTATAAACCTCTTTTGAAAACATTCTTCAGTGGAAGAATAATTCTAAAAAAAAATCACATAGATTTAAAGTTTTTATTTTTTTCTAAATAATTCAAATACACAGCATATTTCTGCCTTAGCATTGGAACTTTGTATCACAAACAAAAAGTTAACATTGTCTAACATAAACAATATATTGAAGTGTCTGACTTGTGTAACCCAAGATTTGCAAAGGCAGGTCCAACATTAAACCTGGCTTGATCCTCAGCCTGGTGTTACCTGGGATTTGATTCTATGGTTTTCCTTCATTGCTTTTCTGTACATTATATTGCCTTTCATAAAAGTTAATGTGACAATCCTAAACCTCACATCTGTACTCCATATTAACTGGGTAAGAGTAAAATATTCATGCCTCAAAATCCAGGGACTCATTTATACAGAAGGATTAACTCAACAAGACCATCTTTGAATCAAATGTCTTAGCCAGAGTACTGAGTACTGAGATATTGTTTAGAAAGTGTTATCACTTGTCTAATCAGAAATGATAAGCAGACCCAGCCTTTCCATGCACATATGAATCCCCCCAACAAAAGAAGCTCTTACAGAGAGAGAGGGGAAGAAGGGGGTTTAAATGAGAACAGTAATCATCCTGTTAGCCCCTATTATATTTCTATTCTCAGGTGGCAGGAAAAAATTTAGATGTTTCATGTATATCTTCTCCTTCCATCACTTTGCTTCCTCGTGTGATAGGATGGCTGAAACTCCACCACATACCAAATAAGGCAGGAAAGTATTTTTAATATTTTCAGGACATTTACTCTATTTTATTCAATGCAAAGGATTTTATCTAACATAATAGAACTATGGCTCTTCAGTCCAACCCTTTCTCTCCTTTGAGTCGTTGATGTGAGATATTTTTGTTTCCATATGTATTAAGAATGGCTGACCAGTGACAGCTCAACTTGGCATCCATTCTACAGCCAGACATGAAATCCTGACACTATCACTGAAGCTATGTTGTGCTTGCAGACACGAATGTAACATGGTTGTCCTCTGAGAGGCTCTACCAGCAGCTGACTAAGACAGATGCAGATACTTACACCCAAACATTGGACAGAGGTTGGGGATCCCTATGTAAGAATTAGGGGAGGGATTGAAGGAACTGAAGTGGATGGCAACCCCATAAGAAGAACAACAGTGTCAACTAACCTAGAACCCTCAGAGCTCTCAGAAACTAAATCACCAACCAAGAAGCATACACGGGCTGGTCTGAGGCCCCTGGCACATATGTAACAGAGGCTGATCACCTTGTTTGGCCCCAGTGGGAGAGGATATGTCTAATCCTGTAGAGACTTGATGCCCCAGAGGAGGGGAAAACGGGGAGCACCCTCTTAGAGGCAAAGAGGAAAAGTGTTCAAGAACTCTGGTGGCAGAACAGGAAGGGAAGCAACACTTGGGATATAAGTAAAAAATGATTTAATTAAATAATAAAATAAAAAGTTCTATCTATTCAATAAAAAAGAACATTCCAGTTTGCAAATTTTGAAATGCAAAATGAATTCATTTAGTAGTCTAAGAAAGACAGTTGATGACTAAAGTTACATCATTGTAAAAACTGAAATCTCAGTATATACTATCTCCAATTCACATCTCTCATATATTTCTAGAGTATTATGAGCTCTAGAAACTTGGTATATAAACAACTCTTTGTGCTTCTCCAGTTATAGGCATGAAATAGTGGTTAGAATGAGTGTGCTCTCACAAACAGAGAGGTCTGGAGATTGCTTGGTTTGGAACTTTCTCTCTTTCTATTGGATAATCTTTCATCACTTTAAAAATTTCTGAGTTCCCCAAGCATATTAGAACAAGAGAGACTGATCATTGCCAACTGAGCTCATGAAACATTAATGTATCACTCAAAAATACAATTCATTTTTAAAATGGCAGTATTATTGACTAAGCAAACTAAATGTAGTTACTTTGAACACATTCCCCTCTATAAGCGGACTTCAAGAAATACTCAATGATTCTCTAAACACTGTCTGTTAAATGAGCAGTCAGAATAAGAAGACTCATTAATGATTTCAGGGTTTGGTGGGCCATGCTGCACCAGAGACCTGCATCCTCTCAGCCTCTAGAACAAGGTTCGTGTGGATGCTGGTCAACACTGCCACAGTCATTTTCCTCACAGCTCTGTTCTATGATTTGTAACTAATCAGTATTATTTTTCTCTGAAATCATGTTTTGTTTAGTCTTCCATCAATACTTTATTCTATATACATAAAAAATATTCACATATTTATCCTATGAGGTATGAAAGACTATATGATTAAGTAGAATTTTACTGTTTCTCTTATATATCCTATAATCAGATTTTACTTTCAATTATGTTCTGCCTACCCCATTAGAACACGTGTAACTGATTGGGCATCTAAAGTGAGTTTAGATAGAACTTTAACCTATACTATTTTGAGGAAGCATAAATGAGATTAAAACGTAGCTCACTTATTTTTTTAGAGTAAAGTATACTTAAGATCAAACTGGTTTTGCAAACACACAAAACATTTAATTGGTACTAATTATAATCAAACACTTGATTAGTAATAAAGATAACATTAAATACTGCATGTTTGTGTTCTTACCATCAAGGTCATATTAATAAGGAGGACATAACCAGATAGGCTTTGCTTTCATCCATCATCTGTAAAGGATTAAGACTTCAAAGCCTTGAAAACTGAACAAAGTTAAAATTGATCTGCTGGGTTCTGCATATTTTTGGTGGGGGTGGAATGACATGGCTCCTGCCACAGGAATGGCCCCAGCCTCTGAGGAATGCCATCCCTGTTAAAGTTAATGACTCTAATAATTAGAAGCAGCTCAGATTCAGGAGTCAAGGATGTGTCTATGTCTTTAACAAAATGGTAAATGTTAGGACCTTTAGGACATCCCTTAAGGCCATGGAAAAGAACTCTAAAAAGATGAGTTTGAAAATACAATTTTTCAACTATGCAAAAATATGAGGATGCAATATAAATTGTATAAGGAACAGAGGCAGCTACACTATGAGCCAGCTTGTCAGAAAGATACAAAGACAGGAAGATACAAATATAGGCAAATTTCTGAGTTCAAGGTCAGCCTGGGACAGAGCCAATTTAGGCCCAGGCATGGTCTGAATGATAATTCTAGAGCAGGGTCCTACTCAGATATCTTATTGAGTGAGCTTATGCTTGCTGTCTCTTTCTAAGATTCAAGGGGCTAAGGTCAAGGAATGTTGATTGGTGGGATGGTCAAGAGGAAACCTGGAATTGATTTGTAAATAAAAAACTGATCCATTGGTATGCATGAGATGAGCTAGAAAAAAATTGATAGCAGGTTTTTTTTAATAGAAATTTTCTCTATCAAGAACTGAGCTGTCTACAGATTGAACACATCTCTTCAAGAATTTTTTTTTCTAACAGGATCTGTGACTTTAGTCTGAAAGTCCATAGAGGGAGAACATATCTCTTTTAGAATTTTTCAAAGCTCTTTTAGAATTTTTTCTAACAGGATTTTGACTTGGTTCTGACTTGAACTCCCAAGACACAGACAGCTGGTACAGCTCTTTTAGAATGTTTTTTTAGTTGCTAATACAGAGAAGGCTGTCTGAAGAGCAAACACAGCTCTTTTAGATTTTTTTTATGGTTTTCTGATTTTCATCAGAAAACCCAAGAATTACTTTTAGAATTTTTCTAACAAGATTTCTGACTTGGTCAGAAGATCCAAGAATTTTTTATGGCAACTTTTCTGATTTTGGTCAGAAAACTTATGAGCTATCCAGAGAGCTTTTAGAATTTTTACTAGCAGAGAGAACTGTGTCAAGCAGAAAGCTAGCTGTGTCAACCAGAGAGTTTTTTAGAATAGCAAGGGAAAGCTATCTAGAGCAAAGCATAAGAAGTAGAAAGAGAGAGAGAGAGAGAGAGAGAGAGAGAGAGAGAGAGAGATCTGAAAAGCAGTTTCAAGTAGAATACAAAGAAAGAGCAACCTGAAAAGATGTAACAAGCAAAATACAAAGCCAAGAGCTGTCTATCTAAAGAGAGTGGTCTAGGGATCCATCTCCAGCAGAATATAGGCAACTAGCTTGGACCCACGATTTGACTTTGAGTCATTTGTTTTCGCTGTAAGTCCAAGAATCTCTGAAGAGAATACCCCAATTCAAATATTATGCAAAAGCAAAGACTGTTTATTCTGCATAAGGCCAGCATTCAAGGATTTAACATTCACCAGGTTGGAGAAAGAGGAATGAGTTTTTAGGTCAATTTAAAGCTGATTATGGAAATTCCAGGTAGGACTAGGTGACCTTTATCCTAATTTTTTTGTCTCTATTTCCAGGGATATGAGTGTCTCTGGGACTTGCTATGGCTTCAGAGAGTTTCCATAGGGAGCCTAGAAATTGTTGCTGCCTCCTCCTGATAGTTTATTTTACATCAGCCCCACATGATGAGGCAGCTCATGAGGGCTATGGTTTTTTTCAGTAACTTACTTGCTCAAACTCGACTAATTCTGGGCCACAGAAGATTAGTCAGTCTCCTAAATTGGCACCATGCAACCTGTCATGGCATCAGTCTAGTTTGCTTCTGTTGTCTCCACTCCCAGACACCAGTTCTCTAAGAATCTAGACCTAGCCAAGACTTGTCCTTAGATTTGTTCTTTCAATTTTTATGGAAAGTTATTAATGTTTCATAGCATAGATTTCATTTTTACCATGTGTTAAAGTCAAATAAAAGATGGAAGATCTATTCATCTGGTCAGCACCAGTGTTCTGAACAGTCCTAGAGCACCAGCTCTGAACACAATCCTCCCAAGCCCAGAGGAGGCTGGACTCCCAGGAGCTCTAACACACCCAGGAACATAGGATAATAGGATCACAGGATCTCAGGAGCTTGGTCACACCAGGATTTCAAGATCCCAGAAGCAGCCTAAATTCCAGGAGCTTTTACACACAGGATCTCAGGATCACAGGATCACAGAGACAGCTGGCATCTAAGGAGTTCTGACACAACCAGGATAGTAGGACAGACAGGCTGCAATAAGAGATAGTGGGTGAACATAGCACTAGAGATAACTAGATAGTGAAAGGCAAGCACAAGAACATAAACAACAGAAACCAAGGTTACTTGGCATCTTCAGAACCTAGTTTTCCCACCATAGCAAGTTCTGAATACCCCATGATACCAGAAAAGCAGGATTTAGATTTAAATTCACTTCTTATGTTGATGATAGAGGACTTGAAGAAATACATAAATAACTCGCTCAAAGAAATACAGGAGAACACAGGTAAACCAGTAGAAGCTCTTAAAGTAGAAACACAAAAATCCCTTAAAGAATTCCAAGAAAACACAACCAAACAGGTGAAGGAATTGAACAAAACAATCCAGGACATAAAAGGGGAAGTATAAACAGTAAAGAAATCACAATGGGAGACCATGTAGATAGAAAACCTAGGAAAGAAATCAGGAGGCATGGATGCAAGCATCAACAACAGAATACAAGAGATAGAAAAGAGAATCTCAGGTACTGAAGATACCATAGAAAACATTGAAACAACTGTCAAAGAAAATGCAAAATGCAACAAGCTCCTAATCCAAAACATCCAGGAAATCCAGGAAACAATCAGAAGATAAAATCTAAGGATAATAGGTATAGATGATAGCAAAGATTCCCAAGTTAAAGGGCCAGTAAATATTTTCAACAAAATTATAGAAGAAAACTTCCCTAACCTAAAAAAAAAAAAAAAGTCTATGAACATACAAGAAGTCTACGGAATTCCAAATAGACTAGATTAGAAAAGAAATCCCTCCTGTCACATAATAATCAAAACACCAAATGCACAAAACAAAGAAATAATATTAAAATCAGTAACAGAAAAAGGTCAAGTAACTTATAAAGGCAGACCTATCAGAATTACACCAAACTTCTCACCAGAGACTATAAAAGCCAGAAGACCCTGGACAGATGTCACACAGAAACTAAGAGAACACAAATGCCAGTCCAGACTATTATGCAGCAAAACTCCCAGTAATCATAGAAGGAGGAATCAAGATATTCCATGAATTCCATGACAAAACCAAATTTACACAATATCATTCCACAAGTTCAGCCCTAGAAAGAATAATGGAGGGAAAACTCTAACCCAAGCTGGGAAATTATATCCTAGAAAAAGCAAAGAAGTAATTTTTCCACAAACCAAAAAGAAGATAGCCATACAAACATACAACTACTTCTAATAACAAAAACAAAAGGAAGCAAAAATAACTTTTTTTAAATATTTCTGAACATCAATGGACTCAATTCCCCAATAAAAAGACACAGACTAACAGACTGGAGATATATAAACAGGGCCCAACATTTTTCTGCATACAGGAAACGCACCTCAGTGATAAAGACAGATACAACCTCAGAGTAAAAGGCTGGCCAACAATTTTCCAAGCAAATGGTTTCAAGAAACAAGCTGAAGTAGCCATTCTAATATCAAATAAAATCGACGTTCAAAGGTAAAGAAGGACACTTCATACATGTCAAAGAAAAAAAATCTACCAAGATAACTCTCAGTTCTGAACATCTATGCTTCAAATGCCCCACATTCATAAAGAAACTTTATTAAAGCTCAAAGCACACATTGTACATCATACAATAATAGTGGGGGACTTCAACACCACAATCTCAGCAATGAAGAGATCATGGAAACAGAAACTAAACAGAGACACTGTGAAACTAAGAGATGTTATGAACCAAATGGATTTAACAGATATCTATAGAACATTTCATCTAAAAGAAAAGAATATACCTTCTTCTCAGCAACTCATGGTATGTTTTCCAAAATTGACCATATAATTGGTCTAACAACAGGCCTCAACAGATACAAGAAAACTGAATAATCCCATGCATCCTATCAGATCACCATCCTACCAGGGGATAACATTTGAAATGTAGAAATCCCTCCTGTCACATAATAATAAAGTAAATAAAATATCCAATAATTAAAAAAAATAGATATAAAACTGGCAATCTTGATTGAGCATTTGAGACTTTTTTCAGCAATTCAATAGTACCAATATTACTGGGATTCCTGATGATTATCAAGGACAAGGGATTATGAAAAGGGCCCATGCAACTTTAAAACAATATCTTCATAAAATAAAAACAGAAGAGGTATATTAGAGTAGAAGAAACACATTACTTTTGTTTCTTATACAGAATTCAATGTAAGTTGCATTGATTGTATACTTTATCATTGTGTTAGTGTGTTTATACTCAGCATGTCTGTTAAGGAGGTCTATCAACCAGCCGTTGCTTTATTGCCCTAGCATAAAATCTTGGTATTCTGAAAATCACTTGCAAGTTCTGGAAGAAGTGAGTCAAGCTTTAAGTAGAAGCAAGAGAGTAGTGGGCTTCAAGTACTGAGGTCAGTATTTCTATTTTCATCAGGCTTCAAGAATTATATATATAGCTTTATCATGATAGCCCTTATTGTCCTGGGAATACTTTTATTCGTGCTTATCCTGTGAAAGCTTGCCTTTAACAACATCAACATGTTGGCAGCCAATGTACATGGTTTGAAACTAAAAATGGAACCCGAATCAGAGTTATTAAATTAACAGGCTGGCCAACCAAGAAAGGGTAAGATTCTACACAGAGCCTTGTCAACCTAAGACAGGGAAAAGTGCATTGTCTTTGATCATGCAAACTCCATAATCTGTAAGGAAGTCATTTTTGTCAGAAAGACCTCAGACAGGCTCAGTCTTGCTAAAAAATAAAAAATAAATAAATAAAAAAGGGAGAGAGGCAGAGAGCTTTTGGAGCTGCTTGGCAGGAATCTAACATTCACCAAGGACAAGTACATGGGCTTCAGGCAGAAATCTGACATTAAGCTAGAACAAAGAAGTAATTTTAGGCAGGAATGTAAATCATAGGCTAGAACAAAAAAGTAATTTCAGGCTGGCATCTAAATCTTAGGCTAGAACAAAATGTAATTTCAGGCTGGCATCTAAATCTTAGGCTAGAACACAGAAGTAAGTTTCAGACATGAAAATGACTTTGGGCTAGGACAGGGAAGTAACCTCAGATATTTTGGTCATCCTGATAAGCTCTTAGAAACAGTGATCACGGGAGGTTTTGTAGAATTTTGTTTATGGCTTTGCTAGCTCTTTGACTATTTGTGTTTATTGTCTTGTTTGTTCCTTGACTATTTGTATCTATTGTATTGCTAGTTCCTCAACCTCAAACTGACCTTAATACTTGCATGCAATTAAAATGGTATAAAGGCAAAAAGGAGGTAGGGGGATTGTAGGGAGAGGAAATGGGAAAAGAAGATGACACTGGATATGTAAATAAATAAAATATCCAATAAAATATGAGACACAATTAGAACAAGCCAAAAACCAAAACCAAAACAAAACAAAAACCAACCAAAAACCAAAAGCAACCAACCAAACAAGCAAATAAAAAAAGAAAAAATGCTCAAAAGAATAGGTTGATTCTTTTCAACCAAATGACTCTCCTAGGTACAGGGCATTTTCTAGATATCATCAGCAGTAAACACCTATGATACTGAGATTAGCAAAACTAGGGAAATAAACACTGTGATTTGCCCTGAGCCTATTTGCTTTCTAGAGGCTATTTTCAGCCACATAAAAGAGCAGTAGAATCAGAGAACAGAATTTTCCAGCAGAAATTAAAGTTCAGAGAACACAGGGAAGGATGTATGAACTATCAATTCAAGGAAGAAAAGGGCAGAGGGAAGAGGAGGAAGCAGAGAAACAAATACAAAAAGGCAGAGGGGCTGACATCAGGTCTGTAGCTCTATGCTGGCTTTGGTCCAAGGAGACTATAAGCAAAGAAACAATGAAAGCAGAAGCCTAGATCATTTTCAGGGCTTACACAGAAGTGAGTACAGTGGGCTTCTAATTGGTCAGAAATCAAATAAAGTTAAAAAGACACAAAAATACCTGACAGGGAGGCTGGAGAAGTAGCTAAGCAGTTCAGAACACTTGGTGTTCTTTCAGAGAACTCAGGTTTTGGTTCCAAGCACCTATATGTTGGCTCACAACCATCTATAACTCCAGTTCCAAGAGATATGGTAGATAGATGATGGATAGATGCCCTCCTCTGATGTCCAAAGTCAACAGTTATAAATGTGGTACACAAACATCCATACATAAAACAGCAATTATACGAGCAAAATAAAATTAAGTAAAAAATAAATCAACACAATTATTAAATAAGAATTGCATTAATAACAGGGAAAAATTATTCCCAACAGTTCTGTATTGTCATTAACACAGCTCAAATATCAGCCTTAAAAAACCAAAACATACTGCCAACAAAAAGAAAATCCAATACTGTTTCTGATAATATTTAAAACTGTGTCACCTAATCTGGCTTGTTACATAGCCGCCATGTTCCCAACTAGGCTAGGCCTGAGTAATGAGCAGCAGCAGTGTGGCCAGAGACACTGGCCCTGCTACCCATGAGACCCCAGCATGGGAGATGGCTTTGCTGGTACCAGGTAGAAATGAGACTCTAATGCTTAATATTACCCAAAGTCTTTATACGTTTGGTAATACTCAAATAAACAAGAAGCCCACACAATTAGAGGTGTTGCCCAATACCTAACCTAGTTATTACAACTACCTTAGACTGTTAGAGACTCGCTTACATCTGCTCTCATTTTCCCCTCTCTCCCCTGGTCTTCTCTCTCCTAGCTCCTCCACTTCCTTTTCCTCTTCCTCTCCTTACTCCTCCCACATTAGCTCCTCTCAAAATACCAAGTTTAATGTAGAGGGAAATACACCATTATACAATACTTTGAAAGGAATACAACAAAATTCAGCATCTATAATGGAATTGTCACACTGGTCATAATTCAATTGAGAATTTGTAAACACTCAAGAAACCAAGCCAATTTGAACCATAATTTTATTAGGTCATGAATATAATAGAACATATATCTATATCTATATCATCTATATCTATATCTATATCTATATCTATATCTATATCTATATCTATATCTATATCTATATCTATATCTATATCTATATCTATATCTATATCTATATCTATATCTATATATAATTTGTGTGTGTGTGGTGTTTGTATGTGTGTGTTAGGGTTTCTATTGTTGTGAAGAGATACTATGACCACATCAACTCATGTAAAGCAAAATATTGACAGGGAGAGCTGGCCTACAGTTCAGAGATTTAGTCCTTTATCACTGTGGTGACTTGAATATGCTTGGCCTAGGGAATGTCATTATTAGGAGGAAAGACCTTATTGGAATAGGTTTGGCCTTGTTGAAGAAAGTGTGTCACTGTGGAGATGGGCTTGAAGATCTTACTCCTAGCTTTCTAGAGGCCAATCATCTCCTGTTTGCCTTAGGAACAAGATGCAGAAATCTTGGCTCCTCCAGGGCCATGCCTTCCTGGATGCTGCCATTCTTCATGCCATGATGATAATGGACTAAATCTTAGGACCAATAAGCCTATCTCAATTAAACATTGTCCTTTTTAAGAGTTGCCTTTGTCTTGGTGTCTCTTTACAGCAATGGAAACCCTAACTAAGACAGAAGTTGGTACTAGGGACTTAGGTATTGCTGAGATAGGCCTGGCCATGTTTTGGTTTGGAGGAACATGGATTTGGGAACTTTGGATTTGGAAAGCCATGGAATGCTTTAAGTGGAACTTAACGGTCCATCCTAGTAGGAATATGGAAGACATTGGTGTTGAGGATGATTCGAATGCTGGAGATAATACTTATGATGTTTTGGTGAAGAATGTTGCAGCTTTTTTTGCTCTTGCATGAAGAGTCTGCCTGAGGCTAGGCAGATTAATTGCGTTGATGAAGTCTCAAATCAATGCAGTTTAGACTCTATGCTGTGGTTTAATCTCATGAAGAACATTTGATGAAGGATGGCAAGCTTAGAAAGAAAAATTACAAAACTGTGTGGTTCAAGGGCATCAGGAAGTACAATGGAGAAAACGTCTGTGTACAGGAGATAAACATATTAAAAGAGTAGTGTTTTGGGGGCAAGATCCCTCCCAGCTAAGTGTATTGTTTATCCATTTGCCATTAAACACGAAATAGTTATATCTAGATGTATTATTACCCTATTATTGCTTACATTTAGACTTTTAATCTGGAATGAACTATAATCCAGAAATAGAAGACACAGACTTTTGATTCATACCTTAGAAATAGTGGCTATGAAAAGCTTTGATCCAGGCATGGTGGTACAATCTTTAATTCTAAGGGACAAAGGAAAGCAGATCTCTGAGTTCTCATCCTGAGACAGAACAAGTTTTTGATAAAGGAAAGCTTAAGTCTAGGAGTGAGTGGTAGTACACGTCTTTGATTCCAGCATTCAGGATACAGAGCCATGCAGATCTCAGAGTTCAAGGTCAATCTATAGAAGAATTCTAGGAGCATCAAGTTTAGGCAGTGAAAGACTAGGAAAACAGAAAGCTGGTGACAATGTATTACAACAAGGGGGACCATGTTCTACCTTCAGCAATCAGCAGAACTCAGCATCTTTGGCCATGTAGCCCTGGCTTTAGAATCAAGAATAGATGGCACTACTGGGACAATTGATGCTGGCTAGCTAGAGCTAAGCAATTATCAGTGATTAAGAAGAGAGAAGCATCACTGAGGTGAAATATTCTAGAGAGTGTTTTCTGGGAGCACAAAGACACTATGTTCCAGAAATAGCAAAGGTGGTACCTTGTGTTTCAGCTGGACTTAATAATGTATAAGAATCATGAAAGTGGTACAGGTTTTGAAGGCATGAAGGGGTCATGAAGATCAGCTGAGGCTTGGCACTATGAGAGGTCAGGAAAGGCCACTGGAGAAGTTTCAGTCTAGTTGCAGTTGATGGCCCAGGACTAAAAGGATCATGAAAAGAAGTTGAGGCTTGTACTATAAAGACAGCCTATGAGAGGCTATTGGTGAAGCCTAGTTTCAGTGGAACACTCCATGAAGTTGGAGATGCCAGTACCATGTAATGATCACCACCAACAGCAACAGTGGAGTGGAGTCAACCAGAGCTTAGAGTGCAACAAAGAGCAGAGCTGGAGAAATAACACAAGTCCTTTGGAGGAGCCCAGAGATTATGTGCAGATCCCAGACACTGGAACAAGAAACTATGAAATTGAAGTTCCCTTTGAGACCCCCCAAATGTCAAAATGTTAGAAATGTCAGAAGGATGGAATAATTGCTGAGGAAAGCTGCTCAGGATGGAACTAGCACAGGAGGAAAAAACAGGTTTCTGTCAACAAAGATGAAAGGACTTGGAGATCTGAACAGCACTTTGACATCAGACATGGAGATGCAGTTTGAAGTTTGCCCAGCTGGTTTTTGGTCTTGTTTGTGCTAGGATTTCCTCACTGATGTTTTAGAATGCTAATGGATACCCTGTGATGGTTAAGGTACCTGATCTGCTTTTAGATTTTGACTTTATAGGAATTACAGTTAAGTGATTGAATGAATCTCAGAAAAGACTTTGAACTTTGGACTTTTAACATTGTTGAGATTGTTATCATCTATGGGGACTTTTTGAAGTTGGACTAAATGTATTTTGAGTTATACTATGTTTAGGTGTGGCCCCCACAGTCTAGTGCATTTGAACAAGTGGGTGAGGAATGGAATGTGGTAGGTTGAATTTGCTTGGCCCAGGCAGTGGCATTATTAGTGTGGTGGCCTTGTTGGAGTAGGTTTAGCCTTATTGGAGGAAGTGTGTCACTTTGAAGCTTAGAGACCTTCCTCATAGCTGCCTGGATGTCATCTCCTGTTTGCCTTCAGAACTAGATGTGTAAATCTCAATTTCTCTAGGGCTATGTCTTCCTGGATGCTGCCATGCTTCCTGCCATGATGATAATGGACTGAACCTCAGAACCAGGAAGCCAACCCCAATTAAATGTTGACCTTTTTAAGAGTTGCCTTGGTTATGGTGTCTCTTTACAGCAATGGAAACCCTAAGACAGTCATCATGGCAAAAAGCATAGTGGCTTGCAGGTAGACATAGTGCTGAAGATGGAGCTGAGAATTCTACTTCTGGATCTTCAGGCAGCAGGATGTAAGAGTGACAAGGGGCCTTCATTGAGCATCTGAATCCTCAAAGTCCACCCCAATGACATACTTCCTCAATAGTGGCACTCCCTATCAACCTATGGTGGCCATTTTAATTCAAGCTACCACTACACACACACACACACACACACACACACACACACACACACACAAGCACATACAGAGAAATGTAATTAAGGACCATGTGGTGGGGGGGTGGGGGGGGGAAGAGGCAGGGGGTGGACTTTAGTGTGCATTAGCAATCCCTGGGACTTCTTGAGAAAATATTACATCCCAGGCCCAGGGGTAACTTAAACCTTGAGATCAATTCAAATTCTAGCTGATTAGTGAAGTCATTTTCTCGGTCTGTCTAGCATCTAGGTGATTCTGCTTAGGATTCTACAGAGTCAATGTGCTCCACACACTAACTGATGGGTAAAGGCTTCACAGTATCTTGAGAAAAATGCTCAAATGAACACATTTTGTGCCTAATACATTTCCTACCTTTCTCAGGCCCTAAGATGGAGCCTTGGTGGCACTAATGGGAGCTTTTATTCCCCTCTTTCTCTGCACATGAACGGTTGTGCTGACAGGTAGTAATCTGGAATACATCTTGTTTTCCTTTAGCTACAAGGTGACATTCAAACATTCACTTGAGCCTTGTTATTTTGGTTTAGTTTTTAAATTAGAAAAGAGAGAAATTGTTTGACACTTTTTTCTATTTCTGTCTATAACATTTTTATTTGCTTTGAAGTACTCACAAGAAAGAAAAGTAGGCTTGCTCTTGTTCTGTGCAAAGGATATTCTACAGCATTCTTATAACCAGGAGAGGACTTTGTTTATCTAAGTTGGTACAGAAGAGGGAACTTCTGATATCTCAGGCTAGAAGGACTTAAGCAAACATTTCCTCACTCCAGGCTGGACAGCAATGACAGAATAAAGTAGTGGTTCTACCAAATACCCCCCCAAACAAATGAATCTAGTGCTGTTACAGGAATGTCTAGGAGGTTCCCTATAGGAGCACAGGTGACACAAAGGTAGCTACATCATAGAATGTCCAAACCAACACTCATGAAAATGGCAACCCTGGGGAGCTCTGCAGCATTTTTAGGTGGTTTGGCCTTGGGGTAAGTCTTCTCCAGGCAACTTGGCTGGTCAGAGAGTCCCTTGCCTCAGCAATTATTTCTGCTTCCCAAACACTTGGAGAGATGGGGCTTTGTGAATCTTGTCAGTTTCAGGAACTTCACAAAGACCCATGAGTTATTTAATTCCATTGCTTCATGAGCATCATCCCTCTACCCTCCTAAAGGGAATATTTTGATTTCAAGAAAATTGCTACAAAAACCAGATTTGATTCCATCACACACACAAATTCAGGTTTTGTTTGTTCTTTCTTCACAAGTACCCTGGACAAGATTCCTAAATTATCTTCAGAAATTTCTGTGCAAAATACTTTCAGAAAAACACAGCTAAGAGAGTGATATAGGTAGCAATCCTCTTTTGTGGGTAAGACAAAATATTTTACTTAGATTTGACTAATTTATAAATAACAAAAACTTAGTATTCACTGTTTAAAGTGTGAGAAGTCCAATTTCAAAGTTCTAGAAGGTTTGCTTTTTGTTCAGAGTCTGTTCCTTGATTCTATTTCAAAGGAAGGAAGAGGGGAAATGCTGCAGGATAATTAGTTACCTAACTCCAGTTGCACCTATTCCATTCATGAAGACAGAGCCTTCTTAATACAGTCACCCTGGAATGTAAGTTAGAGCATGAATTTTGCATGCTGCACATTCTGATAATTTCAGCTCTGCTTCCCCTGATTCAGAGTGTACTTGCCAGTCTTGAAGGCAGGCCTCATAGTGTGATGTAATCTCCTCATGCTTCAACTCTGAATGAAATCTTGCTGTCTTGTGCATTTGAGCTGAATGTTTGCCTAGAAGCTTCATTAGTAATTAGGTATATGTGGTCTGCAATTTAAGAAGAAAAGTACAAAACACCCAAATATCTGTTGTGTTGTTGGTCATGTTTCTTGTGAACAAGTTCAAGACAGTTTTGATGCATATTTGTTGATCAAGGAATACTCTTAGGGTCATTCATTATCCCTGAGGAAAAGAAGGAAGGTAAAGTTGACAGAACACATTTCCACAATCATTGTGACTGAAATCTCCATACACTTATTTCTTACATTATAGTTTCTTCAACTTTAAGCATAACATGTACCTCCTTGAGCTGAAATCAAAGTGTCTTCTAGTATAGGCTGCTTTCTGGACAACCCTGGGTAAAATCCATTTCCTTAAGCTTTCCAGAATCCAGTAATCACCCACATTCTCTTGTTCCTGCCTCTTTCCTCAATTTCTGAATCTCCAAATATAGATAGAGTCTGCTTCCTGTTTCAACAGTCTTATCCCAACTCCCGTATTTACATTTCAAGGATTTTTATGACTGTATTGGTTCTTATACATAATGCATAGTAACATCCTCACCTTAAATACGGCTGATTAGCAATCCAAATTCAATATGCAAACACTTTTCTTTTTCCCTTAAACATTCATTATGTACAAGATTCAGAGGATATCTTTGCTTGTACCCTTTTCTGTCTACAAAAGAGAAGTAGAAATGAGTTCAGCTTTGCTACAGAAAAGATGATTCCTCAAGGTTGTTTTGAATGGAGATAATGCTTACAGGTGCCTTTAATCCTTAAGGACTAGTTGTTGCTTGTGGCTTGGCCCTGGTGTGGGAAAGGTGGCATGATTTGGATGATACATTATTTTTAATGAAAAGACAACCATAAAAAGAGATACACCTGAGAACTCTTGGGCCTTTCTACAGTAGCAGCTGGCAAATGGATATAATTGCCTTGAATGATACTAGAAGGAATTTGGAATCAGTACCACAGTCTTCCCTAAATGTAGGTTTTATATATAGTCTGAAAAGGATGTGCTGAGTAGTGTAAATACAATATTAATTCAGAAGTTGGAGTTACACTACAAAATGTATCACTTGCCTTATTTCTAGGTTCATGAAGAGTAAACTGCAGTTAGGTGTGGCTCCCTTGTGCAAAGAGGCCATATCTTAGATAACAGTATAACTGCAATAAAATAATCTTCCATTATCTTTGTCATTGTAGTGGTGTTTGATCATATATGCTCATAATAGATATCACTTTCTGTTACCTCAAATTCTTTCTGTGGCTTCATCTATCTATCTATCTATCTATCTATCTATCTATCTATCTATCTATCATCTATCTATCTACACACACACACACACACACACACACACACACATATATATATGCATGTATGTAAAATTAAAAGAAGAGTACTGATCATCATAGTAATTGGATAGATGAGATAATTAACAATAGCATAATAACAGACAAGGCACTAAATGTACCTCAGTAATAGTTGAAGAGGCTTAGTGTTATTTGAGGTAAATACAGATTAGTATAAAGACATTCTACAATTCCTACAGAAATCACAGTAATTTTAAAGACAAGAGAAACTAAAATGCAGAATAAAGAAAAACTGTTATTTTTCAGTGCTCAGCTAAAATCAGAGATGACATCTAAGATCATTAAAATCAGGTGTCAATTCGACTACAGCAAGAATCACATTTGAGATACATCTTAGAGTATGATTTTGTGAAATATCCAGGAGATTTAATTGAGAAAGTAAGATCCGTGTGGGTGGTGGGTAGCACTTTTATAGGTGCTGTTCTAGACTGAATGAAAGGAAAAGAAATTGGTACCATGCCAACAACTAAGTGTTGAGCAACCTATTCCTATTGCCATGCCTTCCTTCCTGTTCAGGACTGTTACCTCTCACACTATTAGAGTAAAAGTTGGCTTTACCTTCTCTTTTGACTGTTTGTAGCCAGATATTCAGTCACATCGACAAGCAAAAATGTAGTGATGTATTATCAAAAGGAGGAAATGAAAAATAATCAAATGTAGTCAATAGATTATAAGCAGGATAAATACTATGCACATTATTAAGATTCTTTTAATGATAATGATCTATACACAATTTTGAATATACGTGTATGTGTGTGTATGAGTGTGTGTGTGTGTGTGTGTGAGAGAGAGAGAGAGAGAGAGAGAGAGAGAGAGAAGAGAGAGAGAGAGAGAGAGAGAGAGGGAGAGAGAGAGAGAGAACCATATGCGTGGACATGTTCACATGGGTGCCTGTACAGGCCAGAGTCCAATGTTTGGTGGCTTTTTCTATTGTTCTTTTTATTTGTTTGTTTATTTGTTTTCTTTGTTTGTTTGCTTGCTTGCTTATTTGTTTGCAAGAGTTTCTCACTGAGGCAGGAGTTTAAAGAGTTGACTAGGCTTAATGACAAATGAGCTCCAGGAATCTGCTTATCTCTGACATCCCAGAACTGAGTTACAGACACATGGGCCCATGGTTAGTTTTTCATATTTTATGTAGATTATCACTCAGGTCCTCATGCTTACACGTCTTTTCTGACTGAGCTATCTTTCTAAACAAGTGTACCAGATTAAATAGAGACTGTTAAAAAAGATAAACAAACAAAGAATAAACAACCACAATAACAACAGAGCCAGCTATATGTTATTCACAAGGGACAAAGTCTAAATATAAAGACTCATACAGCTTAATATGTAAGTTTTAGAGGACTCTTACTGTTATAATACTAATTAAATGGTATCAACTTTAAAGCTATACATATAAGGCTTCAAAATACAGACAAAACTTACAGAGTAATGTTCCACACTAATGAAGATTCCAGTTCACATGGGTGGGATAACAGATTATTGAACTATATGAGGAAAAATAGTACAACAGAGAGCAATATGCAATTGCATCAACCCCCCCCCCCCCCCCCCCCGGAGATTTAAAAACTGGACTTTCAGTATTGGTAGACATAGCAGAAAAATATAGTTGAAGCTATCATCGACTTGAACAGCACTGTCAATCAACTGGATTAAATTGACAACTAAGCACTGCAACTCTAAAAAGTAGCAGAATAAACATTTTTCTCAATCCTGCCTAAGATGCAACACATCATTCTGACCATAAAACAAATGTGACATGAAGAAAGGAACAGAAACATGCAAAGTAGTTTCAGATCAACAGAAGTGAACTAAAGATAAACAACAGAGTCATCTGATATATATATATATATCTCAAGCATTTGTATGTCAAAAAGCATATCACAATAACATGGGTTTAAAAAATTCAGGAGAAACTTAAGCACACTTTGAGGATAATAAAAAAGAAAACACAATATGTCAAATTTGTGTAAGCAGTGGGAAAGTAATGTTCTGAAGGAGATTTATAACACAGCAAAGAAGAAAGAGCTAAAGTCACTAATTTGCATCATAGGGAACAAGAAAGCAAGGAGAAAACCACTGATGGAAACTTAAAGCAAAGATGAATTAAAATGAGAACAGGAGGGCAATAAAGTAATATGTAGAAATCAAAATGCTAGATCATCTAAAAGCTAGGTCATTTAAAAAGATAAAAGAACCAAAATAAAATATAACTTAGACATAGTGGGTCAGTTGCTTTTAAAATGCATATATAAGTGTGGTATTCTTGTGATGCTCCTAACAGTGGGAGTTGGGGGCTGTCTTTGATACTTTTGCATGCTTCTGGAACTCTTGTCTTCCTACTTGGTTGCCTTCTTCAGCCTCGATAGAAAGGTGTGTGTCTAGTCCTATTGTAAATTGTTATGCTGTGTTTGGTCGATATTCCTTGGAGACCTGAAAGAAAACAGGGGTGTATCTGGGGGAAAACAGAGGTAGGAGAAGAAGGACTTGTAGGAGAGGAGGGAGGAGAAACTATGGTCATGAATATATGAATATATGAGAGAAAAATAAATGTATTACTTAAGAAAAACAAACTATCGAAGCTCACTCAATGAGTAAATGAATTAATAGATTCATTAAATTGGATCAATATTTACAGACACACCAAGAAAAAGACAGCCCCATGATGAAAGAGATTTACAGTGAAATTCTATCAACATTAATTAAATATGCACACTGATTTTCATAACTTAGTCCAAAAAAATCAAATCAAAGGAGCCAATAACTTTATACTTAATATTCGCTGCACTGACATATACTGTAGTGTCTTAGGACTTATTGCTTCTATGGCTGAACTATGATCCAGCATATGCTGAATCAGGCTTAATAGTGTTCATTACTAGGAGTCCTCACTAGTGACACCCTCATAGATTCCAGGAAGTTTCCAGTGCATTGGGTTTCTACATCACTCACCAAGTGGGCATCAATTTCTGTTTTCTTTCTTGTGCTCTCCCCCTTTCCCTTCCTCCTCCACCTGATCCCTCCTGGTCCAACCCTCACCTGCTCTTAGTCCAACCATGATTATCTATTCTATTTCTGCTTCCCAGGGAAATCCATGAATCTCTCCTTAGAAGCCTCCTTATTGCTTAGCTTCCCTGGCTTTGTTGATTATACCATGATTATTCATTACTTAACAGCCAATATCCACTTATAAGTGAGTATATATCATGTTTATCTTTCTAAGGTCTACTTCATTCAGGAAGACTACTTCTAGATCATTTCATTTGCTTGCAAATTTCATGATGTCAATTTTTAAACAGCTGAGTAATGTAAAAGTAACTTTTATTCGCCTAGTGTAATTGTCATCTCCCAGGATTACTGCCTCAGTCTGCTAACGTAGCCTACTCATTGAAGGCTCTAGCCTCCATACAATCTAATCTAGGTCTAGAATGTTTTCAACCTCTGAGACTTATTACTGAATAAGCCCAACGTTTCTTGTTCTTTCTGATCTCTAGCTGGCTGAATCAACTCAGCTTGAACTCATAATAACATTGGCAATACGTTCTAATCGTCTGGCTCCTTTTCATTCTTTGACTCTTTCTGTCTTCATCTGTGTCTAGCTTGCTCTCTCTGCAACCTGTCTCTCTAACTGTTCTGGTTAATCTTCTTCCTTTCCTTTTCTTTTTGCTCTCTTAAATAGCAACCCCCCATTCTTGTGAGAGTTGGACATATCCTATTCCATCAAATATTTCTCTAAGTCAGCACTTTGTCTGTCTCTCAATTAGACATCATTTTCAAACATGGGTTCTTCCTTCTACAAACTTTTTTTTCATTGTTTAGGATTAAAGCCATGAACTAAGAACATGTCTATATTCCAGCCAGAGGGATTAAACTTATGTGATAAAAGCAAAGCAACATCACAACTAGGAACAGATTTTTCTGTAAATAATGTAATCTTGGGGTTCACATAAAATGATCAAATAACTGCAAGAGAATAATACTTCATTGTGTAAATGTACCAGATTTTTTTCATCCATTCTTAGTTGGGGAACGTTTAGGTTGTTTGCAGTTTCTTGCTATTGTGAATAAAACTGCTATGCTATGTGCCCTTGTGGTAGGATGTAGAGGCATTTGGAGATATATAGGACAGAGAGTATATGCCCCAAAGTGGTATAGCTGGGTTTTGAGGTAAATTTATTCCCAATTTTCTGAGGACCTGCCCTGCCATACTGATTTCCATAATGGCTATACAAGTTTGCATTCCCATCAGCAGTGGGGGGAATATTCCCCTTGTTCCATATTACAGCATAAGCTGTGACTTGTGTTATTGATCTTAGCCTTTCTGACAGGTATAAGATAGGATCTCAAGGTAGTTTAATTTTCATTTCCTTGATGACTAAGGATGCTGAAAATTTCTTTAAGTGTTTCTCTGTCATTTGAGCTTCTTCTGTTGAGGTACATCCCACTTTAAAATTGAATTATTTAGTTTGTTGATGGATAGTTTTTTGAGTTTCTTGTCTGTAGCATTCCCATTTGGACTTCATAATACTTTTTTTTAAAGTGCTGACATTATTTTTGTGTGCAGTATTTAGCTCCTTTATTTACCTTATGTATAGTTTCATCTTCCTGCTGAGCTCCCATCAGCTTGGATTCTCTGCTACAAGACTGAGTGTCTAGTATAGCATCTACATTAGAGCACATTTTACCTTGAACATCCTTGGGCCATGAATGAGCTCTGGAAAGTATCTCATAATAGTGCTCATGTGGCATCTTATGCATATTTCTCTTCATAGGTTTCTTCTCTGCAATGCTCTGCTCAAACAATTCAGTTGCCAGGGCCCAGCAAAAGACAATTATATAGTCTAGTTCTGAAGGAGCCACCATGAAAATCCTCACGCTACTTATATGGGTATTTGTTGATTTAATTTCCCAGATACCACAGTTCTATACTTCATGTTGTCCAGTGTGCAGAATCAACCATTTCTTATTTGCCTCTAGTTGGTTTTATAGTTTCTGATGCTGGGAAGCAAAGTTTAATACTTTCTCTGTGAGCTTGGCTGACTGATGTTGCTAGTTTTTCTGTTATTGTTTTATTTTTATATTCTGAGGATCTGTCTCTTAAGTCTTTTTTACCCTCTAGATAAGAGTTGAGATTATGATTAAAACCTTTTTTAAATTGTTAAAAGTATGAAAAGTTTCTATCCAATTGTCAATATATTCTTCCATAGCTTCTGCTTCATTTCCTCTTGAGTTCCAGCCCTCTTGTTCTTTAGTGATGCACTATGACTGAAGTGGACATGTAAGAAAAATATAAACCCTTTCCTCCACAGTTTGTTTTTTGGTTATACTGTTTACCACAGCAGTAGAAAGCAAACTAAGGCATGCATGTTGAAATGTAATCTAATTTATAAGTCACCAATATTCAATCAAGATACAGTTTGGATATTTCTCTTAAAACATTAAACTGTGTAAAAAGTTAGACATGTGATATTACAAAAGTTGATTTATGCTCAGAATGAATTCTAAGGTGTTGGGAGCTGACTTTTAGCAGAAAGTGGCTAGAAAGCAGCTATCATCTCTGCAGCCATCTGGAGCCATATACCCTGATAAGAGACTTGTTTTTCAGCAGCCTACAACAGCTGAAGCACACTCTGATAAATATCTTGTTTATCCCACACATCTTGTTTTGCTGTTTAGTGCCCACAGCTGCAAGGAGAACGTGATATCCACACCTGCAAAGCATGTGGTGCACGCACGATCCACGTGCTATCCATGCCATACATGCCTGTAGGCTCACGTGGTATCCATGCCTGCAAGGCGCATGGTGCACATGCTATCCACACTATACACACCTGTAAGGCTTATGTTATATCAACACCTGCAAGGCACGAGGTATACACGCGCCTACAAGGCACGTGGCAAAAGTGTATAAATACCCCAGATTTCCTTTCAATAAAAGAGACTTGATCAGAACCTCTGTCTTGTCTCCATTCTTCACGTCTCTTCCCTTTTATCTATCCTCTCTCTCTCTCTCTCTCTCTCTCTCTCTCTCTCTCTCTCTCTCTCTCTCTCTCTCTCTCTATCCCCTGACCTGAAGACTGGAGTGGCAGAGCAGTCCAGGACATTTTGGCCCCCAAAGCGTGGGGCAGAGCAGAGCAGGCCACAACACTAAGGGAAACTCTTTTCAAATAAAAATACTTACCAATATGGGAAAGATGGCCCAGTGGTCAATCAAAACACTCTTGCAGAACAGCTGAGTACATTTTTCAGCACTTATGTCCATTACAGATTCAGAGGATCAAATACTTTCTTCTTGAATCTGTAGGTAACCATACATGTATACGTGCACATACAAAGATACACACACACATGCACATAATTAAAAGTAAAATAAATCTCAAAAATAATTTAGTAAAACAACTCTGTATTAATGTATACGTTTGATTGTATTCCTTTTGGGTTTCTTTGTTTTCTTAAAGGCTGCAAAATTATTTGAGAAGGTTTAGGCTAAAGTATTTTTCTCTGTTACAGATTTAATTCTAGATTAGGAAATTAATTAAATGTCTACAGGGACAATTACCCAGTAGCTTTTGATAGTATTGGAAAAATTAATTATGATTGATTTCAGTATGAAGTTTGTTTTTATCTGACCAGTGAATCACAGCTAAGCAGAAGGTTCTAGGACCCAGTCCTGCACAGTTAGCGTTTGCACTGCTGATCAGGGTGCTGAAAGATACAAACAACCTGCCCCACAACCAAGCACATGAATTAGAAAGGGGGCTGGGATCTCTAGTTCCAGAAGGAAAGGGACTTCAGCCAGACTACTATTCTAGAGGAGTGGAGAAAATTATGTCTCTGAAGAAACTAGCCAATGAGCAATTTGAGCAGGAAAAATTGATTGGGTATGTAAAAGCCACTGTTTTGTACCAATCCAGCCATTTCATTTTTCCTTTAAGTTGCTGCTGCTCATTTTGCAAGGTCACAGAAAAAGTTGCTCCCTTTTCATTATCTTGAGTCTCTTGAACTCTTATTATGGTAGAGAGGACCATGGTTTCTCACAGTTTTAAACATGCAAAACGTAGTCATGATACACAGTCTTCTGGGTGTCTCTGTCTGCAGATACACCCCGGCGCTTCCCACACACCCCGTATGTGAGCAGTCTACTTGGAGGCAACTTGGTTATATTCTGAGAGAGAATAACTTAACAGGAAATGGGTTAATTGTGAAAATAAATGCCAGATATCATAAAAAGAACCAGGAAAGGCAAAACAACAGATCCTAAAATACTTTCCATTGTCTGTTTTCTTCCTCATACGGAAATTATCTTGCTTTCATCAAGCAACTGATAGCAAGACAACTCTATTTTCACTGTGCTTTAATTAGATGTGTATAATTTTTAAGACAGATTAATTGACTCCTTTTTATGAGCTTTTCTTTCAGTTGTTCTCAAAGAATGTCAAAAACATAAATAAGCAAGAATTTTCCCAGGCTTTTTTTTAACTGACTCTTTTGACTTTAGACAGCTAACAGGTAGCACAGAGTAATTGCTTTTCTTTTTTTTTTTCCCTAACAGGTGCTTTTTAGAGTTTTTTTATACCCAGGATATAATAATATTAACTACTTCAAACATGATCCTGTTGAGACACTTGCTGAATTAGAAAAACCCACAGATGTCATTCACTTGGTTCTGCTATATTTCAATCTATCTCTCTATGGACCCTTATACATGATATCATCATATGCTACCACTAACAAATTCAGATACAGTAGTGTTTTACTGCAAATTTTATGTCTCTATAAATTTAGACAAGTCTGTTTGCCTTGACTTCAAAGCACATAAAATAATATGATTGCCATAGAAAATACATTAATATTTTTACTTTAAGTTATAGATTAGCCCTATTCTCCATAAGACTGAACTACTTAGGTGCATTGATATTAATTCATAGACCTATTTCAAATGATTTTTCTTATTGAAAGATGTCAGTGAATTCAGAAAAACCTTTTCTTTTATAATCTGGACACAGAAACACACTTAAAATTGCATTTTTAGAACTAAATTCTAATGAAAATGTCAGTCTTTTGGTCAGATATTATGAAGACAGTACTAGAGCTTTCTGCATAATTGAAAAACTAGGAAAGCTATGGATAATTAGAATATAAATTTGTCAACATTTAAGTTATTCCTTTTTATAAAAGAGATTATTAAATATTAACTGAAATTGTATTATAGAACAATGTGTAACACCAGAGAAAGAGATTCATAAATTGTTTCAGCACAATCATTATTTCTTACTTATTTACATGTATGAAGAAACAATCCTGGAAATATTATTTATTCAGACTATAAACTTATATGCAGATAATACTCCCCAAAGGTCTTAATGCGATTTGAACCTGAAACTGATACTGAAACTGACATTTGTGGTCAGTGTACAATGCCTTTCCTCTCAGATTTCTGAGTGTTCTAAAAGCACCCTTAAGACTTTCATGATTAAAACTAGAATCTAGAGTCTGCTAAGTGTTTCCTGCCTGTTCAGCCACACACATCTGCATCCTAATGCTGCTTAAGTGACTCAGTCTTGAGGAGATCAATCTCCCAATGATAGGAGCAGGAATTTTATCTTTCAAATGAATTTTCTTCATAGGAGCTCTTTGTCCTGTAGAGTCAAGGATTCTGAAGAAGATCCTCCTGCAAAATAATTGTTACTTCTTCCCCATGAAAAACAGGTGTGAGTGAGTGGATTCATGATTACTCCTATAGTCTGAACAGATTAACCAAGACATTAAAGGCAATCTTTTTCGGGTAGATGGAAGAAAGTTGACTCTGGGACTCCTTGCTGATTCAGTCTTGCCCTCTAACTCTCTGTGGAACTCTATATACCTTATAGACAGGAACAAGATGGGGCATGTTATGTAGGTCATCACTATATCATATGCTTACCTAAAGTCAGAAGACTCTTGCAAACCTCTTAAACTTTGGGTGGAAACAAAAGAGAAAGCCATTATTTTTAAAACAAGTTTTAAGGAACAAAAGTGAAAAAAAACACCTTAGAATGTCTCTTATGTATAAAAATTGCAAACAAATAAGACACAATAAAATCATGAAATGAAGTGAACAAATTTGACAATTACACTATAAGCTCTTATCTCTGTAGATGGAAAAGCAAGTTGCTTGACAAATCACATGATAGTAGCCTTGCTCTATGTGAGATCAGTCATTTGTACTACACTGTCAACTTTTCAGGCCAATCTATACAGATCTTATCTGCATAGATAAGATATATGCATTGGGATCCGAGGACTAGGAAGAATGGGCCAGACTAGAGACTGATGTTATAGATATTAATTCAGGTTCATTGTTCTTCTATAAAATAATAAAACAAAAAATCAAACCAAAGAAGGTTGAATGAATTCAGAAAAATATGATCAGAAAAACATGTACATAAATGCCAGTAAGCACATACTAAGTCTTGACAGAACAGCAATTTCCTGGATCTCAGGACAGAAAAATGACAAGAGTCATTATAGCTTCTCTTTTAGATTCTCTGTCATACAAGGTGTAAAAACTTGAGGCAAGGCAGCTTGTCCCATTTGGAATATAGGAAAGCAAAAGTGGTTCATGAACATATGTCCAATACAGCTTTCCAGTCACCATTGTCAGGGCACTAAGCAAGCTCACAGGTCAGCATCATTCTTTGTCCCAGCATCAGCATGTCTCACCAATCATTCTAGAAGTCATCATGCTCCTTCAGCATCCTGCAGAAAAAAACCACAAACATGCCCTTTTCCCCATATTAAGTACCTGATTGGGATCATGTCATATGCCAGTAAGTGAATCCTTCCCTTTCACCTATGCATGAGTATACCTAGTTGTAGTGTGTAGTGCCATACACACTCAGCAGAAAGTACCTTGGCATCCAATTTTTTTTTAAATTTTAAAATAAAAAGAACATGATTTAAATAAATTTGTGGTGTATCGGGATATACTTCCCCTTCCATAGTCCCTTGTCCTTGAAAATTATAAGGAATCCCAGTAATATGGGTTATATTAAGTTGCTGACAAAAGTCTCAAATGCTCAGTTGCTATAGCCAGTTTCATTATGTGTTTTTTTTTGATAATTTATTTATGTATATTTCAGATGTTATCCCCTTTCCCCATTTCCTCCCACACCCCTTATCCCATCTCTCCTCCTCCTACTTCTATGAGGGTATGCCCGCACACATCTACCCACTCTCACCTCCACACCATCTAATTCCCTCACATTGGGGAATCCAACCATCACAGGACCAAGGTCCTCTTCTCCCTCTGATGCCTGACAAGACCATCATCCACTACATATACAGCTGGAGCCTTGGGTCCCTCAATGTGTGTTCCAAGGCTAGCTGTTTAGACCCTGAAAGCTATGGTTGGTTGGTATTGTTGCTCTCTCCAAGGGGCCACAAGCCCCTTAAACTCCTTCAGTCTTCTCTCTCACTCATCCATTGGGGAAAATGTGATCAGTTCAATGGTAAGCTGTGACCATCCACCTCTGTATACGTCAGGTTCTGGTAGAGCCTCTCTGAAGACAGCTATATCAGACTCCTGTCAGCATGCACTTTCTGACATCCACAACAATGTTTGCATTTGATCATTGCACCTGGGATGGAACCCCCGGTAGGGCAATCTCCTGATGGTTCCTTCTCTAGTCTCTGCTCCACACATTGTCTTCATATTTGCACCTGTGAGTATTTTGTTACTCCTTCTAAGAAGGACTGAAGGACCCACACTTTGGTCTTTGTTCTTGAGCTTCATGTGGTCTGTGAGTTATATCTTGTGTATTATAAGCTTTCGGGCTAATATCCACTTGTCAGTGAGTACATACCATGTGCGTTCTTTTATGATTGGGTTACCTCACTCGAGATGATATTTTCTAGTTCCATCCATTTGCCTAAGAATTTCATGAAGTTATTTTTTGTAATAGCTGAGTAGTACTTCATTGTGTAAATGTACACATTTTCTGTATCCATTCTTCTATTGAAGGACATCTGGGTTCTTTCCAGCTTCTGGTAATTATAAATAAGGTTGCTATGAACATAGTGGAGCATTTGTCTTTGATACATGTAGAAGCATCTTTTGGGTGTATGCCCAGGAGTGGTATAGCTGGATCCTCAGGTAATACTAAGTCCAATTTTCTATGGAACCACCAGACTGAATTTCAGAGTTGTTTTACCAGCTCACAATCCCACCAACAATGGAGTCTTCCTCTTTGTCCACATCCTTTGTCCACAGCATCTGCTGTCACCTGAGTTTTTGATCTTAGCCATAATGACTGATGTTGTTTTGATTTACATTTCCCTGATAACTAAAGATGTTGAACATTTCTTTAGGTGCTTCTCGGCCATTTGACTTTCCTCAGTTGAGAATTCCTTGTTTAGCTCCGTACCCCATTTTTAATAGAGTTATTTGATTGTCTAGAGTCTAATTTCTTGAGTTCTTTGCAAAATTTGAATATTAGCCCTCTATTAGATGTAGGATTGGTAAATATCTTTTCCCAATTTGTTGGTGGCTGTTTTGTCCTATTGACAGTGTCCTTTGCTTTACAAAAGCTTTGCAATTTTATGAGGTCTCATTTGTCAATTCTTGATCTTAAGGCATAAGTCATTGGTATCCTGTTCAACAAGTTTCCCCCTGTGCCCAAGTGTTTCAGGCTCTTGCCCACCTTTCTCTTCTACTAGTTTCATTGTATCTGGTTTTATGTGGAGGTCTTGATCCACTTGGTCTTGAGTTTTGTACAAGTAAATAAGAATGGATTGATTTGCATTCTTCTACAATCTGATCTCCAGTTTAACCAGCACCATTTGTTGAAAATGCTGTCTTTTTTCCACTGAATGTTTTTAGTTCCTTTGTCAAAGATCAAGTGATCATAGGTGTGTGGGTTCATTTCTGGGTCTTCAATTCTATTCCATTAGTCTTCTTGACTATCTCTTTACCAATACTATGCAGTTTCTATCACTATTGCTCTGTAGTACAGCTTGTGGTTAGGGGTGTTGATTCCTCTAGAAGTTCTTTTATTGTTGAAAATGGTTTTTGCTATCCTGGGTTTTTTGTTTTTCCAAACAGATTTGAGATTTGCTCTTTCTATCTCTGTGAACAATTGAGTTGGAATATTGATGGGGATTGCACTGAAAAGGTAGATTGCTTTCTGCAAGATGGGCATTTTTTACTATATTAATCCTGCCAATCCATGAGCATGGGAGACATTTCCAGCTTCTGAGATATTTTTCAATTTTTTTCTTTAGGGACTTGAAGTTCTTGTCATACTATATTATCATATCTTCTGCAAATAGTGAAATTTTGACTTCGTTCTTTCCAATTTCTATCCCATTGATCTCTTTTGTTGTCTAATTTCTCTGGCTAGAACTTCAAGTACTATGTTGAATAGGTAAACAGAGAGTGAACAGCCTTATCTAGTCCCTGATTTTAATGGAATTTCTTCAAGTTTCTCTCCATTTAGTTTGATGTTAGTTACTGGTTTGCTGTATATTTCTTTTACTATGTTTAGATATGGGCCTTGGTTTCCTCATTCTTTCCAAGGCTTTTACAGTAAAGGGATGTTGAATTTTCTCAAATTCAGTGAGATGATATTATGGGTTTTTTTCTTTGAGTTTGTTTATATAGTAGATTATATTGCTGGATTTCCAAATATTGAAACATCCCTACATTCCTGGGATAAAGCCTACTTGATCATGTAGGTTGATTCTTTTGATGTGTTCTTGGATTCGGTTTGCAAAAAATTTTTGAGCATTTTTGCATAGATATTCATAAGAGAGATTGGTCTGAAGTTCTGTTTCTTTATTAGAACATTGTGTGGTTTAGATATGATCATAATTTTGGTTTCATAGAATGAATTGGGTAGTATTTCTTCTGTTTCTATTTTGTGGAATATTTTAAAGAGAATTGGTATTAGTTTTTCTTTGAAGGTCTGATAGAATTCTGCACTTAATCCATCTGGTCCTGAGCTTTTTTTGGTGTAGAGACTTTTAATGACTGCTGCTATTTCTTTAGGGTTTATAGGACTGTTTAGATGGTTTATCTGCTCCTGATTTAACTTTGGTACCTAGTATCTGTCTAGAAAATTGTTCCTTTCATCCAGATTTTCCAGTTTTCTTGTGTATAGGCTTTTGTAGTAGGATCTGATGATTTTTTAAATTTTCTCAGTTTCTGTTGTTATGTCTCCCTTTTCAATTCTGACTTTTTAATTTGCATACTGTCTCTGTGCCCTGTGATTAGTCTGGCTAAGGGTTTATCTATCTTGTTGTTTTTATCAAATAACCAGCTCCTGGTTTTGTTGATACTTTGTATAGTTCTATTTGTTTCTACTTGGTTGATTTCAACCATGAGTTTGATTATTTCCTGCTGTCTACTCCTGCTTGGTGTATTTGCTTCTTTTTGTTCTAGAGCTTTCAGGTGTGCTGTCAAGCTGCTAGTGTATGCCCCTTCCAGTTTCTTTTTGTAGGCACTTAGAGCTATGAGTTTTCCTCCTAGCACCACTTTCATTGTGTCCCATAAGTTTTGGTAGGATATGTCTTCATTTTCATTTTATTTTACAAAGTCTTTAATTTCTTTCTTTATTTCTTCCTGGACCAAGTTATCATTGAGTAGAGTGTTGTTTAGTTTCCATGTGTATGTAGGCTTTCCACTGTTTTTGTCATTATTGAAGACCAGCCTTAGTTTGTGGTGATCTGAGAGAATGCATGGGATTGTTTCAATTTTCTTATATCTGTTGAGGCCTGTTTTGTGACCTATCATATGGTCAATTTTGGAAAAGGTACCATGGGCTGCTGAAAAGAAGATATATTCTTTTGTTGAAGGATGAAATGTTCTATAGATATATGTTAAATTCATTTGGTTCATAACTTTTGTTAATTTCACTGTGTCTCTTTTTAGTATCTGTTCCCATGATCTATCTCTTGCTGATAGTTGGGTTATGAAGTCTCCCACTATTATTGTGTGAGGAACAAAGTGTGCTTTGAGCTTTAGTAAAATTTCTTCATGAATGTGGATGTCTTTACATTTGGAACATAGATGTTTAGAACTGAGAGTTCATCTTGGTTATTTTTTTCCTTTTATAAGTGTTAAGTGTTCTTCCTTATCTTTTTTGATAACTTTAGATTATAAGTCGATTTTATTCGATATTGGAATGGTCACTCCTGCTTGTTTCTTTGGACCATTTGCTTGGAAAATTGGTTTCCAGCCTTTTATTCTGAAGTAGTATCTGTCTTTGTCATTGAGGTGCATTTCCTATTTATGTATCCTGTCTGTTAGTCTATGTCTTTTTATTGGGGAATTGAATCTATAGATGTTAAGAGATATTAAGGAAAAGTGATTGTTGCTTCATGTTATTTTTGTTATTAGAGGTGGAATTATGTATGTGTGGCTATCTTCTTTTGGGTTTGTTGTAAGAGAATTAGTTTCTTGTTTTTTCTAGGGTATAGTTTCCTTGCTTGGGTTGGAGTTTTCCCTCTGTTATTCTTTGTAGGGCTAAATTTTGTGGAACTATAGTGTGTAAATTTGGTTTTCTCATAGAAGTCATGGAATATCTTGATTTTTTTCTCCTATGGCTACTGAGAGTTTTGCTACATAGTAGTCTGGACTGCATTTATGTTCTCTTAGTTTCTATATGAGATCTGTCCAGGGTCTTCTGGCTCTTATAGTCTCTGGTAAGAAGTTTGGTGTAATTCTGATAGGTCTGCCTTAATAAGTTACTTGACTTTTTTCCTGTTACTGCTTTTAATATTATTTCTTTGTTTTGTACATTTGGTGTTTGGATTATTATGTGACAGGAGGAATTTTTTTCTGGTCTAGTTTATTTGGAGTTCTATAGGCTTCTTGTATGTTCATAGGCATCTTTTTCTTTAGGTTAGGGAAGTTTTCTTCTATAATTTTGTTGAAGATATTTACTGGCCCTTTAAGTTGGAATCTTCACTCTCTTCTATATGTATTGTATTATTCTTAGGTTTGTTCTTGTTATTGTGTCCTGGATTTCCTGGATGTTTTGGGTTAGGAGCTTTCTGCATTTTGCATTTTCTTTGACAGTTGTTTCAATGTTTTCTATGGTATCTTCTGCACATGAGATTCTCTCTTCTATCTCTTGTATTCTATTGGTGATGCTTGCATCTATGACCCCTGATTTCTTTCCTAGGTTTTCTATCTCCATGGTCTCCTTTTGTTCTTTTTTGTTGTTGTTCCTTTTGTTGTCTCCATGGTCTCCTCTTTATTGTTTCTTCTTCCATTTTTATGTCCTGGATGGTTTTGTTTAATTCCTTCACCAATTTGGTTGTGTTTCTTGTAATTCTTTAAGGGATTTTTGTGTGTCCTCTTTAAGGGCTTCTATCTGTTTACCTGTGTTCTCCTGTATTTCTTTGAGGGATTTATTTATGTTCTTCTTAAAGTTCTCTATCATCATCTTGAGAAGTGATTTTACATGTGAATCCTGCTTCTCCGGTATGATGTAGTGTCTAGGACTTGCTTTGATGGTAGAACTAGGTTCTGATGATGCCAAACAATCTTGGTTGTTGTTGCTTATGTTCTTATACTTGCCTTTCACCATATGGTTATCTCTAGTGCTATCTGCAGTCACTGTCTCTGATGGTCCTGTCTTTTCTGTTATCTTGGTTGTGTCAGATCTCCTCAGAATCCAGCTGTCTCTGTCATTCTATGATCCTGAGATCCTGGGTATAAGAGCTCCTGGGATTCAGGTGCCTCTGGGATCCTGAAATCTTGGTGTGACCAATCTCATTCTATTCTCTGATCCTATGATTCTCTGTTCCTGGGCATGTTAGAGTTCCTGGCAGTCCAGCCTCCTCTATGTTTTGGGGGATTGGGTGCTGACTTGAAGCTCAAGGTCATCTCAGCACATCAGCACAGAGTGGACGAAACCAGTGCCATTGGCCAGGAGTGAGTTCCTGGGTCCTTGTGAGTCCCAATTACTCCCTCTTTGGGGCAGTGTTGCTGCCTCCTCACCTATGATCCTTGACGTGTTAGAGCTTCTGGGAATCCATTCTCCTCTGGGTTTTGGAAGATTGGTTGCAGAACTGACGCTCAAGGTCTGCTTAGTACACTGGCTCAGACCAGTAGGAGACTGTAAATTTTAAATACAGGAGGCATGAAATCACATCCAAAAACAACCCAGGGAACAAAATGCACCTTAGTTAAAAAAACAAAAACAAACCAAACCAAACCAAAACAAAAACAAAAACAAAAACTCTCTGCCTTTTCCCCTGCAACCTCTCATAGTTCCCCAAGGCATTGTTCACCATGTGTATTATTTTGACCATGTTCTGACAGGACACCCATATATACAGCATAGAAAAAAACAACATGACCAGTATAGAAAATGAATGGATTTTTGAGAGGGCAAGGCATTAAGTAATAACCACTATTAATCTGTATTGCTATTAAGAATAAGCTCATCCAATAATGTACATTTCCTAAAGATGCAATTATGAAATTATAAACTATCAATTGCCAGGTGAGACAGAGACAAAAAGCAGAAGAAATTTCAGAAGGCATATGGTCTGAGGTGCATTGAGAAGTAGCACCACCTTCATTTGACAGAGACAAAACTAGAGAACCTTGGGGGTTGTGCTGACAGGTGTTATGTCACATTGACATACATTAGCATTATCTGAAAAGAAGGAACCTCAATTGAGAAAATGCCTATATAAAATCTGGCTGTAAGGCATTAACTTAGTGACTGATTAGGGAGAGCCCAGCCTATTGTGGATGGTGCCAACCCTGGAATGATTTTCCTGCATTCTCTAAAAAAGGAGGTTGAACAAACCAGACAACACAAGCCAATAAGCAGTAACCATCCATGGAGTCTTTATTTGCTCCTGCATTTGGGTTTCTGCCCTCTTTGAGTTCCTGTACTGACTTCCTAACAGCTATATGAAAATATAAGCCGAGCAAACCCTTTCTTTTCCAAGTTGCTTTTGTTCATAGTGTTTTACCACCACAATAGTAACCCTAATAATACAGGGATCTAAACAGGACATCTAGGCCTGACATTGCACAAATTAGTCAGAATTTAGATAAAGTTGTGTTTGACATCAAAATTACCCTTATAAACTTATTTTATAATAATCTATTTGGTCGACTTTGTAAAAAAATGTTTAAATTTTAATTTTAAGTTCTGTTCTCTCATTTTATTGCCTTAAGTTGTTGACATTTTAAAAAAATTTATCTTTGTTTTTACACATCATTTTCACTTCACCTTCTCCTTCATTCAAGTCTTACCATACTTCTATCACTGCCTCTCAGATTCATGATGTTTTCTTCTTTAATAATTATTATTATATATAATATGTATACATGTACATATGTATATGTATATATGTCATATATACATGTATATGTGCATATAAATACAACTGAGAGCATTTAATATTATTTATCTGCCTGTGTGACTGAGTATCCTCCTCTTATCATTCATTACTTGCTCATAACTCTTCATCTAATCCTGGGGCCTTGTGAGATTTTCTTCATCCACATTGGGATGGTCACAAGTAGTATACTTTTTTCAGGTCTTGGAAGCAACATTTGACCCAAAACAAGGCTCTTAATTATAATGTGAACTCCTCAGGATATTTTGGGTAGCAATAAAGAACTGGGCCTCTGCTACCTCACTGCTGACAATACAACGTTGCAGAATTATGAGTAGGTTTGACATTACACATACTGTACCTGTAAGTAGGTTTGATAACATACTTTCTCCAGTGGATGTCTGAAAGGCCATGACATTTTTACATTGAGTATAACTATGGCAATGCTACCTACAAACATAGTTATAGAATGGGACCTATAGATGCTTAGCTATTGCTACTCAAAAACAAACAAAAAATCCAACGGAACAAACAAATAAACAAACAAAAAACCAACTCAACAACTACAAGAAGAAGCAAGGAAAAGACGTTGTAAACATGGTCAGTTTTCTTGGTACTAATAGAATATTCACGGCTGTTATCAAATTGTAAGTGCAGAGGCACTGAACATAGGACACATGAATGATTGTGGTGTGTGTGTGTGTGTGTGTGTGTGTGTGTGTGTGTGTGTGTGTAGGTTCCACATGGATAGGTTTCTAAATACACTTACATTCTTTATTTTTATATAAATAAGTTTGAAAACTCTTACCTTAAGAAGATTAGAGAATTTCTATAATACTTCTAAATGGATCTTATTTGTAAAGTCACAGAAAATATTCTTCTTCTTTTGTAATTAGTGATAGGAAGATCCAAATTTGGAATAAAGATATTGAGACCAATTTGGATGAAGTGAAAACCCTCTGTCCATTTTAATCTTTCTAAGTCAGTTAAAGAAATAAAATACTAGAAATAAAAGTCATTTTGTACTTCTGAGAAAATCACACTTTCTTATTTGAATATATGGCCTTAAATAAATTAATTATGCATAATTCTTCTCCTTGAACTATTTGGTCTTTCTCCACAGTCTTTCTTGGGATGCACCTGTACTGATGACCACAGTGAGCCTGTGATGGGCACAGTAGGCTGGCTTTTTCTTAAAAAGGTATTTCCTTCACTATCCAAAATACAGCTAAATCAGTGCTACCACAGAGTGTGTCATCACTGGAAACTCCTGAGCCCTCTACAGGGCTTTGGAATCAGAAATTTGGATTCTCAGTAATCTTTCTGATACTTTATACATGAATTTCCTCTGAAGATTTATATGTGGATGGCTTGGTTCCTAGTTGAGGCCATTTTAGTAGGTGGGACAGAGTGAGATAGAGTTAGTAGAGGAGATGTGCCATTGAAGGCTATTCTTTGTGCCTTGGTCCTTCTACATCTTCCTTTCCTTGATGATTTCCAAGTTGTAAACAGCTACCTATGACACATATGCCTGCTATGATGTCCTACCTCCCTATAGGCCAAAAGCAAGAGTGTCAGATGACCTCCACTTGAACCCTCTGAAACCTTGAGCTAATGTTACTCTTTTTTCATTTCAATTGTTTCTCTCAGGTACTTTGTCTTAGATATGGAAAGCTGACTACCAAATTCTTTAAGTGATTCTGAGTCAGGTTAAAATTTGAGAACTACTGATAAATCCTATCTTAACTAACCAATAGTTTTTATATCTCAAGATTAGGGAATGCATTTAGCCTTAATTACATTTTATGCATTCATAAAATTATATATGTGTTGTCTTGTTCTAGGAGCTCAAACATGCAGTTGATGTATTATGGTCAAATATAATCACAAAATTGTCATTCTTCTTTTATGATATGTAGGGTGTATGTCACAAAATGCTTTGTCACATCATCAGAATGTAATTACTGAATGTCTTATATGTGTTGATTTGAGAATTGAGGATCAAAGGGTTAAACAGTGAGACTAAATACATTTTTTCTAAGAGAATTCAAATTGCCTTCATTTATCAGTTGTGGTGTCTCAGATAAATTCTCTTCAGTTGTACTCTGGTGAGCCCCACTGAATTAAGATCTTACAATCTTATTAAGGAAATGAGTTTTAAAAAGCAGAACCAATTATGCTAGGCAGTGATGATGCACTCCTTTAACCTCAGTACTCAAGAGGCACGGGTTGGCAGATCTCTGAGTTTGAGAGTAGCCAAGGCTGTAGAGTAAGTTCCAGATACTCAGGCCTACACAGAGAAACCCTGTTTCAAAACCAAAACAAAATAGACAAACAATGTAGAACCAATTAGTAGTTAGTATAAAATAATTTAAAGTCAAATGACATACAGTATAACTTATTAATAATGGAAAGATTATTATAAGTTAAAGGAACACAAAAGCTTCCTTGAGTAGATTTGAAGTGTGCTTTAAGTATGAATAGGGTTATGGCAAAAGGGTGAACAAAGGTTAGAGAGTTAGATTTACTGAGCATGGATTCACTGGCAAGGTTAAGTAAATATAATAATCATTTTAAATATAACCACAGCTTATGGATAATCACTAAACAACTTAACCTTTTAAAAATTCTTTTAAAAATTTTTTCACTCACTCATTCATTCATTCATTCATTCATTTATATCTCCAAATTTTATTTCCCTCTCGGTCCACCCTTCGAGTGATCCACATCCCATACCTCCTCTCCAACCCCTGTCTCCATGAGGATGTCCACCCCCACCCCCCACCCCATCAGACTTCTAAACTCCTTGGAGCTTCAGTCTCTTGAGGGTTAGGTGCATCTTCTCTGACTAAATAGGGTTTCCCTGTGTGGCTTTGGCTGTCTTGGAACTTACTCTGTAAATCAGGCTGGCCTTGAACTTAGGAATTTACCTGTCTCGGCCTTCAGAATACTAGGATTAAAGGCATGTGCCACCACCGATTACAACTTAACCTTTATTAAAACTGTTTAGTTCATAAATTCAATATGATCTAAAATGAAGGAATATAGGCTAATTGTTCTAAAGTTGATAAACAGTAGAAACCCAAGAACATAGAGCAAGACAGAATTCTGGTATCACTGTGGACAAATATTCTTTTGCTTCTATAATTGACTGGGAAAAAAAAGTAAATCTGAAATGGAAAAACAACCTTAGAAATAAAGTAGCCAATTCATTTACATCATCTATTAGTCACTTATTTTGTCTTTGTTCACTCGGAGTATACCATTTTCTATGCTACATTTTAGAAGTGATTGATACAAACAGAAAAATGTTAAGATTTATGTGGAAAGAAAAAAAAGTTTAGTCTCACCATGGATTGCGATTTTTATTCAGTGTTCAGAACCATGGAGGACATGGCAGTGTTGTGAATAGCCTGGGCCTTGGCCTTGTATTTTGATGTTAATTTCCCTTTCCTGGAAGGGCTACAAAGGAAGAGTGAATCAGTACACAGGTGAATTCTAATGAACCTTCTGCCCACCTTAATTTGTAAAAAAAAGAAAAAAGGCTAGAGCCAGTGATTGGGCAGTAGAAGGGGAGGTGGGGAAATAAAGGTTTGTGGGAAGAGAGAGAGGATGACTGGAGAGGAAGACATCAAAAAAGAAAGACAACCGAGGAGAAAGAGGTAGAAGGACAAGCTTGTGGCTTGGAAAACCTGCAAGTTATAAGGGATCTCATAGCTGGGGAATAGAGTAGTGTAGTGATGAATCTGCCCAATCTAGGCGTGCAGCTTATATTCATAATTATTGAGTTTTGTTTTCTTTGACCGGACTATTTGGGTTGGAGATACACTGCAACACTGTAGTTGTTTAGTAGCTGCTCTTGTCTGTGCTCTTTGTCCTGTATCTCTCTTAGGCTGGGCCTTGGGAGTCTCAACTAACCTGGACCCCCAAGATTGCTCTTAAAAGAAAATTTTGAAATAGGCCCAAACTAATAAAAGTGGCAGGGCCCTGTGATTCCTTTTCCTTAACCTAAATCGTTAAAGATGCCTGTCAGCAGGTTTGGTACCAGTTAGTCAGCCACAAAGGATGTGCAGTTATAGGACAAAGGCCTGTTGAATCATCCAAGGAACTGGCTGGCCATGAAAAATAAAAAGTATGCAAGGACATCCTTAAAAGAACAGAGATATGTCCAAATGAGTAATGGGCCATCTGGTGTTCCTCAACTCCCCTCCTGAGGCCCGCTCAAAGTTCCAAGAAACTGTAATGTAAGTTAACCAGATGTCCTGCTAGCCTAGATAAGCATCCACCTGTAGGAACTGAACTCTGCCCCCATCGACCAACACAGCCTGGTGATGTTAAAAAATTGTAAAGCAACCAATCGTGTGTAATCACGTGAAAGTTCCCCCTTTCCCCACTCTGTGCCTATAAAAACCTTAAACCCTTGAGCCTTGGTGTCAACTCCTCTGTCTCCTGAGAGAGATATGTGCTGACCCAGAGCTCTGATATTAAACTGCCTCATGTGTTTGCAGCAAGCCAGTCTCTCGTGAGTCCTTGGGTGTGCGCCTTCCTGAGACTTGAATGGGAATCTCCCTTTGGGGTCTTTCATCTCTGACACTGAGCTACCAACCAGGCACCATACACCAGCTGGTATGAGCCCCTCCTCCCCTGAGACTTAAACAGCAGAGGACTGCCTGGTCTGGACTCAGAGAAGATGCACCTAACCCTCAAGTGACTAGGGTCCTCAGGGAGTAAAGAAGTCTGGTGAGGTGGGGGGTGGGGGTGGGGTAAAGAATGGATTGGAGATGTGGGACGTGAAACAGTCAGAGGGTAGATCAGGAAGGAGATAAAGTCTAGACTGTAAAAAGGGGTTAAAGAATTAAAAAAAGAAAGGAAAAATTGTAAAATAATATAATGAAAAAGTTGATATTCAGAAAGACAAATATCACATTTTCTCTCATTTGTGTATCTTAGGTTATTTATGAAATGAAAGTGTAAGAAAAACAGTGGAGGGGGTTGGGGATTTAGCTCAGTGGTAGCGTGCTTGCCTAGCAAGCTCAAGGCCCTGGGTTTGGTTCTCAGCTCTGAAAAAAAAAAAAGACAAAAAGAAAAACAGTGAAGGAAATCATAAAAGTGGTAGGAGAGGGGAAGGTGAAAAAAGGCTAATGTATGTGGAGTAAATTTGTTAAAAGTAAATTTTCACTTGTATGAAACTGTCTCATTAAACCCCTCACTATGCGGGTCAGTAAATTTTTCATGCCAACAATGCCAAGGTTCCAAAACCATGATATAGAGATGTCTTCTACACATTTAAAAAATGATAAAATAAATTTAAATAAATACTTGTTGCTTTTTCCCTGTATTTTTCCTTTTTTTAATTTATTTTTATTGGATATTTTATTTACATTTCAGATGCCATCCCCTTTCCCCATTTCCCCTCCCTAGAAAACCCCTATCCCATGCCCCCTTCTCCTTTTTGCTTTTATACATTTTTTTTTAATGTTAACCAAAGGCTTTATAAGTTTCGTAATGCTCAATATCAATCAGAAGTGTAACCTAATACGCAACCTAGATATATCAACTATCTTTTACTGGCAAATACATGTGAACATCTGCCTCCATGTCTGCCCCCCACTCTCTTTCTCTCTTCATCACCTAGCTCCTCCTCTCCTCCTCCTCTCCTTACTCTTACTCTTCCTCTCTGTACTCCTCCCACCTTAGCTCCTCCTACATATCACTCTTCCTGTTAAAATAAAACTTTTCTCTCAAAATACAGTTAGAGCATAACTATACCAATTTGTGTCAGTAAGGTGCAAGATAGGCCAGACCATCATTTTGTTGACTAAGCAGAACCTCTGTTATCTCTTCAAACTAAAAGACTTAGTCTGAACCTGGCTTTTTTTTTTCTTGGCTTTAGAATGAATGTCAGCTGAAAACCATCCTCTCAAATCTTTTCTCTCAAAGTAAATAGCCAGGATTTCCCTGTATTTTCTATGCTCCAACTACAGCATGGCTCTTGGACTTGGTTTACCAGTTATCTTGTATCATTTTAGTTATCATCCTAAACCTTGGCTTAAATCATCCTCATTTCTACCTTCCTCCTTGTTTCTCATGCATTTGGTAAGCACAAGAGAAATGCTGCTGAAACCTGAAAATGAACCTGGCTCTCACATGTTCAGAATCTTCGGGGGCTTTCCTTGTGATTTTAAAATCAAATCTAGTATAAATCAGAAAACACTTATTGGATATTACAGATAGAAAGAAATAATGTCAAATACATGCAAAGATTTTCTTACTTCGAGGTATTCAGCACTGCGAATATAGAAACCATCTAATTCTTGAATGAGTATATTTTTTCTCATAAGGAAATTAAAGAATCAGATGGCAATCACACAGGAAGAGATTCATCAATGGAGACACTCCCAGGAAGATGCCCAATGATGAAACACTCAGATTTGTGGGGAGCTGGTCCCATAGGAGAGGCACTGAAAGAGGAGCAGCCTAGCTAGGACAGGTGTTAAGGGACAAGATTTGAGACCACAAGCTTTCTCACAAGAGACTGGAAGGTTGTACAGCAATCAGTGTGTAGTGCTTTCTGGTTTCCTGAATTCATACAAACTGTTGGTAAGCTACACTTGCACCAAGAGGAAGCTGGGGGTCTGTGTATACAGAAGCACTGCTGATAACGAAGGGTGTAGGGTGGTTGCCTATGTGTATAATCCAGCTAGTAGATGGGTAACTGAAAAGATGGCTCAGAGCAAGACAGAAAGAAACCCTGGGTCAAATGACACCGCCTTCTGCAATATATTAAGTATTTCAATTTTTTTTTACACTATGTATTGCTTGGCCAGGGCACTACTACAGCTGTAAACTCTTGCAGAATTATACATTTTCAATAGATTGCTTTATTTTTTTCTCTATTCAGGTGCAGACCTGTTAAATTATGTTTCACAAATGATCAGATTTAATCAGACCCTTCATTCATACCAGTTAGGCTCCTGGTAATTGCATCTTATCTGAGATAATCATAATTTGTTTTCTATTTGCATAATGAAATTGTTTAGTATTGCTCTACCATGATCCCAGGAAAACTATTTTAAATGTTAATTATTTAGTAATTATTGATTGTTTATTTCATTTAACAATATTTAATATATTCTGCTATGTGCAGGTGCAATTATTCTAGACACATGAATCAGGGAAATCAAGATTATTTTCAAAACACAAAGCCAGACATTTATTGAGTTTCTGTGAAAAATAAACCATAAAATTCAGAAATTGGTGCAAATTTTTAAAGAATTTGTGAACAGAGTTGATCATTTTTCACAAAGATACAGATCAAATAACATGAATAAATGTAACTACAATTTTCAAATTTGCAAACCAAAATCAATGACAAATGATTCAAGAATCTTAAATTTGTCACAATTACTCCATAGGTTCTGTAAGGTGTCCCTATTGGTGTTCAGAAATTAACCCTTTCTTTGCTGCAAATTTTTCATGTGAGCACATTGCTGGAGACAAAGCAGATGCAAAAGAAAAAAAAGTGTGTTTGTTGAGTGAAGCAGAATGAGAATAATTGTCTTTTTCCATATGCCAATTATTTACCTGTTAGATATGATCAAATAGAATTTTCACTTAGATGTTTATGAGTCATGGCATTGAAAGCAAACTCCACTTGAGTTAAATACTTATTTCCACTTGTAAGACTTGAAGCGACACAATCCTATTTACCTCATTTCCCTTTCATGTGTATCCTAGTAAGTAATTTTTATCAGAAGGACATCTGTAGTGTCTAACTGTTAATGATATAAATTCTTGTTTGTACATGCATAATTTATATTCACCTCTTCACTCTGCCTACCAGTTTTACTGATATTAGAATACAGAAAACTGAAGGTATAGTGTTAATATTAAAATAATATACTGCTGAAAAGCAGTTTGTTTGGTGTAATAAAAACTTTATGAAAGCTTCTATCCTCTTCAAAGTAGTAATTCAGAAATGTAAACATTAAAAGTAATTTCCAAAGAATTTGGGAACCTGCGACTATATCAATGTCACATGTTATTAACAACTGATTAAGATAAACTTTTTCTGAAAATACATATTTCAGAATTTTTAGATGTTGAAGTAATGTTTAGAATTTATTTTCAGCAGTTAGAAAGTAAATCAGTTTTAAAGATAAAATAAAAATTTAAGTTCAGCACAAAGCTCCCTTTTTTCATTTATTTCCTTATGATTTATAAAGAAATAATTATTTTACTTTATTTTTATATTTTAAAGAATTTATATTTAGTCCTTTTTTTTTCCTCCAGTGGTAGAAAGTGGCAAAGACTTTCATATTATGTATGCTTTTTTTTAATTTGCTAATTAAGTAATTATCTTTACATCTCAACCCTAGTTTCCCATCCCTCCTCTCCTACCAGTCTTTCTCCCATCTCCACTCTAAATATTCTCCTCCTTCATTACTCCTCAGAAAAAGGGAGTCCTTCCATGGACATCAACCTGCCTTACCATATCGCATTGGAGTAAGGCCAGGTGTATCTTCTCTTATTGAGGCTAGAAGAGGCAACCCAGTAGGGGGAAGCAATTCCCAAGGCAGGCAACAAGGTCAGAGACAGCCTCTGCTCCACCTGTTAGGAGTCCCATATGAAGACCATTCTGTACGGTCAGTCCCATGAACCTTTCTTCATTGGTGATTCAGTCCCTGTCAGCACCTATGGACTCAGGTGAGTTTATTCTGTGACTTTTCTTGTGTTGTCCTTGACCCTTCTGGCTGCAACAATACTTCCTCCCCCTCCTCCATGGAATTCCCTATGCTCTACCTAATATTTGTCTGTGGGACTCTGCATCTGTTTCCATCAGTTGCCAGGTGAAGCCTTTCTTGTGCTAGGTTTCTGTCTGCAGCTATAGCAGAATATTATTAACAGTGTTAGGGGTAAGATCCGTCTAGTGGATGTGTCTCAACATGGACCAGTCATTGGTTGCCTATTACCTCAATTTCTTCTCCCTCTTCACCCTTGCACATCTTGTAGTCAAGACAAATTGTAGATGGAAGGTTTTGTGGCTGGGTTTGTATCCCAGTCCCTCCATTGGAAGTCTTGCCCAGTTACAGCAGGTGGCATGTCCAGGCTCCATATGTCCAGGAGTCTTAGCTTAGATTCCGAGAGTTTCCACTGCCCTAGGTTTCCAGCTCATCCCAGAGATGCCAGTACTCTTTCCCTCAGTTCTCCCACTACCAGAATCCTTCTTTTCCCACCTCCCCATCCAGTGCTTCATGTACCCCCTCCATCCACTATATATATTCTATTTCCCCTTCTTAGTGACATTCACTTGTCCCAATGTGAACCCTCCTTGTTACTTAGCATCTTTGGGTCTCTAAATTGTAGTGTGATTATCCTTTCCTTTCAAGCTAATATCCACTTATAAGTGAGTACATACTATGTTTGTCTTTCTGGGTCTTGGTTACCTCACTCACACTTGGGTGATCTTTTTAATTTCTATCCATTTGCCCAAAAATTTCATGATGCCATTGTGTTTATAGCTGAGTAATTTTCCACTGTGTAAATGTACTATATTTTCTTTATCCATTCTTCAGTTGAGAAACATTTATATTATATTCAGTTTCTGACTATTACCAATAAATCTACTATAAACATAATTGAGAAAGTGTCCTTGTGGTACAGTGGAGTATCCTTTAGGTATATGCCCAGGAGTGATGTAGCTGAGTCCTGAGGTAGATCTATTTCCAATTTTCTGAGATTTTCTGATTTTCAAAGTACTTACACAGTTTTTACTCCCACCAGCAGTGGAGCAGTCTTTCCCTTGCTCCACACCTTTGTGATCATGAGCTGTTGCTTGAGTTTTTTATCTTTGTCTTTCTCACAAGTGTAAGATGAGATCTCAGGGTCATTTTGAGATTTGCATTTCTCTGGTGGCTAAGTGCCATACTGTGTCTGCTTCTCCATTCTGGATAGCCAGGTCCTTGGCTCACAGGGTTGTAGAGGGAGAGAAGCTTATTCTGGACAGGTAGGTAGAGGCAGGATCTTGGTCAGAAGTGAGTTTGTAGGTATAAAACACACACCCAGAAGCAGCTTCAGAGAATTGGTTTTATTTCTTGTGGAGGACAAAGGCTATTTAAGCCTTTGTGGGGAGGGTGAGTATAGGCTATCAGAATCAGTGTACATCATTGACCATGTCCAGGTGCTGGGAATGCCTCATTTGCATGAGGAAAAATTTCAGGTACTGTTAGACATGACCTCATATGGGAAAAGGAACATTAACCTGACTGTTGGCTACATGATCTCCTGTGCTGAGGCAAAGGTTGGGGGCACAGGGTATATATATTTGCATATATGCACCAGTGCATGCTGGGCCAGGGCAGAAATGAGCAATCCTACACCTGCCAATCTCAGAATGATATTTCTGGGGTGTGGACATGCCTCCATCCTACACTTGCTTCAGGCCTGCTCCTCCAGAGTCCATGGCTCCCTAGTCCCACAGTTATAGATATTGAGCATTTAAGTGTTAAGGATTATTCTGTTGAGAATTTGCTGTTTAGATATTTGCTCCCATTTTAAAAATTGGATTATTCAGTTTGTTGATGGCTAAAGTTCTTTATACATTTGGATACCAGCCCTGTGTCTGATGTGGTCTTGACGAAAATCCTTTACCATTCTACAGGCTGCTCTTTTGTCCTACTGAAAGTGTTCTTTGCCTTACAGAAATTTTTCAGTTTCATGATGTCCCATTTACTAATTGCTGACCAAAATGCCTAAGATGTTGTTGTCTGCTCAGGAAGTTGTCTCCTGTGCCAAAGCATTGAAGGCTATTCCTCACAATCTCTTCTAGTATCTTTTGTAGAACTGGATTTGTAAATAGATATCGTTTAAATTTGGTTTTGTCATGGAATATTTTTTTTTTCTCCTTCTATGCTGATTGAAAATTTTGTTGGGTCTGTGCTGACATTTCTAGCCTTTATAGTCTGTAAGACATCTGTCAAGGCTCTTTTTGACTTTAGAGTTCTGTTGAGAAGTCCAGAGTAATTCTAATAGGTCTGCCTTTAAATGTTATTTGGCCTTTTTTCCCCTTGCAGCTTTTAATATTGATTCTTTCTTTTATACATTTGGTGTTTTGATTATTATGTGGTATGGTAACTTTCTTTTTAATTCAATCTTTCTTTTTTAGTTGGCGTCCTGTTAGCTTTTTGTTCATTTATGGACATATTTTTCTTTAGGCTAAAGAAGTTTTCTTCTATGATATTGTTAAAAGTATTTTCTGCTCCTGTGACCTGAGAATCTTCTTCTATTCCTGTTAAACATAGGTTTGGTCTTTTCATAGTGTCTCAGATTTCTTGCATGTTTTGTGTCAGAAACTTTTTAGATGCAACATTTTCTTTGATAAACACACCGATTTTTTCTAAGGTGTATTCTACACCTAAGATTGCCTTCCATCTCCTTTATTCTGTTGGTGATGCTTGCATCTGTAGTTCCTGTTTGCTTACTTAAGCTTTCCATCTCCAAGATTCCCTCAGTTTTTGTTTTCTTTAGTATTTCTATTTCCATTTTCATGTCTTGAATAGTTTTAATTATTTTCTTTGTTGTATTTTTCTAATTTCTCTAAGGGATTCATTTCTTCTTTAAAGGCTTCTACAATCTCCATAAGTTTGTATTTAATGTCATTTTCTTGATCTTCAACTGTGTTGGAATATCCAGGACTTACAATAGAAATATGTTGTGCCATATTGCCTTGGCTGTTGTTGATTGTGATTGTGTTGTTCTCCTGATCCCAGGCTAAGGGTCTGAAGAATTGAGGAGATGGGAGAGTTGCAAAGAATCATGAATAGAAGGTATAGAGAAACCACATGGAGGGAACAGAAAGACTTGTTATGAAATTGCCATGAGTGAGTAGCCACGGAGTAGAGTAAGACAGGATAAGACCATATGCATAAAAATGTTCCTTTTCTGCGTATTATGAGCTTAGTCAGGTTAAAATATCTCAGAACCTGCCTATCTATTACTGCTTAGAGCTTGTAAATAAAAATACCAAGTCTCTGTGTCTTTATTTGGGCCAGAGAAGACAAAGAAATGCCCTAGTTATTTGGAAACTAGGGGGCACAGACCCCCCAATTATATTTACAAATGGCACTCAATATTTGGCATAAACTTCAAGCTTAGAAAAGTTATGGGTGAAGGTGCATACAAACCATCTCTAAGAACAGGGCAAATTTTTAGCTCTTAATTTTTATGCCTGTTTTCCTAATGGCTAAACTACAGGGGGTGGCATAGCTTTGATTTCTTGGGTAACTGAAAATAGAATAATCTCCCCAAAATGGAAAGACATGACAAGAGCAGTACTAGAACGTGGACCAAAACTATAATCGCTTTCATGGTGGAAAGAAGAAGCTAGAGAGATAGTACAGAGAAACACAACCGGGGGTATCAATATTTGTAAAGCCCAGCTGCTTGGTAAATGTCAATATCTTGAGGTAGAAATGCAAAATGTATATAATGAAGAAATGTTAGCATTATGTCACACGGTAGCCTTAAATTCCTGGGACAAGATTGAAGAAATAGGGAAAAGACTTGAACCATTTACTCAAGGTATATAAGGTACAAAAGAAACAGTCACTGACTTTTTATAAAGATTGGCTTCAGCTATAGATATCAGATCCACTAGTTAGGAAGGCTCTAATCGAGTCTTTGGCTTCTAAAAACACAAGCACTGAACACAAAGGGGTGATCAGACCTTAAAAGACATAATCAGCTCCTACTGATGAATGGATTAGGAATACTATTGATACTGAATCTCATTCATAGAGATGACCTTACAAGAAAAATCCACCCCTAAAGGTTTTGAGAAAATCCAAATTCACAAAAGTCTTAATTGTATTGAACAAGATCATTTCAAAAGAAATTAAAAGGAAAACAAGAAAAATTCAAAAAAAAAGTCAATGCCTTCTGGTATATGCAAAAGAAGTGGGAAAGGCTAACATTAAATTAATGAATGTAGATCAACAACAGAAAATATGGTAAGCTCCTATCGAAAAATTCCTAGAGGGGCCTATCAGAGACTACAATGCCAAACAGCAGAAACACTCTTGCATCAAACAATTAAACATCAATGTCCTGAACTTAGACATTAAAAACCCAGTTATCAAGATGAGAGCAACTTCTATATATGAAACAGAAAACACATACATGGTAAAAAATTGAATATTTTGATAAATTTCTATAGGTGCTCAGAGGTCAAAAATGAAGATATTTATAAATAATATTAAAATTGAAGTAATGGTAGTCACTGGAGCTGATGTAACTATAATCTCTTCAAAATCTTGCCCCCCTCATTGGCCTATTCAAGAGGTAGATATCCAATTTTAAGGAGTAAGAACTTTATCTTAGGTAAAACAAAATATATGGCTTGAATGTATAAGGCCAGAGTGTCAAATAGGAACATTAAGGCCATACATGGCTGATATAGCTTTAAGCTTATGGTGGAAAAACTGTTACATCAGTGGAAAATACAAATCTTTCCAATTTCTGGAGAAATACATAAAATATATGATGCTCCTGATTAAAAAAAATAAAACATGCTATCAAAAACAATTATAGACTGTCCAGGCTGGCGTTCACTGCTGATAAAACACCAAAAGCCTTACTACTAAAGTGGTTGATTGCTTGTACCAAGCAGTGGTCTATGACAGAAGAAACTACATGTGCTAGAACAGCTAGTCCAAGATCAGATGAAAGTCCAAGATCAGAATCCACTAGCCCTTGGAATTTTCCTGTATTTGTCATTAAAAAGAAATCTGGCAGGTGGAGGATGTTCACAGAAATAAGAACAGTAATTTATTGTGCCAATGATTTCTTTACAGCCTGGAATCCCTTTGCCTTCCTTGTTACCTAAGAAATAGCTTATCATAGTAATTGAGTTAAAAAATGCTTTTTCACAGTTTCTTAACAAGAACAAGATAGAGAAAGATTTGTTTTCACAAAACTCAGATATAACCACTTTATGCTAGCCAACTTATATCATTGTAGGGTCCTACCACAATATTGAATAGTCTTACCTTATATCAATATTTTGTATACCTAGCATAGAAAATAATTCAGAAGCAATTTTCTCAATCCATAATTTAACATTATATGGTTGATAATCTGCAGGCTGATTCAAATGGAGATACTTTAGAAAAAAATGGTTAATAAAGCAAAGAGAATTTTGCCTCACTAAGGATTAAAAATTGCTCCTAAAAGTACAAAGAGAGATTCTGTTAACTGTGTAGGGTATAAGATAAGTATGCAGGAAATTCAATCATAAGAGGTATAAGTCAGGAAAGAGCAAATTAAGAACTCTTAATGATTTTCAAAACTTTCTGGGAGATATTAATTAGCTACAGATGTCAAATATTCTGGGTGAGAAAACTGAAGAGAGATACTCCAAAATTTTAGAGAAATTCTGGGAGACTGTTCAGGCATCCAACTTTTTCTATCATTTTTATAGTTTTGGAAGCTGCTTGACTGTACTTCCTGCACACTCAAGAAATATTAATACCTTCTCAGGTCTCTAATGGGGTTGAAGACATGATAGTCATAGTTTCACAATTAAGCTTAAGCTGTTTAGGAATTAAAAAGATGTTTTTAGGTTAGTAAAACAAGTTATGATAGAAAATGATTTTGGTATAAAACTTTTGAACTCACCAAGATAGGATAAATAATAGAGTTCTTTATCCAAAGTTGCCAAATTCAGATGGACTAGACACTGTAAATGTAACTCCTACCTAATAGTTTTCATAAGTGTTTGTACTATATGTCATTTTTCTATAAGAGAAAGAGCCTTTTCATTTAGACAAAAAAAGGAAATATTCGGGGCTCATCTGATGCTGCTATGTATTCAAATGCTAAATACTCACCTGAAAATCTGGTTTCAGTACTGTGAGCAAATTCTTAAGTATACCAGACAATGTTGTATAAACTTTGCTTGCCAATCTTCTCTGACTGGTTAAGTAAAATCTCTACAGCCAATTACTGGCATTGGTATAGACGTAGTCAGGGCTTTGGTTACTGGGCTGGGTGTCGGAGGTAGAGACCATGAGAGAGAAGGAGAATGAGAGAGGAGGGGAAAAAAGACTGGTGTCTTAGTTAGGGTGACATTGATGTAACAGGATACCATGATCAAGGCAACACTTAAAAAGGCATGCATTTAATTAGAGCTTGCTTACAGTTTCAGAGGTTCAGTTCATTATCATCATGTCCTGAAGCCTGACATCCACGGACAGAAATGCAGCTGGGGTAGCCAAGAGTTCTACATCTGGATCTTAAGCCATCTATGAGAAGACTGTCTTCCACAAGCAACCACAACAGGGTCTCTTCCTCCCTGGGTGGAGCTTAAGAAGAGAACCTCAAAGTCCACTCCTACAGTGATATTGTATCTTCAGCATGGCTACATCTACTCCAGAGAGGCTACACTTCCTAATAGTGCCGCTTTCCACGGGCTAAACACATTCAAAACACCACAACAAGAGAACAAGAGGTCTCAATTAGACAAGACAGACTGGGAGCAAGTGGCCAAGAGAAATGCACCCTGAAGTAACTCATAGACTTTCGAAATTATTGTATATTTGGCAAAATTATCAAGAAAAATAATTATTTGACTTACATATTTGGTTTATAGAAATTTAATTATTACTTGTATAAAAAACACTTAGGAAAATATTATTCAAACATGTAAATATCTTACAAAATTGAAACTTAACACATTTGAAAAGCTATAGTATTAGGTCTTGATTATAATATGATAGCTTTGTTTTCTTCAAAATAATTTTATAGATTTTTAAATTACTAAAACTTCCTTAATATGTATTCACTCACTTTACTTAATTAAAAGAAATATTTAAACTTAAACTTAATGATTAGATAATGTATTAAAATCCTGAGGAGGTAATTATTTTGCCATAATAGAGAGCTAATAAAAATGCTTTAAAAGAGTCTGTCATCAGTATATATAGACATAACATGTTCGATCATATATATATATATATATATATATATATATATGTGTGTGTGTGTGTGTGTGTGTGTGTGTGTAGTACATGTGGAAAGAATTCATTTACCAATCTAAAATATGTTTTTCAAGTTATCAGTTCTAATGACCATAAATATTAATTAATCATATAAGGTCAACTAATCATATCACATGAAGTATGTATCCTAAAGTGTTCATTGAATTGTTATTTCTTTAAAAAACAAAACAAAACAAATAAAATAAAATAAAAACATAAAAAGAAAAACTAAAAGAAAAGGAATCTGAAATACAAATATCCACTTTCCTCTTTAAAGTAAAAATTTTAATTATATGTACAGAAGACACTTTACCCAATTAATTTCTACCTTTTCTACTTCCATTCTCAGGGCCAAAAATGCTATTTTCATTCCCAAATACTGTTACTACTAATAATGAAACATATTGGTAGTATTTGGAGAAATAAAATCAGGAGCATTTGTCTAGCTTCATATTGAAGATATTTATTATAGAACTTGGCTCATATTGTTATTGAGGCAAAGTGATACTAACATACTGCCTACAGGCTGGAGAACAGAAAACAAAGTAAAAAAGGTTGTCAATAAGAGGATGTCAGTCTTTGCATAAAAATGGGTTGGGAATGGGATACACTAAAGTACTCCATGGATGTTTTAAAGGCAGGAAGAAAATTTAGAGTTGGAGAGACTTGGAGGAAAGAAAGGAAAAGAGAGAGGAGTGGGGAGAGAGGGTAGAGAGAGTGGGGCAAAGAGGGGAAAAGAAAAGAAGGGCAAAAGAGAAAGAACAGAGAGAAAGAGAAAGGAAGATGGCAGATAGATAGATAGATAGATAGATAGATAGATAGATAGATAGATAGAT
>JANHMN010000004.1:114494200-114643799 GCA_030674055.1 Rhabdomys pumilio
GATAGATAGATAGATAGATAGATAGATAGATAGATAGATAGATAGATGAAAAATAAATAGATAGATGATAGATAGGCAGATAGATACATACATATGTACATAGATAGATAGATAGATAGATAGATAGATAGATAGATAGATAATAGGTGTTAGATGATAGAATATGTCTGTGCCCCTTTTTTGTCATTATTATTGTTTTAAGTTTCTCAAACAATAGAATTATAACTGACTACCCATGAGAATGAATCTTCTTTATGGTCTGAAGATTCTAATATTTTCTGGAACTGCCTGTCAGAGACACCCAGAAACATTTTTTTCTTTCTAGAATATTTTAGCCCTGTCCAATTTATGTACAAATTAACTATCATGCCCAGTAAGCTAGGTAATAATTTGTTCCCAAGAAATGTGTATGGTGATGTTATTCTGTGTGTGTCTGTGTCTGCCTGTTCAGAAGAAACTGTTGGGTAGTTAACTCAGAAGAAAACCACCTAGAGTGCTAAGCATTCCCCCCAGTGACACAGACACATCCATATATCACCAGATTTTCCGAAGCTAATGTTTGTTTTCTAGTTTGTTTTCATTCTAGAGTTTGGAATTGGAATTAAACTTCCAAAATTTCACATATTTTCAAAAAAATACTTTCCCATCTATTTCTAAGTAGGAATATTATTTTGCCATATTTTTCTTTATTACCCTAAGATTTTATGAATTTTCCTTTTAAACCAGTTTTAATTTTTCTTTTTTATATTTAAATAAAACTTCTGCACACTTACCTTTCTCTCTTCTCTTCCTCCCTTTTCCTGTTTTCCTCTTCTTTTCCTTTCATCCCTCTGCACCTGTCCACTGTAGTCCTCCTTTCTTTACTTTTTTTTCATGCTCATTTTCATTCATTTGTTCTCCAGTTCTATATATTGCTTTATTCTGGCACACCTTTGAGACTTTATTTCATAATCTGGATTTTGTCTTCACTTCTGTCAGTAAGTTGTGAATTTTAATCTAACCTCCTTTTAATAAATGTGCACATTTGCTTCTCTTTGTGTATTGGAAACTTTACCTGCTAGACCAATTCAAGGTCAGTGAAACTATCACTGTTCCTTCTACAGGATCCCGGGATTCGAGCATGCTAGGTGTCATTTCTACGGGCAGCAGAGATGACACTCCTTAACTACTCCTAAAAGTCATGCAATTGACTAGATAATTACTGGCTCCTGAAATTGTGTAGGCAGTCTAAGGCAAGTAGCTTTCTAGGGTTATCTGTTTATTTTATCTAGAGAAAAATCATTGCAAAAACCATTAATTTTCTAAGATTCATCTTCTCTTATTATGTAAAATGATCTTCATAGGGAATAAACAGTTAATTGAATTCCAGCAATTATGAAATATTACCAGGAAGTAGCTTAATAAACAAGATTTTCAGGTTTCAGAGAAGCAGGGAAGTTATATAATTATCCTTTGTTATTGAGACATGCATACTTACATTGCTTTGAAGAAGACAGATATAAAAGTGTATTGAAAATTTGTGCCTTTGTAAAGAAGATTAGGCATTCATCAGTTTTCAAGTAGGGTGGGTTGGTCATTTAGCTACACTGGCTTCTTTCTAAATCCCACATGAGTATTGCCTTAAAACATGAGTTATCTCAAGGGAGGCATGCTGGCCAGACTTTATACAAGTGAGATTGCCCAAATTAAGATGCCTTTTGAGCGTATGCTTAGACTCCAGAACCTTGCTGCTTTGCATTTCTTGTTTTTTACCATAGCCTATAAATGTCAGTTCTAGAAAGAGGAAATCTTTATCTTTACTCTACCTTTTACTCCTTGTCAAGAGAAAACTAAATCTAATGTTAAAACAGGAGACAGGAAACTATGATCAAAATATATTGTATGAGATTTTCTTTAAACATAAAAGGAAAATTGGAAAAAGTGAGGCTTCTAGGACAGCTAGAAAGTGAAACTGTGCAGGAATGGCAATTGGAATTCCAACCTTGGAACACACACACACACCAAGCACAATCACCACTAACAGTGTATCAGAAATTAATAGTAATTGCTCATTAATATCTCACAACAGCAGTGGGTTAAGATCCCTAGTTAAAAGACACAAACTTAGAGAATGCATGTATCATACAAGAAACACAGCTCAACATTAAAGGAAGACATTATTTCAAAGCAAAGGGCTAGGAAACAATTTTCTGGAACAAAGTAGCAAGTTGGTGTAGGCATTCTAATATCTAATAAAATGTACTTTCAACCAAAATTAATCAAAGAGATGGGAAGGACACTTCAAACTTATTGAAGGAGAAATTCATCAAGCAGATACCTCAATTCTGAAAAAAAAAAGAAAAAAAAAAAAGAAACTATATCGTATATGCCAGGACGCCCACATTATTTAAAGAAACATTCCTAAATCTTAAGTCAGACACTGAACACTACAAATAAATAGTAGCAGACACTTACCTCACAGTTACTAATTGACAGGTCATTCAGACAGAAATTAAACATAGAAATAATGGATCTAAGAGATTTGTGACCAAATAGACCTAATAGATATCTGTAAAACATTTGACCCAAACACAAAATAATAAACCTTCTTCTCAGCACCTTATAGAACCTCTCTAAAATTGACCATATAATTGGTCACAAAGCAAGTCTCAAAGATACAAGAAAAATGAAATAACCCTCTATGTCAAACTACCATGGATTAAAGCTAGATTTCAAAAACAATAGAAAGCCTACACACTCATGGAAATTGAACCTCATAGGATCAATGGAGAAATACAAAAAGAAATTAAAGACTTTCTAGAATTAAATAAAAATGAATGTATAACATACTCAAATTTACAAGACACAATAAAAGCAATGCTAAAGGAAAGTTCATAGCACTAAGTTTCTTTGTGAAAAAATTAATGGGATATCATATTAGCAACTTAAAAGAACACCCACCTGAAAGCTCTAGAAAAACAAATCAAAACAAAATAAAGTAAAGCAAGCATACCCAAGAGAATTAGATGGCAGGAAATAATAGAACTTGGGCTCAAATCAATGAAATAGAAACAAAGAAAACAACAATACAAAGAATCAGTGAAACAAAGAGTTGGTTCTCTGAGAAAGAAATCAACAAGATAGACAAGCCTTGACAAGCCTTTAGCCAAACTAATTTTTAAAAATGAAAAAGAATATCCAAATTAACAAAATCAGAAACAAAAGGTCATATAACTTAATTTCCAGACACTGAGGAAATCCAATGAATCATTAGGTCTTTATTCAAAATCCTGTACTCTATAAAAGTGAAAAATCTCAGGAAAACAGATATTATTGACAGATATCATTTACTGAAGTTAAATCAAGATCAGATAAACAATTTGAATACAGTCACAAACCTTAAGAAAAGAGAAGCAGTCATGAAAAGTCTCTCAACCCAATCCCTTCCCCAAAATCCAGGAACAGATGATTTTAGCACAGAAATTTTACCAGACTTTCAATGAAGAGCTAATTTTAGTACAATTACTCCTCAAATTCCACAAAATACAATTCATGTTCCATCAAAATTTCAACACAATTATTTACAGAACTTGAAAGAACAACATTCACCTTGATATAAGAAAACAAAAAGCACAGAATAACTAAAACAATCCTGTATAATAAAACAGGATATAACCATACCCAATTTCAAACTGTACTGCAGAGCAATAGCAATAAAATCTGTACTAATATAGACTTAAAGATAGACAGATTGATAAATGGAACCCAATCAAATACCCAGAAAGACTTTCACACAGCTATTGATACCTGGTTTTTGAAAAAGAAGTCAGAAACATACAGTAGGGGAAAAGCATCTTCAACAAATGTGGCTGGTCTTGCTGGATTTCAGCATGTAGAAGAATGCAAATAGATCTGTATCTATACCCCTTCACAAAACTTAAGTCTAAATGTATGAAAGACCTATAACCAGACATACTGAACCTGAGAGAAGAGAAAGTGAGCATAGTATTGAATGCATTGGCACAGGAGACAACTTCCTAAAGAGAACACCAATAGCACAGGTACCAAGAACAATAATTAATCAGACCTCATGAAACTGAAAAGCTTCTATAAGGCAAAGGAAAGTAACAAAGTAACAAATTGGCAGCCTACAAAATGGGAAAAGATCTTCACCAACCCCACATCTGACTGAGGGCTGATACCCAAAACATAAAAAACAAAACAAAACAAAACAACCCTCAAGAAACAAGATACCAACAAAATAAATAATCTAAATAAAAATGGGTTACAGATGGAAACAGAATTCTCAACAGAGGAATCTATAATGACTGAGAAGCATTTAAAGAAAAATTCAATTTCCTTTGTTATCAGTGAACTCAACTTTGAGATTTTATTCATTTATTTTTTAAATTGAAGGTTCAGTCTTCTTTTCTTTTTATTTTTAATTCTTTCTGGTTGCATTTTTTAAGGTCAGTTCTAGGTTGAGGAACAAACAATATAATATTTTACACTAATATTTTATAATATTAGTCAGAGTGGCTAAGATTAAAAATCGCAAGTGATAGCTGGTGAAGCTATGGAACAAGGTAGACACTCCTCCATTGCTGACAGGAACCCATATTTGTACCATCTCTTTGGAAATGAGTTTGGCAGTTTCTCAGAAAATTTGGAATAGATCTACCTTAAGACTTGGCCATATCACTCCTGGGAATATTTTCAAAGAATGTTTCACCATCTCATAAGCACATTTGCTCAGCTATATTCATAGCAGCTTTATTAATAATAACTGGAAACTGAAAAGAAGCCCAGAAGTTCCTCTTCTAAGAAAAGAAGCTGATGAATGAATAAAGAAAATGTGGTACACTTTCACAATGGAGTGAAACTCAGCTATTAAAAACAGTGATATTATAAAATTTGTCAGCAAACGGAAAACATCATCCTGAGTGAAATAATCCAGATCTGGAATGGCAAGCATGGTGTGCACTCACTTATATGTAAGTATTAGCCGTAAAGTAAAGGAACTTTACTCCATGCTACAAAATCACAGACCCCCAAAAAAGCTAAGTAACAAGGGGGGCTCAAATAGGAGATGTTTGAATTTCCTTGAGAAGAGAAAACTGAATAGACATCAAGGGTAGATGAGGGCAAGAGACTAGGTGGGGGAGAGGGTGATGGGAACAGAAGTGAACAGGTGTTGAGAGAATGGAGAGAGTACTGGGAGAGACACATAAAATGGGGTCATACATGGGACATCATCCCCAGGACCCCAGGAATCGAGGAAGGTGACCCTAACTAAGATTTCTAGTAATGGTAATACAAGATCTGACCTGGCCATATTCTATAAACAAGCAACTCTTCCAGTGTAAGAACTGGGACACCAATCCAGCTACAAATTTATCTTCCCTATACGATGTACAGGAGTAAAGGCAGTGCAGAAATTGTGGGAGTGGCCAACCAATGACTGTTCCAGCTTGAGGCCCATGCCATGAGAGGAACCCCACCACAGACATTGCCTGAAGAGCCCAGAAACTGCTGGACAGCCCAGAAACCCAATATAGAACCAAACATGAAAGGCAAGAAAAAAAGCCAATGAAACGATTCCTAATGATATTCTACTATACCCACAGATTTCCATTTAGCTCAGTTGTCAGAGAGGCTTCACCCAGTAACTGACAAAAACAGATCCAGAGACCCACAACGAAACATTAGGTCGAGCTTGGGAAATCCAGCAGAAAAATGAGAGAAAGGATTGTGGGAGCCAGAGGAGTCAAGGTCACCATAAGAAAATCCACAAAATCAATCAACATGAGCTGATAAGGACTCATGATGACTGAATTGCCAACTAGGGACCCTTCATGGGCCTGAGGTAGACCTTTTTGTTATATGTTATAGTTACATACCTTGATCTTCTTGTGAGATACCTAACAGTGTAAACAGAAGCTGATTCTGATTCTGTTTCCTATCTAATAAGAGGAGGTGTCTAGTGTTACTGCAGGTTGATATCCTGGGCTGGTTGATATCCACTGAGGCTGGTCCTTTTCTGAGGAGGAAAGAAAGAATAATTCATGAGGGGAGAGGAACTTGGGGAGGAGGAAGGTGGAGAAACTGTGTGTGTAAAAATAAATGAAACTTAAACAAATAAAAAGAAAGTAAACACTTTTCCAAGTTAAGATGCCCACTGTTTCATAATACCACCTAGTGTCTGCACTAATTATATGTGAGTATAATTAGTCAGAGTTCACGCTGGGAGCATGGGGGTTTTCATCTCTTTTCCTCTTAACCTTCTCTCTCTATATATATAACATTTGAACACATTATTTAGTTATAGTGTAAAAATTACCCTCAAGAAACACAATTTCAACAACTTCAACTTACACATGTGGACATTGGAGAAAGGAAATTTTAATTTGCCACTGTCTTTGCACCTTCTACCCCACATTGGTTGATTAAGAAGGAAGAATTGGAGAGCTCTCAGAACCCCAGCCACTAACTCCAGAGTGCTCAGTGAGTTCTTTTATTTAGAAACATCAACCCAGTACTACTGCAGGTGAAGGCTCAAATGCAAAGTCAAACAACAGAAACAGTGAAAGAACTTGGGGCATTTCCTAGCTCTTCCCTTCTTGCTCTGATTTGTCTTCCGGAAGCCTAATGCCTTACTCCTCAGTTCCCTTAAAGTCCAGCATCACTGCAACCGTGGGCATAGAACACTTGCATCAAATACCACCCACTGCTTTCAGCTTAGCTGAAGGGACCTGCACTCTCAGTAACACATATGAAGGTATGCTCATAGTATTGGTGCATTTCACCGCAGAGAGACTCACAATTTAGAGAAATGAATTCATTGCCCATTACAAGGCTGAGTAGCTCAGGGACAAGTTGAGTACCTAGATCAGGCAGTCACCAGAGACCTGTTTCTTAGCCACTTGTATAAGTGCCATCTCCATCCATAAGGGCATTAGCCACTTGGTCACTATGTTCTGCTGTCTGAATGATTTACAACAATGTTTTAAATAAAAAAACTATACAACAAATAGGCATTTACATATTTGAAGTGACAGTTTAGATTTATTTTCATAGTCACCCAAGCCCCCTTACTGTGACATGCTCCCTTCTAAATATTTGTTTAATTGCATCCTACAAAATTTTCTTTCCATGTTTGAATCTGGCTTATTGGCCAGGTCCTAATCAAAGAACACCTCTGTGTACAGACTTTTCTATAAGCTATAGTTTCCTAACCTCATTTGTTACCCACATGGTAGAGAACCTTCAACCTTCAGTTTCATATGCACATTGTACCTAAATGTGACTTGATTCCTACTCACACTTCATGAAATCAACTTTAGTTTAAATATGGCTTCAATATAGCCTCCGGGTGTATAAAGGTTCACTCCTCAGTTTGGCACTGTGGTGAGGTGATGCATGATTAAGAGGTAGGCCTAGTGAAATGCAGTCAGCCACTGGGGTATTCCTTCAGATGGATTAATACTGATTTCCTGAGAGAGTAGATTGTTGATATTAATTTGTAACATAGTTTATTCAGCAACAATGATGCATTTAAAAATGGTAAAATACACTGGGGAGTAAAGCAAGTATCTCAGTGTTTTCAAATTTTTGGCATAAGATTTTGAGAATCAGGGATCATAACCAGTTCCTGCATCTCTGGCTTTGCATCATAACTTGTAGCAAATTTTCAAGCAATTGTGTCATGTTCCACAAAAGCCCTCACTATAGCACAGTAGTGAGCAGAAGTACCACACAGTGTTGAACTTCCAGCCTCCCACCACCATTCTTTAAAAAACTTTCGACACATTATGGTGTTTTGGTGATCCCTGGGCTTTATAAAATTTACACTTGAATTTTCAGAACTGTTGGTAGTATAGTTGCTATATTCAACAATCCAATACATGAAAGAGGATATTATTCTATTCTCATGACAAAATGATTCAGTTGTAAAAAGGGAACATTTTGAAATAGTATTTCTTCATTTTTATAAAACAACTTTGTTATTTATTATAGTTATTGAGTTTTCCTCTGAGTCACTCTGTCACAAGGACAGAAATATCAACAAAATACAGTTTTTATATTCTGGATTTATTCTATTCTGATTCAGTAAAGTGTTTCAATACATTATTATTTTTTTTTTGCCCAATAGATTCTTTATGTGATGAATACACTCATTTTTATCTTATTGTTCCATCTTCGTTGTGACTAACTATGACAACAGAGCATTCTGTATTTCTAAAAAACAGACATGAGTTATCAAATTTACCTGGAGAATGTTGCTGGATTTATTCTTATGTGCTCTAAGGAAAGAATATGAAGACTACAGTAATGAAAAGAGAAACTGTGAAATATGTATTTGAAAACCACTAAGAAGTATTGAGAAGTTCCATAAAATAATGTTGTTATGCTGTGTTATGTTATGCTATGCTACATTATCTGAGAAGATGCAGTTTAGGGAGTAGGATGAATAATAAAACTCCCAATTTGAATTTTTAATAATTTTACGCCACCGTCTTCCTTTGGAACAATGAAAGTGTTCTGTTTTCCAAATAATAAAGAGTAAATATGAGAAATACAAGTTATTTAATATTCTTGATTAAAGAAATTTTTTGTTTGTAAATTCCTGCTAAAAATAGAATTGGAGATATCTATTTTTTGTTGTGTTTTCCCCTTTATTGATGGGAGGAGATTTATAGACTTGTCCTGCATCTTCACTTGAGCAGATGATTACTCTAACTTACCCCATAGTTTCTGAATGCCACTTCTTATAAATCCTGATCCATCAGATTTCTCATCTCATGGCAAAAGAATTGTATAAAAACTTTCATGATCTTAATGGCATCAATAGTACTTTTCACTCCTTAAGTTGTACTGTATTAGTTCTTGTCCTTAGCTCATCTCACATCTGTAGCAATGCCTGCACTTTATGCTGTCTGTGTTGGATGGAAAACACAGCTCACACCTTGGGATTATGCTGCCTTTTTGTTTATAGTTGGAGATTGCAGCCCTGTGTTAATATCATCTTTAAGAGATGATAACAGAATTAACAGAATTATGAGAAGTGTTCCTTAAATGCAGGTTTTAAACTCTGAAATCACAGTTCTGTACAGAATGACCTAAATTTCATTCATGTGTCTATAATGGCTTGCTTGCTTTGTGGAAAAGAAACATTGACCATGGCACTTGGTAAACTCTCCCAGGTCCTGACTGCCATGTCTATGTGTGGGTCTCCATCTTCACAGAGTCAGAGTGGGTATCTTGTCTGTCTTTGGCCATATTGCTTCTGAAATTTCTAAAATTGTGCTAAATCTAAAACAAAACTTTGTTTTTAAAATTTATTTATATGTTTATTGTTGTAACTTTCTAAAAACTGTCACTGCTGGTCCAGTGGGATGGCTCAGTGGGCAAGGGTGTTTGCCACCAAACCCAGTGACCCAAGTTCCACTTTCAGGACCTGCATGGTGGAAAAGCAGAGCTGACTATAAATTGTTCTCTGACCTCACACACATGTGTGTGTGTACAGACTCATACGCACACTTATATACACACACCTACACATACTCACACATGCACATGTGCACACACATTCACGTGCACACTTATACACACACATGTATACATGCCCATGTACACACACACACACACACACACACACACACACACACTCTTGCCCTCACACACACATGCACACAGACACACATTTGCACAGACACACCACACACACACACACACACACACACACACACACACACACATACATGCACATAAGTACTCACATACACACATAAGTACACACAGAGATAATAAAGAAACTAAAATAAATGTAAACAGGTTTAAATGGTACTTCATTTCCTTTCCCTTCCTTTTACATTGAAATCTCTGGTCCTTGTTTCCTGTATTTTTCTGCACCTGTAACCTACTTGATTTTCATCTACCAGTCAATATTTGAGTCTCAGAAACAGTATGTGCCTTACTTTGCATCCTGTTATAATTACCCCTTTTCACACAGCATTCTAACACTCTGAGAAACTTAATACCTTCATAAAACAACACAAAACAAACAAAAAAGAGCAGACAAGATGGTCCATAAAAAGCCATGTGGCTATCCCTGCTTTAAACTATACTTAAAAACTGATATTCCAATAGTTTCTGATATAGAAGGTACTTCTCAAGACATCAAACTAAATTAATACTCCTATATAAAAACGTCAATATTTTGTCCAAACCCTTTCTTCCCAGTAGTTGCTTTTAGTCATGGTCTTTATCATAGCAACAGTAACTTAACTAGAACTCTCTGAATCAAGAATTCTGTTAGATAATAAAATGATCGTATTTCTGATAAAGTTCTCAATGATTATGACTTTGTACAACTTAAATCTAAAAAATGTAGAAGAACAAAAGGAAAGAAGCAAGATTTTTCTCTGACATTGAATGATACTCTCTATAAAACATATATAAACCTCATTACCACCTCTACCGCATTTGGAAATAACAGGCACTGTAATTACAAGTCAAACTGAGGTCAACCTGAAGCCAAAGAGCCAAAGAGTTCAAGATGTCTCTTTGTTGATGGTGAGTCATTTTTATGGAGACTACCATGAGAAAATGAGTACTCAGGAAGAACAGTATGTGAGGTCAAAGCAGAGTTTACTGTAAGGGAATTCAAACCCTTCAAGGCCAGAAGTCCCAGAGTATTATAAGAAGCCAGGAAGAAGGAAGCTCCCAGTTTCACAGAAAGCATGAGGGGAAAGGGTTTATTTTGGTTATACTTCCACATCACAGTCTATCATTGAATGAAGTTGGGGTGGGAACTAAAGGCAGGAATCGAGGCAGGAATCTGGAGCAGAAGCGAGGGAGGAGTGCTGCTTACTGACTTGCTCCTCTTGGCTTGCTCAGCCATAGTAGGGTCAGACTTTCCTGCATCAATCATAAATCAAGAAAATGCCCATTAGACCAATCAGCTTGGGGCATTTTCTTAGTATAGGTTTTCTCTTTCAAATGACTCTATCCCTGCCTAGTTGACAAAAAGCTAGTCAGAATACTCTCAACGCTAAGGGTTACCCTTTCAGAGAAAGGGAGTTAAATGATCACAAGTTAACAATTCTTGCAGATTCACTTTTTTAGTCCTCTAATTTCTAAAACTTAAACTAATAGAGGTAGACCTAAGTTGGGTTAGAAGGAGGAGGAGGTGGGGGTGGTATACCCGAGAAAGTAACTAAGAAATTACAACCCAATTGACACAGAACTTGGAGCCTTCCACCTGGGCTTCAGTGGTCTCTCTATATAGTTTGATGCTAATAATAGGAAAATGAAGCATTAGTTAAGATATACTAAAGCTGCAGGAAGCAGAGGAGAAAAATACCCGTAATAAACTTCTGTTAGCGCCTCAGCATTTTTTGATTATTTTTTCTACTTTAAAGCTAAATCTCTTGGGAAATATTAGGAGTTGCTTGAACAGCATTTTTGGGTACCCTATGTGGGAATTATTCCAAAATGTCCTGCTCTGCTTATTTGTAATGCACATCTTCTTGGTAAACAACCATGGATGTTTGCCCAAAAAATAAACACCAGCCTGAATTCTAAAGTAACCAAGTTATTTTTATGAGAAAAATATTATTCCTACAAAGTGAAATAGAAAGCCTTGTGAAGGTAGTTAGATATATTTTTAATTATTCTTTCCCTCATAGGTTTAAAAAAATGGCTCTTGAAGACTATTTGACAATGATGCTCAAATATACTTAATTTTCAAGAATAATGGCTAACTCTAAATTTTACAGATTAATTTAGAAGACAGTATTAACATGAGAAAGTATAAAATATTTTCTGGGGAAGTTGTAGGAAATTTTCTATGCAGTACTATGATATAAAGAACAGATTTAGGTAATAAAAATTAAAAATACAAATTATGTTCAGTCCCAAACATTTTCTTAAAATTATACAGCTTCAAAGTTGATAATAATATACTGTATGTTATATTTACATCTGCTAGTTTTCTTTTACTATTGAATATTCATATTTTCATACAACTGACCTGTATATTATAGCATGTAGATTGACAAGAATAATATAAATTGTTAAGAGAACTAAAAATAAGCTAGGCTATACTCAGTTGAAGAGTCATGGTTTACAGTTAGTGCTCAGAACCCTCAGAACCCTGGGTTGAAACCTCACTCCCACCCTCTTCATAAAAGTAAAAAGTAAGCTGGGTCTATACATGATGGAAGAGGCATGGGTTATTGTGTTCAAAACCCTGGGTTTAATCCTCCTTTTCCAAACACTATTAAATAATGTACTGTATCTGTGCCCTTAGGGATTCCATTGTTTTAACAGTTTGAGATGATCAGCCTCACAAAGATAAGATTCATATTGGCCCACAATATTGGAGGTTTCAACAATGAATGACTAGCTCCATTGTTTTGACCTTGTGAAAAGTTATTATACTATAAGGGAAAATTCATAACAGAACAAAACTTCTCATCTTATGACTAGGAACTCAGTGTAAGCAAAAAGGTCTCTCTATCCCCTTCAAGATTATACCAGACAGCCTCACCAGAGTCCACTGCTTTACTTTTCATGTCAACTGACATTGTCATTGTTCAGGTCTTGTTTAGGCAATCATATTGTTAATATTTTCTTACTTGCCATTCCCTGTTATATAGAAGACACTATTTCATAACAGACATCCTAGTCTTCTAGCTCTTAAAATCTTTGTGTTCCTTCTTCTGAAATAATCCTTTCAGTATAGGAATAGCATTATAGTTGTATTAATTATGGTTGAGAAACCTTTGTCAGTTGTCTTCTGCATTTTGACCAGTTGTAAATGTCTGTGGGGTCTCTATCTTATAGAAAAAGAAGCCTCTTTGATGAGGGATGGGAAGTACATTTATTTGTGGATATATGGATACATGTATAAATTGATGTTGGGAATTATGCTTGTTTGGAAAGTGATAGTCGTAGGTTCTCTTTTATGTTCCATGGCCTCATTTGCCACAGAAAGTTGGCTCCTACAATATTTCCACCCCACTGTTTTCTTCAATGATCCATGAGCCTTAGAGGAAAGAATGTGTGATTTGGATTTAGAGCTGATCAATCCGTAGTCTCTTATTTTCTGTGTTTAGAGCAGTCTCTTAATTAATTCTCATCTACTATAATGATGAAGGCTGAGAAGTACACGAATCTATGGATATAAAATCAGAACTTCTGGGGCACTTTATTACTATGTCTACTCAACAGAATAATACCATTAGGTTCTACCCTAGGGGCGTATTCCCTAGCTAGCCACAGGATCATCGCCAAGTTAATATTTGCAGGCACCGGTTCCACTTTATGCAGTGGCATGTAAATCCAATCAGTGGAGGAGGTTTGTTATTCTTGTAATGTTTGCCCCATTGTTTCACCTATGCTGCCAGGTCTGTCATTATTTTAGTTTTCAGAGGTTACAGCTGGGTAAGACTGTTGATGACTTCTCCCTTCTTTAGCATGCATATCACCTTCCAGTTACTTTTATTTACTTTTAGAATGCTCATATTCAATTAACCATGGCAATATTATGAATCAAAACATTGTGTTTATTGTACAAGACCTAAGTTGGCTATGATAGCATACTTGCCTTGAATTGATTCATAAAAGCAGCAAAAGAAGAGGATGCAGAAGCAGCAGATGTAGTAGCAGAAGCAGCAGAAGCAGCAGAAGCAGCAGAAGCAGCAGCAGAAGAAGCAGAAGAAGCAGAATCAGCAGCAGAAGTAGAAAAAAAGCGAAAGAAGCAGAAGCAGAAGCAGAAGCAGAAGCAGAAGCAGAAGCAGAAGCAGAAGCAGAAGCAGAAGCAGAAGCAGAAGCAGAAGCAGAAGCAGAAGCAGAAGCAGAAGCAGAAGAAGAAGAAGAATAGGCAGCAGCAGTAGAGCAGAGGCAGAGGTGGTGGTGGCAGCAGCAGTGGTGGCAGCAGCAGAGGAGGAGGAAGAAAGGGAAGAGGAGGAGGAGGAAGAAGAAGAGGAAGACAAAGAGGAGGAGGAAAGAAAGAAAGGAAGGGAGGAAGGAAGAAAGAAAGAAAGAAAGAAAGAAAGAAAGAAAGAAGAAAGCAAATAACTTAGAACTTGTTCTTCCTGAGAATGAAACAGCTGAAACTGGATGAAAGCTAACCACTGGCTGATAATACTCCCAAAATATGTATTTGAGAAAAACATAAAGACTCTACTGTAAGACCACTTAAAGTGTGAGTTGCTTGTATTGTAAGAAGTTATATTGATAGATCTTGTGTATGAGTGGAGATTATTGGAGATATAGCTTCTATCAGGCACCTCTAAACTCAGACTGCATTAACAAAGAACAGAGAGCTCCTATGGCCGTCTGTGTGCATGACTCAAATCTGTCTGCCAACACTCAAACTCATAAGGAAGTCATCCAGTCATAGCTGTGCTTAGAGGGTGGAGATGGCAAGGGTAGAAGATGAAAGATCTTACCATAACTATAAAACCTGCTTAAGCCAGTAGATCACTGTGCCTGAAGTGTGCCTTCATTAGTTGATTCAGACTGATTGTACAATTCTAAACATGGATTCAGGTGACCCATCTGCATAACAAAGTGATCGACAGCTCTCTGCACATCCTCTGAGCCCCTGCTCCTGTATGCAGTATTTAACTCAATAGAGGCAAATTATTTTATTAAGAAAGGTGATTATTATCTACATCTCTTAACTTGAAAGTAGAAACCCTCAGATCCACACTTATTTGCTGTTAACACTAGGGGTCAGGCTAAGGATAGTCCTGTTTTTTCATCATGAACAATGCTTAATCTTGCTGCAATTTTAGTTAGCTTTAGTGAATTTCCACTAAATGAATGATGTTTTAAAACTTCTCAGCCATTAAGATGATTAGGAAAGGGATTGCTCCTGAAAACTAAAATGACAGTAAATTTTTGAGATTGTTGGCTAAAACTTTACTGAACATTTGGAACATTAAATACTTAGCAGTTTATATTTTCTTTACCTTATTAAATCATTATTGTGCATGTTTCTCTGATTTTATCAATTTATTTCTTTCTTCTACATATTTCTACTTTGCAGAAGTACAAGTTCTATGACAAAGGCAATAACTTTCACTAGACATTAAAAGTACCATTACAAATTAATTAAAATTATTAACTAAAATATAAATTCAGAGCATCATTTGACGCTTAAGTCACTAAGTCATTGTGTGTATGTTTTAACTTAGGATAGTTTAGGTTTGCCCTATATAAACCAATCTCACAAACAAGTGCAGACAGACCTAAACTTAATCCAATTTGCAAAGAAAGAGTAAAATCTTTCAAGTAGAAATAATGAAGTAATTCAGTGTAGAAGCAGAAAAGATATGGAGATGGAGTAAAAGCTCAGAAAATGAGACATTAAACAGAGGTTTCAAGGTCCATTCTAAGTAGAATTAGTCTCTACGAAAAATATAACAGATAAAATAAATTTCTCGCATTACAGAATACACCTATAGCCTAGAGAAATAAGTAACTTAAGGGATAGATACATCATTGTCTATCTGTTTTCTTTTGTTCCATTCATGCATATGCAGATATTAGCAGAGAAGCCTTTTATTTCAGCCTCTATAAGATTGGGAATTTGGTAGTTATACTTCCTAACAGGAAAGTATCTATGAAATTATAAGAAAGTCTCTGTATGATGTATTATTCAGCCTTTCAGCACAGTAACAAGCACCAAATAGAAACAACCCACAGACAAAGATGATTTAAGCTATGTGTTTTAAAATTATGATTTTTATTCTGACAATTACACACACACACACACACACACACACACACACACACAAACTGCATTGTGGCCATATTCACCTGACATTACTGTGTTTTGTTCTCTTCCCACTCCTACCAAGCCTCTTTTCTTCAGTCAGTCCCTCTCCTACTTCCGTAATTATGTGTGTATGTGTTCTGTCTATCTGTCTGCCTGGCTGTCTCTGTCTCTCTCTCTCTCTCTGAGTGCTGTGTACACGCACAAATCTCATACAAGTATATATATAGAAGTCATATGTTTATGTTTGTAATGACCATGAGAGATCCAGAAGATAGTGTTATAGATTGTTCCACTTGTGTTGTGCTGGTATTTTAATGTCAACTTGACACAAAATACAGTCATTCTGTCATCTATAACTAATGTGGTTTCTCAGCTTTTAGCATTGGTGTCACACCATCTAGTCCCAATGGGCAACTGGATTGTATTTGATATGTATTAAATATATATATTTGCTTTGAAAACTTTTCAGACAAACAGCTCATACAGCTTATAGGGAGATCTAACACTTGCCAGAGTTTCTAAACCACAGCAGTTCATGTGCTTCTCTAAACCAGAAAAGCCTGGGTCACAGTGACCTAACCAAAAGAAACTAATTGGGACATTCTGAAGCTGTAAGGAAGAAGCAGAGAGCACCACCAAAACCATTAATTTTTCTCTGTATTACATACTTACAGGGTTGTTTTTCAGTAATTTGGAAAAAGTCAAATAATTCAGGTCCTTACCATAACCATTCAAATACATGATTAAGAAAAGTAAATTCAATACACCCTTTGCATAATCTGAAGGTTAAAATAGAATCTAGAAATATACTGTATTGACACAGATCAGACAATGCTCAGTTACTGCAACAAAATTAAGAGCTACTATGTATTCTTCACATACAGAAATCTTCAATGCTTGATTCTTTCTTTGTATACTTATGTGTTCATTCAGAGTTTCTTGGGAATTGTGTATTAATGAGAAGGAAGTCTAACAATAGTTCGCAGTCTACGGAAATTTGTGGTGGCTCTGTTTAGTAATAAGGCTCATCTAATCTATTCTGAAAATTTGTATTCATATTTGCTTTCAATTGATTTATACCACTTGAGATAAATGCACATGGTATATTGTGTTAATTAGAGAGACATAAAAAAATAAATCAAGGTGCAGTTTATTGACTGCAGCACCACAATTAGGCTGTCAACTCACTGCAGTTGTATAAAGTAGGCTTTTGTGTGATCAGTTAATTTCTGGCAGAAGTGAAACTTAAAGTGACGATAATCCTTTGATGGCTCATTTTTATTATCAATTTGACTGGATTTAAAGAACCACTGACACACCACTCCATGTGTGCCAATGAGGATGTTTGCAGAGATGCTTGAGCAGGGAGACTCACTTGAAATGTGGGTGAAGCCATGCTGTGGATAAAGGAGAGAGTGAGATGATTTTTGATTGTGGATGCAACATGACCAGCCACCTCACTCTACTGTTGCCATGTTCTGCCTGCCATGATGGATAATGTCTTCAAACCCTTCCTTGGTTCTATTTAGTCCCCTAGTTCATAACAACAAAAGAGTAACCAATACAAGTCACTGACTCCAAATCATGTAGTGAACACAAGGCAGGGATAGGATAGAGAAACTGTTTCTAGTTGACGTTGTTAACCCTAATTTGAAACATCTCAGTTCTTTCCAGTACAAAAGAGACATTTTCCAGAAGTGGATAGTAGCTGTTACTCTGTACAGAAGATCTTTCTATAGTGACTTTACCTGACATCCCAGACGTGCATACTTAAGTCGAGGAGCAATGCAACATAAAGATCTAGGTATTTTTGAAAATGTTTATTGTCTCAGAAAATCAGGACATTCTAATTTATGGTAATTTTGGAATGAGAACAAAAGAATAAAGGCAAAAGTGACCACAAAATGTTACAGCTAACAACACAATTTTCAATCATCATTTCAAACTTGGCTGAATTCTTTCCAATATAAATATAATTATGGTTTGAAAATTACATCCTCATGTTATCTTTTTAAAAATACCTTGAATGACAAAATGCCTACTCATCTAATACACTTTATTTTTAGTAACTTTATCAGTTTAATAAGTTTATTCAATTACAAGAGTTCTTACTTAAACTATATTTCAATATAATTTAAAAGTTACAGAATTGCAGAAATTATAAAGAGATTCTTTGCCAAGATTGGTCATTGGTTTCATTTGGTCTCCAAAGATTTTGTCTGTTTTTCATGTAGTACAGTTTTTGTTTCGTTGGTTGGTTTTTATTTTGTTTTCTTGTTTGGTTTTTAGTTTTGTTTTTGTTTTCCTAAAAAATATAGAAAAATGTGAAAACTCTCAAGTTTTTGTGCTCCCACAGCTAGAAAACAGAGCCATATGTATAAGGCACCATATCTTGTAAAAAAAATATTTTAAAAATTCCAGCATGGAGATTCTACCCGTTTTAGACTATTTATGTTCCTGGATGAAAATCACACACACAGTCTATATATTTTAATATGTCTTAAGCAGCACAGTAGCTTGGCTGCTGCCTACTGTCCAAGTTGTTAGAATTTACTTTTTATAATCCCAAATTACCATTGACTAATTGTTATGTTCTATCTTGGCTGCTCTTAACCCAATTGGAAAGCCATTTGAGCCACGTTCTCTTGGCCCTTAGGCCATGATAGCTCTTCTTCTCCCTTCTGCATGTCCATCTTCTTCTATGGCAGCTTTCCTTTCTCCTCCTCTCTTTGTGGTCTCAAACCAGGGGTAACCTACATCCCACCTATCTCTCTTCTGCCCAGCTATTGGGTGTTGGTATCTTTACTCACAAATCAGTCTTTACTTGAGAGCAGGGTCTCAGGTGCTATATGCAGACTTTAGGTTTCTGTGGGGCTAGGCCTATCATTACAATAGGCAATAAAAGACAAAAGCCCAACACATATGGACATCCCCCAGCTTGGTACAGATAAAAGTGAGTAAAAGTAAGGGGCTCTTCAAAAATTACCTTGTTGGCTGGGCGGTGGTGGCACACGCCTTTAATCCCAGCACTTGGGAGGCAGAGGCAGGTGGATTTCTGAGTTCGAGGCCAGCCTGATCTACAGAGTGAGTTCCAGGACAGCCAGGACTACACAGAGAAACCCTGTCTCGAAAAAACCAAAAAAAAAAAAAAATTACCTTGTAAATCCAGCATTCATCCTTTTGTCCATTGTTCCTTGGTGTTTTTTCCCTTTTCTCTGTGTTAGAATTCTTGGTATTAGTGACATTAGTATTTCATTTGCTAATACCCCTGATGGATATTTTTTTTATTCTCTTTTCTTTAGAGTCCTTTATAAAAGTGAGGCATCACTCGATATAAATTTATCTTTTCTTTTCCTTGTGTGTCCCTTCTTTTTATTGTTTTTTCCCCTTTCTTCTTCACTATCTTCCCCTCCTCTCCCTCCTGAGACTTTAATCAAGTTTGTCTCACAAAAAAAGGAAAGAGAAAGGATGGAAGGAAGAAAATAAAGAAAGAAAAGAAAAATATTAAAATAGATAAGTTATTTTTAAAATTCAAAACATAGAGTGGATAACAAAGGCACCATGGGACCAAGGGATTTTGTTTATTTGCTTGCTTTTCTTTATTTAGTCATATTTAGTACTTCTGTTTATCTTGCTTAATTTTTCATTTTTCAATTAGCAAAAGTCAACTATCACCTTCACATAATAAATGGAAAAATTTTGAAATGATTTTATGTTCAAAATAATCTCTATTATTATATGCTCTTGCTTATCATCAGTTACTATGGATAATCTCTTATGGTGCCTAATATGCATAGTATGCATAGGAAAACAGACTGTATGGGACTAGAACATATTCCCTCTGGATAAAGGAGACTGCCGTTTAAACAACAATAACAAAAAGTATGTTTACATATGCGTCAAATTTTCACAAGGTCAGCAATAGGTAGCACGAAGAACATCACCTCATTTTCTGAAATTTCCATGCCATTAAAAATGATCCCTCAAGGAAACTTCTCCACTAAGGTGCTACTCAGTAGTGTTAGGTCTTAAGAACAAATTCCTCAGCTAATGCCTGACTCTATAGCTTGGATTTTGAGTAGAAAATCCTCTGCTAAGGCCTGGTACTATAGTGTTCAGTGATTGGGAGACTCCTCGGCTAACGTCTTGGTCTGTAGTGTTAGATTCTGTGGAGAAGATTCTCTGCTAATGACTGATTCTACAGTTTGGATTCCGGGTATGAAATACTCTGCGAAGACACTATAGTGTTCGGTGCTTGGGAGGCACCTCAGCTAATGTCTTGGTTTTTAGTTTTAGGTTCTGAGATGATCCTCTGCTAATGACTGACTCTACAATGTTAGATATTTAGGAAGAGTTCTGCTACTGCCTGATTCTACAGTTTTAGTTCTGAAGAGGAGCTCCTATGCTAATTAATGCCCAACTCTCTACAGCTGGGTACTGGGAAGGAAAACATCTCTTAATGCTTGATTCTATAGCATTAGGGCCTGGAAAGACTCCTTTGCAAGCCCCTAACTGTAGTTTTAGAGCCTGGGAAGTCCTCTGCTGTCATACTGAAAGGTCCTGGGGACGATCCTCTGTTAATACAAAATTGTAAAGTGTTAGGTACCCCAGGAGGAGTTCTTCTTAATATCTAACAGTGCTTGAGTTTTCCTCACATCTCAGAAAATCAGTCATTCTTTCTGAGTAGTTCTAGGTTTTTCTTTTTTTTTGGAAGTCTTTATTTTTTTATGACTGTGTACACAGCTATTTAAATGGGGGTTTGAAAGACATTTCTGTAGGTTACTCTTTTGGACAATTGGAAGCATGAGTGCTTGTGTTATTTATAATGTTCTATCTTCTAGTCATTTATTTCCTATGCCATGATTTGATGGACATATGTAAGACTTTCTAATGGAATCTACATCCAGAAAACAGGTTGACAGGTTACAAGAAACATAGATTTTTAAGTAGCTGTAGCCAAGAAACTAAAATTGCCATTTTTTGAACCATTTTTTAAGTCATACATCTGCTAAATGACTTATTTCCCTATGATCAGTGACTTCTTTAAAATTTCATTTTACCAGTTATAATAGACTCCTAATTTTCATTTGTTCAAAAATATGTGAAGTCACATTTCCTATTCAGACCATTCAAAATAAATCTTAGTGTACATTCAAATATTGTGTTTATTATCCACTTTGGTTAGTTCTCTATTTACTACAGATATATATATATATAAAATCTGTTAATATACACATGTATATCCAAACATACATAGCTATAGATATATTCTGTGCATATTTTATTGGAAACTTAGAGATATTCTTAATACTATTGCTATATGTTCATGCTGATTAAAATAATTTTGTGATTAAAGATTCAGAGGAAAAAATGGGAGAAGAAAGACCTTGGGAGAAACATCATAGTGAGTAAGGCTCAGAAGGAGCTGGCTATTGAGTCTATTCCTTATTCAACTCTGACTTCTGTTTCTTGTTTTTAATGGTTATCCAACTTCACTGTTGCAAGCATCATAACTATTTCAGTCAATCAAAATATATCCACATGTTATATTTTTCAGATTCTAGAAAATATAAGAAAAGTAAAGCTTTTACAACAATTTAAGGCACAGTGTTTCCCTCATTAATTGAAAATAAATTTTTTCTTACATAATATATCTTGATTATAATTTCCCAATTTTATTCTCTTTCCAGTTTTTTCTCAAGTCCTCTCCCATTCAAACAGATTCTCCTTTTTTTTTCTTAAAAATAAGCAGTGTTATAAGAAATATAATAAAATGTAAAAAATAAAATATTATAAAGTAAAACAAAAATTATCATATCAGACAAGACAAACAGAAGGAAAAGAGCCCAAGAAAAAGCACAAGAATCAGAGGTCTACTTGTTTGCACACTGAAGAGTTCTACAAAAACAATAAACAGGAAGCCATAATATATACACAGAGGACCGGGCGCAGATTCGAGCAGAACCAATGATAGCAAGGCAAAGTATTTTGCAATGTGTACATTGGCTGTCTGTTATGATGATATGTACTTCTATGTGAGACATTAAATCTTAGAGGATTGTTATTGTATCTTCTTACATACAATATGTATGTCTGTGGTATTAATCCTTGAGATAGTATCATTGCTTCCTTTTACATTTTACTCATTAATATTTAGTAATATTTATTTCACATTATTTTTTCTTAACATTTTTGTAGAGAGCTGTGATGGGTACCTCCAACACTTAAACTTTTTGTCATATTTTTATATTTGACTTATTGTGCTTATTTTACATGTTTCAGTTCTTCTGATGTTCACCTTCCATTTTCATCATGCATACTCTCATAGTGTCTTTAATTTTTCTTAAGCGTTTATTTTTAATACAATTTACTTTTACTTATTTTGCTTGAATTATATATTAGAAGTAGCTATTTAAATAACATACATTTTAGGTTTAATGTGTTTGTCCTCTCATTGGCCCATATGGATTTTGGGTTTTTCATATCCCTTTTATAGCAAAATATTCACTCTTAAATCCAGCTTCTTCCTGTGCAATCAGTTATCATGGGGCAGGCAATATGGTAGGGGGCTACGAAATACAAGACAGCAATTGGACAAAAATTCTACTGAAGGAAGTTTGATTCTTCCTGGGTTAATTTAATCACAAAACTCTAAAGAAAGAGTTGTTTTACACTTTCTGTATGCTGAGGAGAAGTTGGCTAAGACTAAGCTCTTTTACATTATAATTTGAGATAAACGGCTTGTCATGGAATAGGCTAACAAACAAAAGCAACCCTGAAAAAGCAGCATTGATAGCCTGACATTTTCTTTGACTTTTAGTCCTCACCTAGCCTAAAGAAAAAAGTAGATTCCTGTATAATAATGTTTATGACTTTAAATAAGACATTGCCTGGCAGTTATGTACTATGCATGCATTAAAATTCCAGTGATAAACAGGAATAAGCATCACTTCCCACTGTAGAGCAAATAATCCCCCATCAGCTTCCTTATGTTTTCTTTACAATACAATTAGTGTTTCAAATCCCCATCCTACAGGATTATTATACAATAATTATTCTTATAGTTCATTATCATTTACTCACAAATAATATATGTGATTATTCTCCTCAGCTGGCCTTATTCGTGGTTTGCTACACATCTCTAACCTAGTAAAACCTCTGAGGACTTTTTTCTTTAAGAAGTATTGAGGTAAGCATTGGTGTATGTCAAGCCATGACTACATTGCATTAACAATGTAGTTCTATTTGGAAAGGGGGAGGCAGCAGTCCAGTATTTTCTCTCTCTGAAAACTGCTATATCTGAAAAGGTAAAAAAGAATACTTTGAAGCTTTTGGCTCTTTGCACTCTAGTTATAATGAAGCAAATATTTTGAAGAAGCTCATTCCTTATTAACGATCGTGGCATTCACATGGCTAACTACACACTATACAGCTTTTCCATTTTGACTATGATATAACTCAATTACCATTTGTAGTTCATTACCCAAAATTGCCCAGCTACTTGCTTTTACAAGAAAAAATAATATCCATGACATCATCTACATCATACCAAATAATATAATTGTTTCTTAGGACTAGAGCACCAGGCTTTATAATGTTGTTATTAGAAGTAGAATGTGACAATTTATACTTCTTCATCCAATTGCTTTCTTTTTACAAGATATTTATATCATCTTCATCATATCAACTAGTATGGTTGTTCCTTAATAACAGAGAACCAGGCTCTCTAATGGCATTATTAGAGGTAGGACTTGACAGTTGATGTTCTAGATGAAATATAGTTCTAGGATAAACATATCTGACAAAATGGTAGATTGAATTGAATCAATGATATCAAAGGAAAAAGTCAGGACAGAAAGATGATGTTGTTGCTTACCAAGCTGCAAATGAATTTTTCTACCAAATGCAATTTCCGTGAATAGAGCAAACAACTGAAATTGGACAGGCTTGAGGAAGTATAAGGATTATGACTGGTGGACACACACAAACCAGGATGTGTTAAATATGTGTTGAGCTTTTTCTATGGAAGCCTGGTTACTGACATATTAGCTGTTGCAGATCAGGTGACTGCCTCAAGTACAATTCTTTCACATGATGTCTGGCATGCAATAGCGTCTTTACTGATTTGAAATTGCCATGTAGCTTTTTAAACAATCTCTGTTATTTATGGGCTACTATAGCTGACAAAAAGTCATCTATTCATGGAAATTAGCATGTTTTGATATCATTGACTATTTGACATACAAGTTTGATCTTGTAATACCCATCTTTATCAATTTGTCCTTACTAAAGACCCTGAGCACTTTACCTTGAGTTTATTTACTTTCTTTAAAGCACCATCAGTAGTGTCTGAACATATAATCTAATCCTTGAGAGATGGTACATTTTCAAATATTTCAGAAAGTTGGCAATTTCTATTCCAGAGAAAAGAAGCAGAGAATTTGCTCATGTCTGGGCTCAAAAAGGTATGAATGATAAACTAAACAAAACTTCAAGCAGAGGGGCTGTAGTTATCTATCAAATCTCGTAGTATATTAAAAAGACAGAAGAAAGTATAGGAAACAGATCCAGAACGGACATGTTGTAGTCCCTTTTTTTGTTTGTTTTGTTTTGTTTTGTTTTGTTTCTCAAATCTAGCTTCATCTCTCACATTGCCTACAGTCATTGGTCTGACATGTGCCCCAGCTAAGTGCTTACTCTCTTGACTTTCTCTGTCCTACAAACCTTCCCAAATATAGCTGTGTTTCAGCACATCTCACATACAACACTAAGTTATGATGTGTTCTTTTCCATGATAAATGGCTTTTTATCTTTTTTGTTAGACAAGTTATGTTGGAGCAGTATGCTTGCATATGTAGAACGATTTTGTTCTTCCATTAATGCAAAGTTCAAACATGAGACATTTCAACCCATCACTGCCATAGAGACTCATCTTATGTACCTTGAGATCTCAGCAAGGACACTTAACTCCAGAAATTTGATTAGAACTGTGAATCCTCAAGACTGTTTAAAAGTACTAAGTTATAGAGCATCCTCAAACACTAAATATTATTTTCTAGAACCAACTCTAGAAATTTGAAATATCCACATTATCTTTCATTTTCTGATTTTAAGCATCTTTATTTGCAGCCAAGCACTCACAAGATATAAATAACATTTAAATATTCCAAATATTTACTAAATAGAACAGACTCAGAACAACTATTGTATGGCAGTGGACATTGCTATAATAATAGTAATTATCTATGGCCATGTGAGAATCATTTTAGGAATATCTGTTATATATTGAATAATAAATTAGTATGACAAAATAATACAATCATTGGCCAACATCCAACCTAATATAAATTACAATTTGATAGCTTTTATTAAGATTTATTCAATATGGGTTGTATGAAAATGATGATATTAATAATATAGACTAGTGTGTGTAAGTTTTCTTCAGAGCTTAAATTTAATGAAAACAAATACTACAAATAGAATTGAGGTACTCAACACCAGGAGTTACATACTGCTGGGCTCTGGGAGCTCTTGAGTAATTGGAAGCCATGAGAACATATCAGAAATACAGAATTCTGGTCCTCGACAAAATTATTATGTTTCTTGCATGATAATTTAGGAGATAGCAGGTGTGTCCATTTTTGGCAAAGTGAAAAGACAAAGATGGTGACCTATGGGCCTGATATAAAAGGCTCTAAGTGGCCAGTACCAGGGACGTTTTACAAATGGAAAAGAAATGAATAGGGATATGTTATCTCGAATGAGTTTGCTTTCATGGAGAGACCATGTGCTCAAAACATTAGTTTGTGTACAGAAGCTTTCACTAACATCTGTAGGTATTTGCCCAGCTCTGAGTAACCTGTAGCTTTCTAATGAGACTGAATTCAAAGGAAGTCTATAATCCCAGAGATGAAAATAAATGTTATGTATTTGGCTTTAGAGTTAACAATCAAGAATATAAACGTCTACAAGAGACATTTATATATTCCTGTGGAGTAGAGGAACTAGTGCAACACACAATCCCCAACACTGAAAACAGGAAAGAGTATTCAGAACCTCTGTAATTAAGTAACTTTGCCACTTTTCCTCCATAAATCCATCACTCAGCATTGATTGTAAGGATACATGTGTGTAGCAGGATATTTTCCCTGCTACATTTGCAATAAGGCTTGGTGATTGGGCTGTATGAAAGGTAGGCAGGATGAGGAGTCTAGAGGAGTGAAGGAGAGGAAGGGGAGGACACAGGAGGAGGTGAGCAGAGAGGGAGAACCAAGGATGGTTCGAGAGCAGTCCTGGGTAGCAACTTACCAAAAGGTTAGATTTTGGATGATAATTCTAATTGTGTGGGCATCTTATTATGTGAGCATTTCCAAATATATAAATCTATTGGATAATCTCTAATCATTAAGAGTCTTTATTCTACCAGGTACCGCGGGCATAGTAAGAATGGTCTGGGCTCAGCCGAGCATTGTGGACAGCGTGGTGGAGGCAAAGCCAGTCACCACGCTGGCTTCTCATGGGTGCCAAGGCCGGTGTTTTTAGGTAGCCAGAGTTGAAGTTCAGAGCCAGAGCAGCGGGAAAATGGCTGCTCTTTGGGAACAAGCCGGACTGGGCACAGTTTTCTAGTTATTATCCATTACACATGTAGATGAAGATTCAAGAATAAATTTGACTATAATTTTTATCTGACCAATTTTTAACTGATATTTTTATGAAGGGGACATATAGTCCACAAAATTTAAAACGCAGAAGTGATTTAAACTGCCAGACAATTTAAATTGATTTTTAAAATGCTGGTGATATAGCATTTGAAGTAAGTTTAGAGAATTTTTTAATGACCATGTTATGAACTTAGAAAGAAACATGCATACACTATGTCACTTACATGTTTTCCCTGCATTTAGGTATGCTCAAACAAATTGCATACCTAAAAATTAAAATCAAGGAGACCACAGCAGGTTAATACTCTTTGTCTCAAAAAGCATGCCAACTTCCTTTCATCTATTGTTAAGTAGATTGTCTACAAATAGATTAAATCATGTTTCAGTTCATAAAAATAAAGTACCAACATTGAGTGGAAGTTGGAGAAAGGGGCGGGGGGATATGTAGGGATGCGTTCTGCATTGGTAGTTTCCAGAAATTGTTTTTCTTCTTTTGCCTGTCCTGACTGACTCCTGTCTTGCTATAAGAGCACAGAAATTGCAGAGTCATGACAGTACATGTACTGTGGGGATTTAAACTCAGATTTTCACACTTGTGGGACAAGTAGTTTAAGCAGAGACATCTTTCACAGATGAGTGTTTAGACACCAACAAGACCATTAACTGACTAAAGTTTTAAAAGACTGAAATGTGTATATATTCTGTAAGGCACCAAGCTAGTGCACATTTTTATCACCTAATTTATAAGAGAAACAAAAGAAACACCATCTTCCATGTACAGATGTGTTTGGATGACATGATGGGTTTGAGTTTCTGAGCAACTTGGGTCCAAAAAAAAAACTGACAGAAAAACAGATTGTAGATATAGTGTCTAAGGGCATGTAGAATATTTTTGACATTGACTAATGGCCAGAGCTATTGGAAGTAAAGTTATTTATATCACAGATTAATGCTTACCTGAGAGCATCCAGTGTAGAAGATGGATCAAACATTCAAATGAATAGAATGACTCACTAGCACATGCAGGGTTGCATATGTGATCAGCTGGCTCTATGCTTGAGTAATAGTTCAGTGATGGAGTCATTACTTTGATATAATATGTACGCTATGAATGTTCTAGCTGTGTTTGTTAAGGCAGAAATGGCTGTTGTTATTGCTAAATATTCCATCTCCTAGTCACAGACACCATTGTCAAGATACAATGCTAATTAGAATTCACAATTTAGCAGCAGTTTTCATCATGATTGAATTGACATTATTATAGTTTTGATATAACTTTCTTGAAGATTTTCAGGTAACAAAACTACCCAAAGTTTTTTAGAATGTCTTAATTTTAACATGATGTGCTACAAGATATTATCATAGACTAAGGGACCCAATTTCAAAGAAAGAAAGTATATCTGTAATATTTCTGTAACTATGTCATCTCTCCTGGTTCCATACACACTGCACTATAGAGATAGGCATTGTGTTTAATGAAATCTAGCTCCCGTTCTAGTTTCAATTGGGGTATCATTTTATAATAGCCTTTATGCTATGGAGTATTCAGTATGGTAAACATCTGTAATCAGTGGTCATTATATGGTTCCTTATCCATCCATTCTACTGCAGTAGTTTGAATATAATAAAGGAATAGAGTAGTAGCCATTACTTCTAGTAACACATTTGAAGACATTGCACCACAACCTTAACCTGAACAATCATGGATATCCTGACTTGCAGAAAAAGTACATTGTAACGTTCCCATTCAACATAAAACAATTAAGCGTAGATATCATTTGTTTTTGTTTTTTGGTTTTCTGTTATTTGACAGTAGAGAAAAATGACATTTATATAAGTGACTCTAACTGTCACAGTAAGGTCATGATCTGTAGGAGGGGGGCAAAAGAGTATATAATGGATATTTAAAGAGTACGCTGCAAAGCACTCCTAGGTTCAATGTTACCTGAAATTTGGTAAGCAGAGTAACTGTGGTCATATAAGAGTGTAAAAACTGTGTCTTAACCTAACATATGCTACATCTTGAATCATCACAGTAAAGAAGATACCCTTATTTAGAGTAGTACCAGCTTTGAAAGGGGGGAGTTACAGAACTGTTTGTGAGACGAGATAATGTCAAACATCAGTGATAGTCTCAAGATCAACCATGCATACAGTGCTGTAATTTTTCCTGCTATTCATCATATTACAAAATACCCAAGAAATTATAACCAAGAAGAATCATAGAGAAAAAGTTCTCAGAAAGAATAAATCTCACATGTGGAAAATGGGATATGGGGTTGTGAAATGTGTAGACTCTTGGATTCTTTTGGTCTCTTTTCCATGTTTACTATCTTAGCTATGTAGGCCATTCTCCATTTCCTGAATGTTAGTTCTAATGATTGGCAAGCAGTGACGACATTCTCTAATATTGTGTTCAACATGGTTCACCTCACAGGGACTTATACTTTTTAATGTATCCTCAGCCAAAAATACAAAATGATGGAGGGTAAACATATTCTTTTTGCCTAAAATGGAACTACCTCTGGCATGATGTATCTGTGTAGGCTCAATCTAGTTTGCAGCAGAGACAACGTAGTTACATTTTCTTTTCCTCTGCCAGTACCCTCTTATGCCATGCCCTTCTGAATACACAATTGACCACTCCTTGACCATATGTGAGTACTCCCACAATCAATAGCTTCACTGTAGAGCTGGCTTTTAGAACACCAGACATAGGAAAGAGTACATTTAATATCCATTGCAATCGTTCTTAATATTGATGGTATAGAGATGGGTAGATCTCATTAATTGTACAAGATGAGTAATTATAATCTCCAAATAATCACAGCCTTTCAGAATAGGTGACAGTGACATAGAAGAAACCTCAAAAAGAAGTAAATCTTTACTGCTTTCACATACTGGAAAAAGGGTGTTGGATATTGCTACTGCCATGTATTTTTGCAACATTTCCAAAATGAAGTTAAAAAATTATTCACCCTACATACATCTAAAAAAGTCTTAAGAGCCACAAACTGAGACTGCATACTTTATGAATGGGCTTAGGAAATACTGCATCATACTGTTACTATAAAAGACAGAAGAAGCATAAAATTTGAAGAGAATAAATGACAAAATTGTCACTTGGGGTGAACATAGTATATTGGCTGTAAAACTTAATGGCATACTAACAAACTAACACATTTCTGATGCATTTACAAATGTGGACATTTTACATTTATTTTTGAGACATTGCCTCTCTTTGCAGCCCAGGCAAACCACAATCTTTTTTTTTCTCAGCCTTCTGGGTGCTTGGAATTATAAGCATGTACCATTAAATCTGGGCATCTTTTAAAAATATTTTATTAGATATTAAAAATTCTATAAAGGCTTGATTTTGGGGTCCATTTGCTTGAAAAACCTTTTGCCAGACTTTTGCTCCAAGGTAATGTCTGTCTTTGTTGCTGAAGTGTGTTTCATGTATGCAGCAGGATGATGGTTCCTGTTTACACAACCATTCTGTTAGCCTGTGTCTTTGTATTGGGGAATTGAGTTCATTGATGTTGAGAGATATTCATGATCAATAATTGTTAATTCATATTATTTTGATGTTGGTGGTGATAGTGTGTGTGTGTGATTATTTATTTTCTGTGTTTTCTTGGGTCTACTTAACCTTCTGGGATTTTCCTCTCAGTATACTCTGTAGGACTGAATTTATGTATAGATATTGTTTAATTTGGTTTTGTCTTGCTTTCTCCATCTATAGTAAATAAAAGCTTTGCTGGGTATAGTAGTCTGGGCTGTTATCTGCGGTCTCTTAGAGCCTTGAAGACATCTGTCCAGGTCCTCTAGCTTTTAGAATCTCTGTTGAGAAATAAGGTGTGATTCTTATAGGTCTGTCTTTATATGTTCCTTGGCTTTTTTTTTTTTTACGTTTTAAATATTATTTTTCTGTACATTTAAGTGTTTTGATTATTTTTGTGGCAAGAGGATTTTCTTTTCTCTATCCAACATTCAAGTGGTAACAAGAAAATGTGCTCATTATTGTTTATTAGCAACTTTATTCCTAATAGCTCAAAACTGGGAAAAACCTACATGTCCCTCAACTGGAGAATGGATAAAGAAATGTGGTACATCTACACAATGGAATGTTACTCTGATATTAAACACAAGGACATTAAGAAATTTGCATTGAAATGGATGGGACTTGAAAAGGTCATCCTGAACGAGATAACCTAGACTCAGAACAGCAAACATGGTATATACTAATAGTGTATATTAGTCATAAATTGCAGCATAATCATGCTATAATCCACAGACCCAAATCAACTTAACAATTATGATGGCCCAAGGGGTGATGCATGAATTTCACTCAGAAGGGGAAACAAAATATGCATCAGAAATGGATGGAGAAAGGAAACTGGGTGGGAGAAGGGATGAGAAGTTGAAGAAGGATGGAGATCAAGTGTGGTCAGGGAGTGCAGGAGAGGTCAGGGCTGGGAATGAGAATGGAAATTAATGGGGCCATCTCTTGGTCTAACTGGAGGCCTGGGAAGAAGGAGGCTATAAGGACTCTATGGAGGTGACTCTAGCTGGGATTCCTACCAATGAAAGATATAGAGACTGAAATGGCCATCTTCTATAGCCAGGTGGGATTTCAAGTGGAGGGAGGGGGCATCAATGCACTCACAAAATGTTTCACCCAAAATTTGTCCTGCCTACAAGATTCACACAGATAAAGATGGGGCAGAGATTGAGGGAACAGCCAACCAATGACTGCCCCAGTTTGAGACCCATTTCATGCACTAGAGCCAAAGCCTAACACTATTAATGATAGCTATGTGAGTAGACAGGAATCTAGCATATCTGTCTCCTGAGTTCACGGCTTCATTCAGCAGTGAGTGGAAACAGATACAGAGACACACATACAAATACCAGTTGCTCATGGAGTCTCGTGGAAGACAGGGGGCATAGAATTGAGCAAGCTACAGGGGCCAAGGACTCCACAAGAAGATTTACAGTCAACTAACCTGGAACTATGGGATCTCACAGAAACTAAACCACCAACCAGAGAGCATGTATGAGCTAGACCTTGGATCCCTACACATTTATAACAGATGTGCAGATTGGCTGTGATATTGGTCCCTTCATAATTGGAGTGGGGGCTGTCTTTGTCTCTGCTGCCTGCCATTGTACCTCCATCACCTAAGTGGACTGCCTGATTGAGCCTCAGTGGGAAAGGATGTGCTTAGTCCTGCTGAAAGTAGATGTCCCAGAGTAGAGTGGTACCCAGAGGGGGATTCCCCTCCTCTGAGGGGAAGGGGAGGGTAACAGGGGCAAGATTTACAAGGGTGGACTGGTAGGAGTGGGGATAGGGGCTGCAATCAGGATGTAAAGTGAATAAATTAATTAACGGGAAAAAAGCTAAGAAAAGTTTGTTATCCTTGGGTATTAATCTCTGCTTATTCTCTATCCCTAAAGTACCTACTTTTTCAGTCACCTGTTGCTTCCCCTGATGTAAATACAAACACTGCATTCAGTTCTTCTTGATTCAGTTTCTAGCAGTCAGCACTGATTATCTCTTGCTGAAAAACTAATTATCTCAAAGCTTAAAATAATATATGCTTCATTAAACCTTATGATATTGTTTATTTAAACTTGCCCTGGCTTCCGTGTAATTTTCTGGACTTGAAAGAGTCTAGTGTTGCTCAGTGGTATTCAGTAGAACTGTCCCAGGAGGCACATACAGCTTCATTCTCATACTGTCATAGGGAGGTCTGGAACTGGAAGACTGACCCTATGGGACATCTTGTAAACAGATCTGTTCACATGATATCTTCACTTGGGAAATTAGAATATTATATGGGCTTTTAGAAAGTTATGGAATCTTTAGGACTTGGGTCACTGCAGGCAGGTGATTTTCATTTATAACTGTTTTGCTTTCTGTTCTCATCATTGCATCCTAGTCAAGCTGCCATATGTGCTGCTCTGATGCCATAGGCTTCTTCTCCCATACTTTTAGCTACAACAGAGAAAATGTATGTGAGAGAAAATTATATGTGAGAGAAAATGTAGAATTTGTGTTGCCCTTCAAAAAGAATGTAACTTTATAATGAATTTAAAAAATGACAAAAGATACAAGATATTGGCAAGAATATGAACAAAAGGCAATTCAGGAAGGTTTGATAAAATAATTTTCAATACTTGACATAGAAAACACTATTGAAGTTGCTCAAAATATTAAAAAGTAATACTGTATAATACAGCTTTCTCATTACTGGATATAGAGCTAACTAATATGGAAACAGGATACTGAAGATATATGTCAACTCTCATACTTATTGTTGCAGTATTCACAATAGCCAAGATAGAGAAATTACATAGCTGTCCTTTGACTGATGAGTAGATATTTAAAAGAAAACAAGAAATGCAGAAACACTATGCAACATTGAAGAAGAAAAAATTACTTTTTGATAACATGGGTGGAGATGAAATTCAGTTTAACAAATGAAATAACAATAAAGAAAACTATTTCTCTCTCTTCCCCTGAGAGACAGAGAGAGAGAGAGAGAGAGAGAGAGAGAGAGAGAGAGAGAGAGAGAGAGAACATAAAATAGTCACATTCATAGAAGCAGAGATATGTAGAATGGAGGTGACTAGAGTTTGAAGAATAAACTTAAAAGGTTTATGTTCTAGAACAATATTCTCAATGTGTGGAGGAGAACCAAGCCCTTTTGAAGAAGCTGAAGGATCCTTTATTAGGGTGGTCACCAAACACCATTAGAAAACAGATATTTCCATTACATTTTACAGCAATAGAAAAATTAAGTTAGGAAGTAGCAACAAAATAATTTTATAGTTGGGGGATCAGCAAAATATGAGGGTCTGTCACAGCATTAAAGGGTTGCAGCATTAGGAAAGTTGAGAACCCCTGCTCTAGAGACCTAAAGTATAGTGATGCTTGCATCATAAACTAGAAAAAATATTAATTTCTACATAATAGAAATTTCCTAAAAGATGAGATGATAAATATTTTCTCATTGTATTCATAAATGGTAACTACAGAGAGGTAATAGGCAAGTTAATTGGCTGAATATATTATGTCAAAACATCAAATAAAATTCATTGGATATATAACATTGCTATAGGTCTATTGTATCTCAATAAGTTTGTTTTTAAAAATAAGAAAATATTCTGAACTTGATTATGTTGAAGGTTGCATTTCTCTGGATAAGTATGAGGACTATTTTAAATAAGTTGTGTTGTATGTAAATTTCAAATTAGTAAATTTTAGTTTTGTAATGTATAAAAAAAGTAGCAATGCTTACAATATTTTATGCTAATATAATATTAAACAAAAAATTTATGTCATTTGGGGAATGTTACTCAGAATGTTTCCAGTGTTCAAAAATTCCCTACTATTGTAACTGTGTAGTACTCCTGTAAATGGTCAAATTAGCTTTTATAAACTTAAAATAACTAAAAATAAATAAGATAGTAGAAAATATCTCAGAGGAATAATATTGGAAAATATCACAGAAAAGGAGAGGGGAAATCTCGATAGTATAACATATAGATTTATGTGAAATTTCCACAACGTGAATTAAACTGACTAGAAACTCATCAAGTTTCAGCTTTGAAGAAATCTCAGTGAATCATGAACATGGATAGGAAACGTGGATAGAATGTGAAGCCTAGAGTCAAAGAGAAAGAGAAAGAGAAATCTGTTTAAATCAAGGTGATCATGGAATTTAAGAAAGTTGACTGAAAGTTGAGTGACAGAGGGAGGAAACATTTTGTTGGTTGAAGTTTGTGGGGAGGTGAGCAGGACAGGACTGCTTCATGTCCCTAAAGGGTTCATGTGTCACACTCTTGTATCCTTGCTGGCATTGTTTTCCAAAGGCAGTGAGCACCATGGCTGACTGGAGGAAGTAGATCATAGGAACATGCCTTCTGTATGATCCTTGGTCTACACTTATCCTCTGCTTACTGTTTCCATGCTCCTGGTGCTACAGTGTTCTGCTTCTTGTCAATACAAAAACAGTGGCGCCAAGGACTGAGCACCGATAAGTCTGAAGCTGAGCCAACCCCTTTAAGTTGTTCTCTCTAGGATTTTGGTTAGAACTGTACAAAATGCCAACCACGGCAGAAACATGGAGAGAGCTTTGTGCTTAACACTCTTGATGTTGTGAAGGGCCCATTTTGAAAGGCAAGATGGAGAAATGGGTAAATCAATTGAAAGACTGTGGCTGAATAGTGATCAAGCAAAGATGAAGTGTATTAGAGTTCTTATTTGCCCTCTAATTAAAGCTTACAGTCATGCAAATTAATTTGGAACATAAGGCTGGTAGACTGCGTGTCCTTCAGCATGTTTTTATAATTTTACAAGGAAGAAAACCAAAGATGAATAGATCTGTTTATGGCACTGGTTGCAAACCTTTTGTGTTTCATGAGGAACTGAAGGCATGTAAGAGCCACTGCACAATTGTCATAGTCTGATGAATTTACCATTGCTTTCTGTCACATTTATGGGGAAGCACGTAAAAGAAAGATGTGCAGATCTGCCCTTGGTGAGCCCTGACTACAGCAGCAATGATGTTCCTTTTTTAATCAAAGCATCATTCTTCTTCTTGATAAACTCAGGGAGTAATGGAAGCTTCAGTGAGGATAGGAGGCCGCAAATATATGAGGTCCATTTTTGCTGTGCTGAAAACAAGTAAAAGATAACGCTTCATAGAAGTCATTTGCTCTGTACCATAATCCATCAGGCTATTAAACATTTCTTTGAGATAGAATACTAGGATTATTAATCTATATAAGAGCCACAGATTCAGCCTTGGGGAAAGCAGAGGAGATTTCCCAGGGGAACTCCAACATTTCTCTAAGCCTGATAAAAATGGAAGTCAATTCAGATTTATATCAATAAACCTGTAAATAAGATAATGCTGTATTTTTTTAAATTTATGAGTCACCTCTTCTACTGGGATCCTTTACATATTTTATCTGTTGGTAATACATTTTTAGAGCTTTTTGAACTGAGTATTATTATAAAGTATCAAGAACTGATTAAAACAAAAACTGAGTGACACACTTAAGTTTCCTGCTATTTTTTAATACTAGCGACACTAAGAGAAATGGCTCAGTTCCCTCTTACTGTGTGTTATAAATACCTTAGCCCAGTTTAGAACTGATGATGCAAGCATAGAAACTATCCTTTCCTCATGTGTGTTTTGTGAAAAGTGCGTCTACAGTTTAATTCTCACCCACAGTATTATTGGACCTTGTTTTACTGCAATAGACCTCGCCACAATAGGACCTAGGTAGAATTATCTGCCCTGGCTGCACATATAACTTCCTACAGGAATCTAGAATAATAGACTGCCCTTTGAGCTTGCCTTGTGACATAATCTAGCTGAAACAAAAGATGGGTTCCGTGGTTTTCTCATATATATGTAAACACACACACACATATACACACACACAGAGAGAGAGAGAGAGAGTGCTGAATATTAAATTTTGAGCCTTGATCAGAAAACTTTGTCTTTGTCTTGGCTCCATGCTTCTGTTGGCCCTCCATCTCTTTTACATTTCCATCCCTTCTTTTAGGTGAACCCAGTTTGTCTGTGGCCACTGGACTGCTACATGGTTTTAAATGTCAGACTCAGTGGTCTAATTATTGTGGCCATGTTCCCATAGACCATGGTCATAAGTACTTACCAGAGGAAAAAGGGTAAGCAGAAGTGATGACACACATTTATTTTCTTTGCTTCTCCTCATGTTTTTATTTATTACTTTTTGAGAATTTCATATGTGGGTACTTTATTTATTTATTTGTTTTTATTGGTTATTTTATTTACATTTCAGATGCCATCCCCTTGCCCCATTTCCCATCCCCAGAAAACCCCTATCCCATTCCCGCTTCTCCTTTTTGCTTGTATACAATTTTTTAATGTTAGCCAAAGTCTTTATAAGTCTGGTAATGTTCAATATCAATCAGAAGTGTAACCTAATACCCAACCTTGATATTTCAACTATCTTTGACTGGCAAAGACATGTGAACATCTGCCTCCATGTCTGGCCCCCCTCTCTCTTTCTTTCTCTTATCACCTAGCTCCTCCTCTCCTCCTCCTCCTTCTCTCCTTACTCCTCCTCTTCCTCTCCATACTCCTCCCACCTTAGCTCCTCCTACATATCACCCTTCCTGTTAAAATAAAACTTATCTAAAAAAATACAGTTAGAGCATAACTATACCAATTTATGTCAGTAAGGTGCAAGATAGACCTAATACCCAGTCCATCATTTTGTTGACTAAGCAGAACCTCTGTCATCTCTCCTAAATAAAAGACTTAGTTCTGAACCTGGCTTTTTTTCTTGGCTTTAGAATGAATGTCAGCTGAAAACCATCCTCTCAAATCTTTTCTCTCAAAGTAAATAGCAAGGATTGGCTGAGACTATAAGTTTCAGAATGACTGAGTTAACTGAAATTATGGGAAGCACAAAGCATAGATTCTAAAACTTAGCCAATTTATAGAGACCGCAGAATACCTGGAAAGTCCCTATACTACAGAATGTTGGAGCATCCGACCTTCAGCCTTCTGGCCCAGGATCATCTGACAGACCAAGTGATGCAGAATTGTTAAGGGCTGATTACTCTGTCTTGGCAGATATAATCAGTCGACTATTCTGCAAGTGTGTCCTTTTCTGGACAGTAATTTGTCTGTAGATAGAAAGAGGCAATTCTTGCCTAGTGGCTGTCTCACCACAACTGGAATAACTCCAAGGATGCTCAATTTCTTCTTAGAATCCAAGACAGGAAGCTGTCAGGAGCAGACAGGTCTCTAATAAAAATGAACATTAATACAGAAATGTTTGTAACATCAATTGGGTAGATTTCTGATGTTTTGGAAACCAACTATCCATGTAAGGTAATCTGGACTGTTGTCTGTTAACTTCTTTCAGCTATTTCTAAAGAAAATATAGAAAACACTCTAACAATAAACTCAAAGCCTTGAATTTTCTATAGGCCCTTTACTTACAGTCAAACCATCTCAAATAAGTTAAAAAAGTTAAAGAAGGACTGGGTCTAAGCTTTGTATTCCTAAATGTGTTATACAGGTACAATGCCTCTGATAGTAACAATATTCATCTCACTTTTATATTAATAAGAAATTTGTACCAATGAAAATTTTAAATTTGAAATCAAGGTAAATTTTGTACCATTTAAGAAATTATAACTTAATCTTAATAACAATTATACATATTTCTACCAGTAGGCTATGGCTATGCAATAAATCCTAGCTAATCCTCCCTGTTCCACCAAAACCACTACTTTTCCCTAGAAAGACAGCCCAATATTAACCACCTCAGTCCCCAAGCCCAGGGAATAGGGGCGCCAACTCTTCATTAACTTACTTCAAGCTGATTATGAGTGTTGAAATATTAGAAGAGGGGCGGGTGGGGGAAGAGTAAATTGATAAGCCTCTGACACTGTGTCTTCACTACATCAAGCTGGAATTCCAGGACATCAGAGGTTCGAGCAGGTCTGCTCAGCTAGCCTGATGAGTAGATACACCAAGGCTATATATTCTGCAATATACAATTCACAAAACAAATTTTACTATCAAGATAATTGTTTGTTTGAATTCTGGAATCTAGTCTTCTGGCGGCCTGCCTCTGTCATGTCTAATCCATATAATTCTGGGAGTTTGTATGAGGTGTGCTCCCACCATCCTCCCATTTTTGCCTTCCTGCTCTCAAATTTCCCAACATTTGGGAATCCAAACTTTCAGGCACCAAGGCCCTCCACTTCCACTGATGCCTAACCCCTTACCCCATCCCTCTTCCTCCAGTTACTATGAGAGTGTGCTCCCACCATCCTCCCATTCCTGCCTCCCTGCTCTTGCAATTCCCCAACACTAGGGAATCCAAACTTTCAGGTACCAAGGCTGTCCACTTCCACTGATGCCTGGCAAGGCCACCCTCAACTACCTATACAGGTGAAGCCATGAGTCCCTCCCTTTGTGTTCTCGGGTTGGAGATTTTAGAATGACTACTCCAGCTTGTTTCTTAGGGCCATTTGCTTGAAAAATTATTTTCCAGCCTTTTACTCTAAGGTAGAGTCTGTCTTTGCATTGAGGTGGGTTTCTTGTATGCAGCAAAATACTGGGTTCTGTTAATGTATCCAGTCCATTAGCTTATGTCTTTTAATTGGGGAATTGAGTCCACTGATGTTAAGAGATATTAAGGAACAGTGATTGTTGCTTCTTGTTATTTTTGTTATTAGAGGTGAAGTTATCTTTGTGTGGCTATCTTATTTTGGATTTTTTGGAAGAGGGTTACTTTCTTGCTCTTTCTAGGGTATAATTTCCCTCCTTGTATTGGAGCTTTCCTGCTATTATCCTTTGTAATGCTGGGTTTGTAGAAAGATATTGTGTAAATTTGGATTTGTTGTGGAATATCTTGGTTTCTCCATCTATGGTAATTGACAGTTTTGCTGGGAATAGTAGCTTGGGCTGGCATTTGTGTTCTCTTAGGGTCTGTATGACATCTGTCCAGCATCTTCTAGCTTTTATAGTATCTGGTTAGAAGTCTGGTGTAATTCTGATAGGTTTGCCTTTATATGTTACTTCGTCTTTTTCCCTTACTGCATTTAATATTCTTTCTTTGTTTTGTGTACTTGGTGTTTTGATTATTATGTGACAGGAGGTATTTCTATTCTGGTCTAGTCTGTTTGGCATTCTATAGGCTTCTTGTATGTTTGTGGGCATCTCATTCTTTAGATTAGGGAAGTTTTCTTCTTTAATTTTGTTGAAGATATTTATTGACCCTTTAAGTTGGGAATCTTCACTCTCATCTATACCTATTATCCTTAGGTTTGGACTCCTCATTGTGTCCTGGATTTCCTGGATATTTTGTGTTAAGCACTTTTTGCATTTTGTGTTTTCTTTGACAGTTGTGTCAATATTTTCTATGGTATCTTCTGCACCTGAGATTCTCTCTTCTATCTCTTGTATTCTGTTGGTGATGCTTGTGTCTATGACTCCTGATTTCTTTCCTAGGTTTTCTATCTCCAGGGTAGTCTCCCTTTGTGATTTCTTCATTGTTTCTACTTCTATTTTTATGTCCTGGATGCTTTTGTTCAATTCCTTCACCTGTTTTGTTGTGTTCTCTTCTAATTCTTTAAGGGATTTTTGTGTTTCCACTTTAAAGACTTTTACCTGTTCACCTGTGTTCTCCTCAAATTCTTTGAGAGTGGTATTTATGTCCTTCTTAAAGTCCTCTATCATCATCATTAGAAGGGATTTTAAATCTGAATCTTGCTTTCCTAGTAATATGGAGAATTCAGGACTTTCTTGTGTGGGAGAACTAGGTTCTAATGATGGAAAGTACCCTGGGTTGCTGATGCTTATGTTCTTGTGCTTGCCTTTTGCCATCTGGATCTCCTTAGTGCTACCTGTCCTGTCTCTGACTGGAGCCTGTCTTTCCTATTATCTTGGTTGTATCAGAACTGTGTGGAGTGAGTTTAACTATTGTGGTAAGAGCTGGGGCCCAAAATCTGCTCAGTGCTCAGGGGCAGACAGGATACTGCCCAGGTTAGAGCTCTGGGAGCCCTGCTTCCTCTGGGTTCTTAGAGATTGGGGGCAGAGCTGCAGCCCAAGATCTGCTCAGTGCTCTGACCCAGAAGGAAAGGAACCAGTGCTCCGGGCTGGGAGTGACTTCCTGGGTCCTTGAGGGTCCCAGTTACTCCATTTGGGGTAGATGTTGCTGTCTGCTTCCCTAAGATCCTGCCCGAGTTAGAGCACCTGGGAGCCCTGCTTCCTCTGGTTTCTTAGAGATTGGGAGCAGAGCTGCCACCCAAGATCTGCTCAGTGCTCTGGCCCAGGCAGGAAGGCGAGTACTACATTTATATCTCTCTCACTACATTTTTCTCCTTCCAATTCCTCTGTGTTCCCCTACTCCCTCTCAAATTTATGATTAATTCTTGTTATTTTTTCATATGCACATATAAACAAAGCCTGCAGAGTCCGTTTAGTGTTTCTCACATGTATTTGCATTTAAGGTTGACCATTGGAATTGAATAACCAATCAGATGGCTGCAATCTTAAAACCAAAACACTCACATTCTCTTTCCCAAACTGAAACATTTCATTGAAATAGCAAGATGTATCTATCCTCATAACCTAGTACATCAATAAGCTCTCTAGTGTAAAGTTTCTTTTTACCTTTTCCTCTGTGTAATAAGTGGTACATCTGCTAGACAAACTTTCATTATCAGCTTTTCTATGTGTTTGGATAATCTTTTTATTTTCATAATTAAATACAAGTAGGATTTCTCTTATTCTAAACAACCTGCTTGTAGTATTAGACTCAAGTAAGTACAAAAACATCATCTTATCATTTTCTGGGAATTGGAGCCCATTTTTCAACAACCTCTGAGTCATACATTGCACATTGATCCATCTGGAGGATCTTAAGGGTGAGTCACAATAGCCTTCTACTTTCCCTTAATATAAAATAACTATGTAACCTATTTCCACCAACTCAGCACAGTCTAAAGTCATTGCTTCAGATCCAAGCCAAATGTGGTCTCTGGGTAAGTTTAGCCATCTCCCAAGACTATATGTACAATCAAAATACAAATAGCACCAGGGCAACCCATAACAGACTCTCACCAAAACACAGGTTTCATTCCCCAGTGGATGTCATACATGGAAGAGTTTGAAAACAGCCATTTCAAGAATCCCTGACCATCCTACTCACTCCACCCATGTATACCCAGCTTCTCTCAAATTCTACTTCCAGACCAAATATGATTGACACAAAATTTTTCATTTGTAGAAAAATCAATAAGATGCTTGTCATAGAGCAAATGCCCTTGATGTTGGGCATCTATTAAGTCCTCGCAAATAGTAGACTAAAGAAATGGCTATGATATTAGCAAACTTAGGGCAAGGAATACAGACAGATATAATAGAAGTTTTAAAATGGTTCCAACCTCAAGTGTTAGACATCAACATAAAGAACCCAGGAAAAATAAAAGAGACTCAAGCATAAGTGAAGATAAACTTGGAGTTCAAAGCCCTGAAGCCGAAGCTGGGGTGGGCCACCACAGTTTACAGTCCATCCCCAAACACTCTGCCACTGGAATCTATCCTGTCCTAACTCCTGTGACATCCCAAAAATGTACACAGAAATTCTAGCTGTTCCATTGAGAGAAAATCTTGGAATTTGTTCATCCTAACATTGAAGAACCTTAAATCCAGCTAACTGGTTTTTACATGAAAACCTACAATGCACTTGAAACTTACATTTTAAAATAGAATTATCTGCATTTACCAGCTTTTAAATGGACAATACCTAAATATGTAGTGTTTATATTTTACTTTTGTTCTTTAAGGAAACACAATGCACACCACCCCTCACGTGCTATTTTATCCTTAAAGGGAATCATTAGAATTTTGAGTAAAGGGATAGCCTGCTGATAAAACAAGAATTCACAGAGAACTGTTATTACATCGGAATTGGTATAGCTACCCAAAAGGTTTTGTTCTCAAAAGAATCTATTAAGTATCATTAAATTGATCAGGATGATTCAAATACAGTTTTATTGGGACATAGAAAAGGAGAACAATGTATTTTTTCAAGTAAAGCTAAAAATCAGAGCTGATTCCAATTACACTAGTAGCCAGAGCTGAGACTGTAGAGTGATGGTGTGAATTTCATGCCTACCACAGATCTTCCTTTACAAACCAATTCATCTATTCAATAAGATTAACAATTTATTGACATTACAGTTACAGACCTAAAACTCACATGGCACATTGAGTTAAATGTATTCTTTTTTATAACTATTTTTCTCTAATTTTTGGTGTAACTTACATGTCTTCCCTACCTTAGATATCACATATTATTCTTTTAACGGGTAATAAATTTCATACTTTTTGTCTTCAATTCATCTTGCATAATGGAGTCAGCTGTTATTAAGCACTTGGATTAATCTCTCTTATGTAACTGTGATCAGAAATCATAGAAGATATTATTTAAGGACAGAAAAGCATCTTTTGGCCCACAGTTTACCAGAATCTTCAGAATATGTGAGAAAAAGCAGAGCATTGGGACCATACAGCGATGCTTCCCAGGATAGCATATTAGGAAGTGGGGAGTCTGAGACCAAAATTAGTAGTAGATATAACCTTAAAAATATGTACCTAATGACCCATTTCTGCTCGGCAAGTGTCTTTCTAGATGTGTCACAGCTACTAATGCTCAAAATATTAGTCTATACAGATATTTTAGAATTAAAATATACCATTTAATAATATCTATATTATTTTCAAGTTTTTATTTGCTTTGTCCTCATTGGTTTTTCATTGATATTGTAATAGATTTCATTTAAGTATCTAATTATTTAAATTTGTCCTCTGACAATTTCATACATGCATGCAATACATTTTTACTATTCTCAGACCAATCCTCTTCATACCTGTCAAATGCCCTCTTTTCCAAAAAGACTCTTTTTATTGTCATGTCTTTTTGTTTTGTTTTGTGACCCAATGAGTTTAAGTAGGTCTATCTGTGTAACTGTGGACTAGAAAACATCCCATGGATCATAGTGTGACCATCAATGGGAATACAACTGAAAACAATGATCCCCCTTTCTAGAATCAATCCAGAAGTAGTTGTTCAGTAAGGAAAGAAAGAAGTGCAGGAGTCACCCATCCCACATATGTAACTGACTATTAGCAATTTTCATCTTGTACAGACCAGCAGAGTCGCTGCACATTTATGTTTCATTGGCTGTTTCATACTCAGCAAATAGCATTTCATAAACCTTATGCCTGTTTCCCAGCTCTTGCTTTCTCTATGTTCCTTCTTCTGAGATGTTCCATGAGCCTTAGTGTGTATATGTGGGGCTAAGGATATAAATATCCTGGTTAGGGTCAAGCATACAGTAGTAAGCAGACAAACCAAAGTCTGTGAGTGGAAGAACATCGTTCAGACTCTGCACTAGAAACTATTTCAAACCTTCAAAGCATGAAGCATGCTATCTTAAAAACCCAAGGAAAACACATCTTCATCACTCTGGGACAAAATCCTGTAGATTAGCTAACTAAAAGTCCATACTTTTTGCAAGAAGAGTCCAGTTTAAACTTGGTTTCCATATTTTTTACATGACTTACTCATCAACACTTTACTGTTTTAAGTGACTGAGAAACATAACCATGTCATACTTGCATAGTTAGATGAGGAATATATTAGTTGAATGAATTTAATGCTTGTCTTGTGGAAAGTCAACTATTTTCATCACTGAATGTGCAATGAGGCATTAGGTTTTCTCATACCCATTTATTACTTCCAGTGATTATTGTTTAGTCCAAACCAGCGCCCTCCTCAATGACAGTGGTGGTAACAATTTTCTAAACAGGACTCTGACAAGGTAAGCAGAAGGGCAGAAGGGTTATTAGGCAAGCAAAAGCCTAAACTCAAAATTCCTGAGGCAGATTTCTGGTTATCGGGAAAATGACTATCTCCCTTATCCAATGGTCCAATGGATAACTGCCTCAGGCAAGAGTATCTAGTTTTTGATTAATGTAACCAGCCTCTATCAGCTCAGAGACTGCACCACATTGACTGTCATATACAATCTGCTTGCTTTAACGACCAAGTTGCTATTTTCTATTCTTGTAGGCAGACCTGGAGTTTGTTACCACATTGAATTTTTCTTTTCATTCATTGAGTAGTCCAGGCATTTACTTCAGTGATTTCATTGTCCCCTTGCTTACAATTCTTAAGACTACTCCCTGCTGATGGCTTGACCTTTTTGTTTCAGATCAGGCAGACTGTGTGAACAAATTAATCCAAGTGGGATGAATCAACATCATGTCTTGATTTCATCAAAAGACACAGATCTTAACCAAAAAGCCACAACTTTTGAAATATTTTGAGGAAACAGCACCTACATCATTCAATTAGAAGAAATTCATTCATATTGTATTTTCATCCCATGTTATTTTACTCCTGAAAGCAAACACTATTTACTCTAAACAATGTTATCATGCATATCTGTTTTTTTTTACAATACTGTACTATGAAAATTTTACATACAATGAAGCTATGCTTTGTTAATTAAAAAGAAAAGAATGCTATCACTAAGCCATTTTAGGGTTTTAAACAAGAAAAACTTTCAGATGGATATACACAATGGGAATATAAAATTGATCCCAAATCAGGCAATTATTGCAACAATTACAAACACATGAATGCCTTAATCACAGCCTAATTCCACTCACACATATTGATGTAAAGCTATAAGTAAGCCATTAGCAAACTAAATCAGAAATTCATTTTAAAAGATCCATTGTGATTAAATGGGATTTGTCTCAGGAACATAAAGGCAAATCTACAACAGCATCTTAATTAATAAGGAAGCATGTTTTCTATGCTAGTAAACCCATGAAAAAGGTAAGAATAACTACAGCATCATTAATACTGCATTGAAAGAATCAGCTAGTCTTTCAGAAAACAAACAAACAAACAAACAAACAAACCAACCCCAGAAATCTGAGCCAAAGGAGTTAAAAGGAAGAGGGGGGAATTTTTAAATAGATTACATAGCAGAGTATTCTGAAATTAAATATAATCAGTGAAACAACAAGATGAGTAATTTAACAAGTTATAATCAAAATGTAAAAAATCAATACTTTTATAACCCAAAATAAAGGTAAATGCTTTGGGAGACAAAAAAATTCATAATGGCAGCAACAATTACATACCTAAGAATTGTTTTTAACAAGATATATGTAAGGTTTAAATGACAAAAATGAGGTCAATAAAATTTTGGATAGATTAAGTGGAAAATCAATCAAAACTGTTCAAGTTAAACTATCAAATTGCAATATTTTGTTTTATTTTATTGATTTGAAGCTATATACATAACTTTAAAATTAATGTTAAGAAAATGAATCAATAAGATTTATTCTAAATACTCTGGAAAATGTGAATGATTGTTTGGAGGTGAACACACACACACACACACAGTCTTATTGACTGTCAACTAAGCAAAATAATGTCTGAAAGTAAAAAACACATATGTTGAAAAGTTTACAATAAATCTGTAAACTCAAATTCACAAGGAAAATATAAAATTTTCTATTTTTAGTGTAAAGTATCTAAATAGAAATTTAAAGCAAGATAATTTTTGGCAGTTGTATCACTTATTATATCCACTTCAAGAAATTAAAATTGAAAACTAAAAACTAAAATACATTAGGACTAGGGAAATTGAATGAGTTATTTTATAGTATAAGCATAAAGAAGGCTTCCCCAAGAATACTGTCCTAATTTGCTTTCTGATGTTAAGATCAAATACAGACTGTGGTCATTGGATGTAAATCCCAGGATTCACAGGGAGTGGCACTATTAAGTGTGATCTTATTAGAGTAGAAGTGGTCTTGGTGGAAGAAATGTGTCACTAGGGATGGTCTTTGAGGTTTCCAGGCCCTATGTCATTCTCTCTTCCTGCTGTCTGCTGATCCTGATGTAGAATTCTAGGCTCCTTCTCCAGTATTATATGCATTCTGGCTGTGCACTGCCATGCTTCCTGCCATGATAATAATGAACAAAACCTCTAAACTGCAAGTCAGTCACAATTAACTATTTTTTCTTTAAAAAGTTATCATGGTGCCTCTTCACAGTAATAAAGCCCTAAGTTACTGATCAAGATTAATGGGGCAAGAAAGGTTTTATTTTATCATTCCCTTTATAAACCATCATCAAGAGTAGGAAAAGCTAGATACTGCTCAAGGCAGGAACTGAAGCAGAGACTAAAAAGAATTGCTGCTTATTAGTTTGTGTTTCCCTGGCTTGTTCAGCTGCCATTTCTATACAGCCTAGTGCCACCTACTCAGGCATGGTACAACTTACAATGGGGTGGGTCCTCCTTAATCAATTATCAATGAAGACAATGCTTCAGCTATTTGGAAAAGCCAGTCTAATGGAGGAAATACTTCTGTTGAAATGACCAAAAAGCAAATTGGCGAGAGAAAGGAGTTTAATTGTCTTACACTTCTATATTGTTGTTTATTATTGAAGTAAGTCAGGACAGGTATTCAACCAGGACTGGAACCTGGAGGCAGGAGCTGATGCAAAGACCATGGAGGGGCGCTTTTTGCTGGGGTGTTTCACACAGCTTGTTCAGCCCACTTTCTTATAGACCACTAGCCGAGGATTGGCACCATCTACAATGGACTAGGCCCTCCTCTATTAATCACTCATTGAGAAAATGCCTTAAAGCTGGTTCTCATGGTGACATCTTCTCAACTGAGACTCTTTCTCTCTGATGACTTTAACTTATGTCAGTTTGACACACATAAGCAGTCAGTACACAAGGTGACTCTAGTTTCTGACAGATTGACAAAAACTACTCAGCAAAATTACTTTCCCAATACTCTTCACAATTAAATTCAAACTCCAAAGGAGATGAAAGTGGTCAATTAAGTTACACATATTTCCAATTTTAAATCAAATCGCAAAATAACACTTTGCACAAACTGATCTATAAATGACTAAAGAAAACTAGGAACAATGTTTCTCCTTCAAATTACAGAACTGTCACTTCTTCATTATGTTCAAAGCTCTTAAAATTGTAAAAAGAAATGGCTTATAGAACAGTAAAAGAAGCTCCTGAAAGAACCACTCCACACAAAGATAGGCAGAAGTGGTGAACAAGCATTTAATTCTTAAAAAGTATCTATAAATCATATTGAGAAGACATGAAAAACAAAGATATAGGTTTTTTTTCAGAAAAAAATTTATTGAACTTTGCTTACAATAGAGTCTGTATTACTTGATAATTGCCATCTGATCTTGTGGCCTGACTTGGAGTATATGATAGGAGCTTCACTCTGATGTGGTCACGAATGCATGCCTGTCTCTGTAGTGGACTGAATGAAAATTGTCCCCATAGAGTCATTGGAGTGGCATCGTTGGAGATGTGTTCAAGTTGGCAGAAGTGTGTCATTGAGGTTGGGCTTTGTGGTTTCAGAAGTTCAAGACAGGTCCAGTGTTAATGTCTCTTCTTGCTTCCTGCCAATTCAAACCTAGAACTCTTGCTTTCTCTCCAATACATATCTGCCTGTACATCACTATGCTTCCCACCAGGATGATAATGGACTAACCTTCTGAAACTCTAAGCCAGCCTCAATGAAATATTTTTTCCTTATAAAGAGTGTTGTTGTGTCCATAGTACCTCTTCACAGGAATAGACATCCTAACTAACACAGTCTTCCTGTATTATTCAGTCAAGGATGATAGTATCTTCTCAGGAGAAGCAAAATACTAGTTTTTGTTGCTGTTGTTTTCTCCAAGATACAAACTATAGAAGGAAATTCCAAAGAAAACATGGATGTTGAGAATCTTTTCCTGTATCCTTCCTCACAGGGCAGTGTCTCTATTGTAAGCAGTGCAGCCATAAATCATGAAATTTTCTAAGTTGGTTTGACCTGAATCTACTGACTCCAACAAGCATATTCCTTATCAGGCAGGGATGTCACTCTAACAGAAGGCAATCATTGCCCCAGTCCAGGTAAACAAATCTGTCAGAAACTAGAATCACCTTCTGTATTGACTGCTTGAGTATTGTTCAGCAGAGAAGAGTCACAACACAGAACCCAGATGTTCTCAGAGAACCTATCATTTTTATGTAACTGTGTAGTGGGAAGGTATGAAAAGGAGGTCCTTAACTGTGTGAGAGTAGAAAGATGACTGGATATTAGCTATTAACAAAGAAAAGTGAAGTGATACAAAGGTTTTTAATGACTCTACCTGTTGAGGAAGAAAATTCACCAACAGTGATCTAAACTTATCCTTATATACTTTGTGAAACAGAAGAAGAAGCCAACTGTGAACACAACTATGAGCATCAAACAATCATAAGAAATAGAATCAGAGGCATAAAGCTCATTAAAGGAGCATGTAGAAGAGACTGGAAACAGACCTAAGCCTGTTGTAGACATTTAATATCTCCATGACAAAGGACGCAGTCTCTGAGGAGAACATCACAGCTTTAAGTATGAACTAAGAAGCCATTGTGAGAAAGAGGTTCAGAAGTTACATGGAGACCTAGCTTAGCATTAATGAGCTATTGACTGTCCCAATTTGCAGACTTTGGGGATGGGACAAGTACACCTGTGTAGTGTCCATGAATATATGTGTATATAATATATATAAGTGGGTAAGCATATGCACATTGGATAATGTGTGTGTGTCTGTCTGTCTGTGTGTCTGTGGGTGTGAGTGTGTATTGTGAGTCAAGCTTGCTCCATGGATCCCCTGTCTAGGCCTCCAAAGATTACAGGCACATCACTGTGTCTACTTGTCATATCATATACTGGGATTCTGGGAGATGCTAACTCTAATGCTTATGGTTAAGTGGCAAGGGATTTATCCTCTGAGCCATCAGCTAGACCCTACACTTCTCCATACCAGTGAAACAAAGTTACCTTGAGATGTTCTGAAAGTTGTTCCCTTTAACATACAGGGACCTAGAATACAGTATGCAGTTTAAACACCTGTGACTTAGTTCCTAAGTCACCTGGTAAAACCAATGGATGAGAAGAGGAAATTTGCTTGAAACCTTCAAGACCAGGGGTCTACATTAAGATACTTTGATCCTGTCATTAAGAGTCAGATCCTGAAACCTGTACTTTAGAAATGCATTCTATGGTTTTATTTTAGTTTTTGCTTATTAAATCAGATATGTAAGTGTTCAGCTTTAAAATTATAAAAATATTCACACATTATTATAATTTTGGTATTCTAAACCTCTCAGCTTTTTACTAACTAGTCTCAGTTGAGAACCTTTATTTAGAAAAATAGGGATACTTAAAATTTCCAGAATTATGTCCATAGGAAAATATAATGTAATCAACATAGTCACTTTCAGCCACATTTTGTGGAAACTCCTGTAACACATAAAGAATAAATACCTCAAGCTCATGTATTTCTCTGGATTCTCCAGAGTAACAGAATTTATATAATAAATCTATCATCTATCTATCTATCTATCTATCTATCTATCTATCTATCTATTTATCTATCATCTATCTATCTTTATATATGTATTTTAAAGAAAAAGAATGATCTATTCAGGCTGTGTTCCAGCTAATTCAACTATGGCTGACTATGAATATAATGTTCAACAATACAGTAGTTTCTCAATCCACAAGGCTGGGTGTCTCATCTGGTCTAATTCCAGTGAAGGAATGAATTTTCTAGCAAGGTGACGGTGACCTGGCAAGGAGCCAAAGCTTCCTTCTCACCAGTCCTTGTATAGGCTTCCAGTGGAAGGTATGAGCCAGATTAAAGCTGTGTCTTTTCACCTCAAGATCTGTCTTTATCCAAGCTCAAAGGATCTGGATTACAGTCTTATCTTCCACCTTTAGAGACTATACTGGATCTTCTTACTTCAAATTAAGCAAAAATCTCTAACATGTATGCCCCTCCTCCCCTTTTTAAATTTTAATTCATTCCAGGTATTGACAGCCAAGAATATCCATCACAACTAGCTTTCTGAAATTGATGTAAATGAGAATCTATACACATGCATTGTGGATTCTGCAATGAATAGTACATTCATTTTAGGTTGCTACACACACAGTGAAAGATGGCACTTCTATTTCTGCCAAGTCACTTCTGGTCTGTACTTTCACTTTCATCTATTTGAAAGAAGGAATGTAGTATTCAGGGTCAGATGTTGGGAAAGACAGGAGAGATGACTAGATGGTCATGAAAATGAATGAAATTTGCAACTGATGGGAGTGAGGAGGTGGGGGCCATCTCTAGGATAAGACGGAGACCTGGGATAAGGGAAGTGGCCATGAATCAGTGGGTGTGATCTTAGCTCTGAATCACTGCATTAGGGATATATTACCTGAAGACATCACTTCCTGTAACCAGGCAGGAACCTCAGTAGAGTGATAGAGAAACCAACTCATAAATCTTTCAACCCAAAATTTATCCTGTCTACAAGAATACAGAGGGATGGAGCAGAGAGTGAGGGAATAGCCAACCAATAACCAGCCCAACTTGAGACCCACTCAATGGGTGAGCACCAATCCCTAACACTATTAATGATAATCTGTTATGCTTGAGGACAGGAGCATGTTGTCCTTTGAGAGACTCCAACCAGCAGCTGACTCAAACAGATACAGACACCCACAGCCAAGCAGTATGTGGAGCTTAGGGACTCATACAGAAGAATGGGAGGAAGGATTTTGTCCTTTACAGGGATAGCAACTTCATAGGAAGACCAACAGATCCATCTAACCTGGACCCTTGGGGCTCTAAGAGTCTGAACCAATAACAAAAGAACATAAATAGGCTGGGCTTAGACACCCACACTCATATGTAACGGATGTGTAGCTTGACCTTCATGTGGGTCCTGAACAACTGGAGTGTGTGCTATCCTAAAAGCTGTTGCCTGTACATGAGATATGTCCTATTAGCTGAGCTCCCTTGTCTGGCCTCAGTAGGAGAGAATATGCCTAGTCTTGCAGAGACTTGAAGTGTCAGGGTAGGGGATACCCAGCCCTCCCCCCAGCTCAGAAGAGAAAAAGGGGATGAGGGAAGTATTGTGGAAGGGACTGATCTGGAAGGGGCATGGAGCAGGATATAATGTGAATAATTAAAAATATAAAATTAAATTTAAAAGTAATCCATAATCTCAAGGACACAATAAGGACTCCAAGCAGTGTAGAGACAAAGAGGCATACAAAGTCCTCACTGACACTGCATTTAGGGCAAGGCAAAGTGTCATGTAAAGGGGTAAAAGTGTAACTTTGTGTTTGACAGTGCAGTTTGCCTCATTCAAATATAAACACTGAGTGCTCCTCAATTCAAGAACTTTGAGTTCCTATTTCAGGTCTTTTTTTTTTTGGACTATAATAAAGCATGTCATTTAAAAAATCTGTTCTGGGCTGGAGAGATGAATCAGCCTTTAAAGGCTATGCTCACTACCAAAAATTTGTTCTAGACAACTCTGACAGAAGAGCACTACTCTACTAGAGGCTACTGGTACCAAAAACCCCAGGTAAGACTTCACCAATAAACCTTCAACACTTTCTCAGAGTCAGTTCAGATTTCACCCCAAAGCACTTCCTCCCTTCATGCCCATATAGCAGTCCAGAACTACAAAGGAATCCCCCTGTTCTACTAGAGGTTATGCCAGTCCCAGAACCCCAGGTAAGACTACACCCCCAACCCAACAACATTCCTCACAGCTCATCCAGACTTACCCCAAGAGTCACTTGCTTCTTTACATCCTGCCCTACCACGCAGGCATAAGCTCCATGCTCTACAGAAGCCCATACTGGTACCAGAACCCCAAAGGCTATACCAGTCTCCCAGTATTCCAGATTTCAGAACCCCAGAAATCATTCAGGCCACCAAAATCCTAGCAGAAGCATCCTGCTGGAACAGAGGACTCACCAGCCACCAGAACCACAGGCCACTCAGAACAGAAGACTATGGAGGAAAGAGAAACTAAAGGACAAAACACCTATTTGACAAGAATAAACTCAGAAGTTGGTACCTAAACCTGTAATTATCTGAAACCCAGATTCCTACAGACCAGTTTAAGAATACAATCAATAATATCCAGTTCAATTTATTACCACCATAGCCCAACTGTTCTACTACACATTCACATGGCGTGAATATTCCAACAAAGCTGAAACACAAGAAAATAACCTTAAAACCAACTTTATGTAGATGTTAGACATCCTTAAAGATAAATATCTTGAAGAAATCCAGAAAAACACAAAGGGGGGAAATGAATAAATCACTTAAAGAAAGCCAAGAAAAACTCAAATACATGAAAGAAATGAAAAAAAAAATTGTTCAAGACCTAAAAATGAAAATACTAACACAACCTGCCCCCCCACAAAAACTGAGGGAGTCCTGGAGGTAGGTACCTCATTAAGCAAGCAGAAGCTACAGCCAAAAACAATACCAACAGAATATAAGAGATGAAAGAGAGAGTCTTAGCCTTAGAAGATACAAAAGAGGAAATTGACACATTGGCCAACAAAATGGTAAAGCTGAAAGATTTTTGATATAAAGCATCAAGGAATTCTGGGATTCTATGGAAAAATACTAATAATAGTAGGAATAGAAGAATAACCCCAGTTCAAGGGCCCAGAAAATATGCTTAACAAAATTATAGAAGAAAAATGTTCTAACCTTAAGAAGGAAATGCCTATAAAGGTACAGGAAATTTACAGAACAATGAATAGATTAGAAAACCACTTTTGAAATTTCCATGGCAGTTTCTCAGAAAATTGAGAATTGGTATACCTTAAAACCCAGCTATACTACTTCGTAGTATATACCTAAACTACATTTCACCATATCTAAAGTAAACTTGCCCAACTATATTCAAAGCAGCTTTACTTGTAATAACCAGAAACTGGAAACAACCTAGTGTCCTTATACTAATGAATGGATAAAGAATGTGTTACATTTGCACAATGGAGTATTACTCAGTTTTTTAAAAAATGACAACATGAAAATTTCAGGAAAATGGGTGGGACTAGTAAAACAATTATACTGAGTGAGGTAACCCAGACCCAGAAAAACAAACATGGGATGTAAGTGTACTGACTTACAAGTGGATATTAGCCGTAAGGGATTATCATGTTACCTACAATCCACAGTACCAGAGCAACTAAATAACAAGGAGCGATCAAGGGGGCATGCATGGATCTCTGTGGGAAGGGGAAATAAAATATGTATTGCTGGTGGACTGAGGGCAGGTGAGGGTGAGAGCAGGGTAGATCAAAATGAGATAGAATGGAGGTAAAAAATACCAGGAGAGACAACTGGAATGGCAGGGTGGGGGGTGCACTTCCTGGGCAAGGTGGAAATCAAGTGCAATGGAATCTTCTGGAAATCTACAAGGGTGACTGTAGCTAAGACTCCTAGCAATAATGTATACTGGAGAATAAATTGGCAGTTGTCCATAACCAAGTAAGCTTTCAGTGGAGGGTTTGGGACACCAACCCAGACACAAAATCTTCAACCTACAATTTGTCCTACCTGCAACATTCTGGGGTAAAGGTGGCAAAGAAGTTGTGGAAGTGGTGAACCAATGACTGCTTCATCTTGAGACCCATAACCTGAGTGGGGACCCACCCCTGACACTGCCTGGAGGGTCAGGAACCAGAAGCTGGACAGCCCAGAGACCTAGCATAAAATTAAATATGATTGGGGAAAAAGTCCCCTGACATGATTTCTAATGACACTCTGCTATGTTAGTAGACAAGAGCCTAGCATTGAGGCTTCATCCAGTAAATGATGGGAGCAGAATCAGACAACCACTGACAAACATTAATTGGAGTTTGGCAAATACTGCAGGAGACAGACCAGAAGGAAAGATTACTGGAGCCACATGGGCAATGATACAAAAAAAAAAATCAACTAATCCGAACTCATAGGGGCTCACAGAGACTGATGTGACAATGGGGAACCTGGACAGGCCTGACAGGTCCTTTTCATATATGTTATAGTTGTGTAGTTTGGTCTTCTAGTGAGGTTTTTTAACAATGATAGTAGAAGTGCCTAATTTTATTGCAACTCCATATGCCATGTTTGGTTGTTATTCTTTGGAGGCCTACCTTTTTCTGAAGAGAAAGGCAAGGTGGGAGGGAATGGCTCTGAGGGAGAGGAGAGGTAGAGGGAGGGACTGTTAGGAGAAGAAGGGGAAACTCCAGTTGGAATGTAATATATGAGAGAAGAATACATTTTAAAAACTTTGTTACAGCTTTTTCAAAAATAAGGGCAAAACCACCTACATCAAAGGCTGGCTATAGAACACACACACACACACACACACACACACACACACTTCAGTGTTTTATAGCTAAGAAGCACTAAATGCTAAATGCTTTTCCCACTGCTGTGCCTCAGCGAGCACCAGTCAACATTGCCATGCTGTATCACGCTCTGGAGTCTAGGCGTTCCATTTAGTTTCTTCATGACTCATTGATCTAAGCTTTTAGACACTCTTACACTTCATGTTTCTTAGAAGGTGGTGATTAGAACTAGCAGCAGACAGCTCACCAGGGACAACTTGAAATGCTCCTAAAGCTGTATTAACGATGGCAGGAGCTGGGTATGGGTCTCTGAAAGGTGAAAAATTATAGGTCTGTGAGGTATACTCCTTCCAATATTTTCAAGTTTGCTCCCAGGTGAATTTTTTTTTCTGAAAGTATGTCATCTCAGTGAATGTTAAAAATTCCCATAGGAACAACTTGTCTGGATATGATAGTAGATTTTGGGGCATCCAAGTTTTATGGCAAGATTCTGCTAAGCAGGAGAGATCTGCAATCTGGCAGCTCACCCAGACTCATACCTCAGGTGCTCTAAATAATAAATATTCTTTATCCTTTTTCGCAACCTGTCTACACTTCCAGCAGGAGTGGCTACATTTGTCAAAGCAGCAGGAATGTCAGGGAGAAAGTGAAATTGGGTGGTTTAGTTTAGTTTCCACTAAAAGCAGAGCCTGCGAAGAGTCTCCAGGGCAGGTAATTTGTCTGAGAGATGATCTAGAAAACCAGAAATTAGAGCAAGACAGAGCAGAATGGCTGAGAAAGGAGAGAAGCTAATATAAGTGAATATTTTTCCTTCTGCTGCTGAAGGCAGTTGGGCTCAGTTCATGCAGAACTTCTGAGAGCTGAGCAGATTCCTTCTAAGCAATGCCCATCACTCAGGGGCCTTTTGTCTATTCACACTTTCCTCCCGTTGCTTGAAGGTCACCACCAAGGGTATTTGTTTCAGGCTGCTTGTTCCAAAGTACAAAGCCAGTCCTGTTGGCATTTCTGAAAGCTATGAAGCACGCTTATTGACACAAGCTGTGCTTATGTGTGGTTCAGCAAGTTGAGAGAGACTTTCTTTGTCTGGAACTACCTGCCACCACAGGTGAGACTGAAAGTGTCATCGTGTCCAACCAGGCTGTTTCACTGTTCAGATTATTTAATGTCCTTCCCTGGATTCATTTTGTCACTGTAATTTCAAGGTGATGACTGGATACAATTCTTATGCTAAGGCTTATATACGTGGGGTTCCTGAAATGGGCAGTATCGTGCATGCTGTCAAGACGTTAAGTAAACTCTAGGATCCCATTCTTCATCTAGTACTGTTGGTAGCTTCCTCTTTCTCATCCAACAGTTCTACAGAACTAAGCTGCTCTGCTCGAGTAGTGAGTTTCCTAGACCTCCACATCTGCATCTGCCTTCTTACTTGCTCTGCCCAGTTGGTGCCATCATTGCTATGATTTTCTGTTCAGAGATATCATTAGACACCGAATTGCCAAAGAATATGTCAGGACTTGAGCACTGTACAGGCATTCTTCTCTTAGTTCTAGGTGCCAAGTGGAACAGTTAACACTCAGAACTCCCCTGTGCTGCAGTAAGTAACCCAGTGATGGCCATAGTTTCAGGGCTAAATGCCTTGGTTAAAGACTGTCTCTGTAGGTCTCTAACACTATGGTGCTAAGGTCTGTACTCCAGATATTCTAGAGATGTGTTGCTGGAAGTGATGGGTTGGAAGGGGCTTTTGTTTTTACCTTGCTTAGTGTGGAGATAGCTTCTATCTATCCCTAATCTCCAAGAGCCATTAATCCTTATAAGAAACTTTGCTCTAGTAAATAATGAATTTTCAAATTACATATTGATTCTCCATTTACCTCCTATCTTTATGATACAATACTCAGCTTTCTTTTTGATGTGCTTTGCCCTAAGACTATAGAAGATGTTTTAATGCTAACACAGAAACTCACTGGCTGTCAAAGCCCTAACTTAGTAGTTGGATATTGAATTCTTGTTTTGTTTGAAGCCTTCAAGACAGTTTGCAAAACCCAGAAAATTTCAAACCCTTCAGAGTCACCTCTCACCCACCCTGTTTAGGTTCCAGTGTTCCAGGATGACCCAATAATCAGCCTTCTCTCCTGTCTTTCACCCCTATATTTCAGAAATATGCTCTGGTATATCAATTCTGGATATATCAGGGATTGTCACTGTCCTTGAATGTGATCAGATCTCTTGAGAGATCCAGTTCTAGAATTCCATCACAAGTATTTTCTTGGCTTACTTTCTATGTCAACTATCATGGTCTGTGTTCCAATAGACAAAAAACAAAACAAAACAAAATAAACAAGCATAGGATAGAGACTGTAATGAAGCTATCTCAAAAGAATACAGTCTCCCAGGACAACAAAAAATAGAAGATAAGACAAAAGAGGCAGAAATCTAACATAAAAGAAAATTGGCAATGTTGCTTTTATAGAGAAGAGTAGCACAATTATTCCATAACTATAAAAGTAGAACAAATTCTCCCAGAAATATCCAGTTGCAATTTTGTTCTAATGGACAGGTTTTTTTTTTTTTTTTTTTTTTTTTGCATGTCTAGGTTATACCTGAGTAGAAACTGATATGAGATCTTACCACATTAGATAAGGCTTTGTAGAGAAGGCAAAAGACTACAGCTCTTGATTAGTTAGGATGGTGGTAGTGCAAAAGCCTTTGAACTTCACTAGGACTGACACCATGGTTAGAACTGACATCAGAAACAGTCCACATTGTGATGAGGAGTGTGCCTCATGTCCATTGAGAAACAATGTTTCAGGGGAGATTTGATCCCTTCACTCAGCCTATCCCCAATAGCTTGCTGTTCATTCTGCCCACAAACCACCCCTTCAACAAAGCATTTGTTGAGGTGCTGGAGAATAGCCAACAAACCACATTCCTCTCCTGCAGTCCTGAGTACCAAGTTATGATGGAGACTGATTAGAAAAATTGTGATTTTACATTTTATAGAAGGAACCCTTGTCTCATCATTATGCACATTGCTGATCTAAACTAAACACATGTGATTTTATATCAGGTTCAAAGGACAGAAGGGTGTGGGTTGTAGTTTTTCCAGCGCTTGATGAATGACAGACCTAGGCTTACATTGTGGCAGTTTACAAACTGCGTTGCTTAAGCAAACAGTTCAAGCTTAGACTATTTCATGCTTAGCGAGAGGGATAACATCTTTTTGGCAGGCTTGTCAGATAGATTATATCTTGGTTCTGTATTCATGTGTATACTGTATTTAATGTGCTTTATTCACTGTTGGTATGTAGCCAATGCTCTGTAAGTATCCCAGGGGACAGCTGCTATATCCATATGGGTCTTTGCCCAGTCTTCTCCAAGTCACTATAAAACATCTCCTATAAATACTTCTGAGTATCCATTGATGTCCTTCTTTAGGACCCAGTAATATTCATGGACAAATACAGATTCCTCTGTAACACGATCAGATAACTTGATAAAATACAATGACTTCTGCCTTCTATTCAGGACGCTGTTGAAACAGAAAAATTATTTAAATCCCACAGGGCTTACAACAAGAAAACCCTGCTATATGTCACTAATTTGTCACAAACATTTCAATAAAGACTACTAATTTTTTCTTTCTTTCTTTTTATTGCATATTTTATTTATTTACATTTCAAATGTTATCCCCTTTCCCGGTTCCCCTCCGGAAACCCCCCATCCCAGGTTTCCATAGAAACTCTTGCTTTTATGAGGGTGTTCCTCCACCCACTCACCCACTCACTCACACCTCCCTGCTCTGGCATTTCCAAACATTGGGGTAACAAGCCTCCACAAGACCAAGTGCCTCTCCTCCCATTGATGCATGACAAGGCCATCCTCTGCTACATATATAGCTGGAGCCATGCGTTTGCTCCATGTGTACTCTTTGGTTGGTGGTTTAGTCCCTAGGAGCTCTGGAGGATATGGTTGGTTGATATTGATGTTCTTCTTACAGGGTTGCAAACCCCTTCCTTAAGTTCCTTCAGCACTTTCTCTAACTCCTCCTTTGGGGACCCCATGCTCAGTCCAATGGTTGACTGAAAGAATCCACCCCTGTATCTGTCAGGCTCTGACAGAGCCTCTCAGGAGACAGCTATATTAGGCTCCTGTCATCAAGCACTTTTTGGCATCTGCAATAGTGTCTGGGTCTGGTGTTTTCATATGGAGTGAATGCCCAGGTGAGGCAGTCTCTGGATAGCCTTTCCTTTAGGCACTGCTTCAAAATTTGTCTCTGTATTTTCTCCCTTGAGTATTTTGCTCCCCCTTCTAAGAAGGACTGAAGCATCCACACATTGGCCTTCCTTCTTCTTGAGCTTCTTGTGGTCTGTGAATTGCATCTTGGATGTTCCGAGCTTTTGGGGTAATGTCTACTTATCAGTGAGTGCATACCACATATGTTCTTTTGTGACTTGATTATCTCACTCAGGATAATATTTTCTAGTTGCATTCAGTTGCCTAAGAATCTTATAAATTCTATGTTTTTAATAGCTGAGTATTACTCCATTGTTTAAATGCACTACATTTTCTGTATCCATTCCTCTGTTAATGAACATTTTGGTTCTTTCCAGCTTCTGGTTATTATAAATAAGGTTACTATGAACATAGTGGAGCATGTGTCCTTGTTATATATAAGAACATCTTTTGGGTACAAGCCCAGTAGTGATATAGTTGGGTCCTTAGATAGTACAATGTCCAGTTTCCTGAGGAACTGCCAGATTGCTTTCCAGAGTGGTTATACCAGCTTGCAATCCTACCAACAATGGAGGAGTGTTCCTCTTTCTCCACATCCTAGCTAGCATCTGCTGTCACCTGAGTTTTTGATCTTAGCCATCCTGACTGGTGTGACGTAGAATCTCAGGGTTGTTTTGATTTGCAATTCCCTGTTGACTAATTATGTTGAACATTTCTTTAGGTGCTTCTTGGCCATTATATATTTCTCAGTTGAGAATTATTTGTTTAGCTTTATACCCCATTTTTAATAGGGTTATTTGGTTTTTGGAGTCTAATTTCTTGAGTTCTTTGTATATATTGGATATTAGCCCTCTATCAGATGTAGATTGGTAAAGATCTTTTCCCAATCCATTGGTTGCCATTTTGTCCTATTGACAGTGTCCTTTGCCTTACAGAAGCTTTGCAATTTTATGAGGTTTCATAAAATTTTCATAAAATTTCATAAAATTCATATTTGTTTATTGATTTTAGAGCATAATCCATTGATGTTCTGTTCAGAAATTTTTTTCCTGTGCCCATGTCTTTTAGGTTCTTCCCCACTTTCTCTTCTAATCAGTTTCAGTGTATTTGGTTTTATGTGGCAATCCTTGATCCACTTGGACTTGAACTTTGTACAAACAGATAAGAATGGATCTATTTGCATTCTTCTACATGCTGACTGCCAGTTGAACCTGCACCATTTGTTGAAAATGTTGTCCTCTTTTTACACTGGATGATTTTAGCTCCTTTGTCAAAGATCAAGTGGCCATAGGTGTGTGAGTTCATTTCTGAGTCTTCAATTCTATTCCATTGATCTTCCTGCCTGTCTCTGCACCAATACCATGCAGTTTTTATTACCATTTCTCTATAATACAGCTTGAGGTCAGGCATGGTGATCCTGCAGAAGTTCTTTTATTGTTGATAATATTTTTCACTATCCTGTTTTTTTTTTATTATTGCAAATGAATTTGCAAACTGCTTTTTCTAAGTCTATGAAGAATTGAGTTGGAATTTTGATGAGGATTGCATTGAATCTGTAGATTGCTTTTGGAAAGGTGGCTATTTTTACTGTAAAATACCCAATAAAAATAAATAAATAAAAGAGTATCCATGCCCATCCTGAGGCCACTTGGGAGCTAAACTCCACTTCCATGGCCCACCTGCTGCTGTGTATCTTCAGAAAGGGAAGGCAAACTTGTAATTTCCAGATGCTACAGGCTGGACCAGCAGGTCCCGGCATTTCTCTTATGATTTCTGAACAGAGATTGCTCTTGGAACTGACTTTCCTCTACAAGAATCTGCTCTTGAGATGTAAGGAAGGCATTAGAATGTCTGAGTTATCTTTGAATCAGAGACTAACACCTGGAATCAGTGGTCATGGAGCCTGTGACCCAGGCCAGCAGATGTTCCCTGTGCATTGAGTAGAAAAGAGAGCAGAGGCCACTTCTGGAGTGTTAGAAGAGCTGTCACGAGAATAAAGTACACTTGCAGAGGACTTTTTGTACTGTGCAACATACCAAAGTGCTATGCATAGAGTTTCATTTCCTAGATTATAGGAATAAACACTCATACCTATATTAAATATAGTAAAAAGAAAGGAAGAAAAAAAGAAAGAAAGAAAGAAAGAAAGAAAGAAAGAAAGAAAGAAAGAAAGAAAGAAAGAAAGGAAGGAAGGAAGGAAGGAAGATAGGAAGAAAGGGTCTCAGCCTATGGTATAATTCTGAAAGTGTGAACAGGTTGTTAGGAGGCCCCTGAAAAATTTCTGTTCCCTTGTGAAATTCCTACTGTTCCGTTATTCACTGGAGTTGTAGCCAAGAGGTTTCAACATGTAACTATAGAGAACTCAGCTGTGAGCTTTCTGTCTCCCATAGATGTCCTCTTGATGGAAATGGCAGGGAATCCTCTTGGCTACAGATCTCTCTCTCTCTCCCTCCATTTCAAAGTGGCTATTCTTTTTGAATCATAGAGCATGCATAATTTCCAGGACAAAAATCAGTAAATAGCTTGAGGTGAATTTGTCTAAACTAAAAGGGTTGGAATAATTTTAGAGCTACATACACAAATCTGAATACTTTAACCCCACAAACAGACTCAAGTGCTGTGGAGGAGGCGTAACATGCAAAAAGGGGTGTTCTGAAAATCAATGAGCATCACATTCCTTGAACACGACACTTGGCTTGGCCCATTCAAACCTGTCCTTCGCAGATATGGAGGATTTTAAATAAATGTTTAGCTAAGTTTTGGGTCTGCCAAATATTAATCTTTTCATAACCAATGTTTGAAGATACTTACTCTATTGTTAACTGTTGGCATATGACAAGCTCGAGACATTCCAGGCAATGCCTTTGAGTGATCCAAAGCTTTCTGTCTCACACGTTAACTCCATCCTTCATTTCCTTGTGCCTTGTACATGTCTTACTGAGGAATGTTCTTGTAGGCTCCAAGTGGCAGATGGCGGGTAAGGCCTCTAACAAAAACCTTTGTCTCTGCCCTGCAGTTTATCAGACAGCTTCGTGGGCACTGTAATGAGTTCATCTTTTGTCTCTATCACTGAGCTTTGGCTGCATCTTATTTTTCTAGGAGGGAGTCTTTGTCTACAGATCAATTTGGACTTCATGTTTAAAGCTTCACTTCCTTCAACTTCTGATAAAAACAGTATCTAAAATGATACTGTTTTTGTTTTTTTACACTCTGTCAGTTCTAATGCTGTTCAGTATCTTTTTTAATTTAGTGTTAAGAGCATTGCAGAAAATATAAACTGCCTGGCACTTTTGAGATGTCTTGACACTCGAGCATCAGTCAGTAGCAATTTATCTGTTTTGTTGGTAACTGTGAGCCAGACGGGTTTTATCTTTCAACATTCTGCACCATGACAAATTGAAGGCCGCAAGTTTGCTCTTCCAGGTGAAAGAAGCCAGTTACTAAAGCCAGTTCTTGGTGTGGGCCTGTACAATTGTCTCTTGATTTTATCTCCCAAGAGAGCTAAGGGAGGCAGGTCTGAAGTGAAAGGCAGATAGAGTGATAAGCAGCTCTGAGCTGTGGAGGATAACTCTTCCCAGCATCCTCATGAAGTTCCAACACAGGGTTATTCTTTGAGTACTATCACAGCCAAACTATCACAGGCAATGTCACCAGATAAAGTCCAGATCAGCTCCGGAAACAGCACTTCTCACTCCGACATTATTTGCCTTCAGTGTAATCATTTAGGTCTGTAAGCATGTCACAGATAACAGTTAAGTATGTCAAATAATTTCTGAGAGGAAAGAGACTCAGAGAGGTATATAGTCTCCAGAGGTCTGTGGTGTCAATATAACATAAGCATCAGCACTTTTTTCTTCTCATGTTTGGATCACCTTGGTTAATATGACCCTTCACTTTTCTTTTTATACCCAACTGGTTTTAAATGGAACCAACTGCCTGCAACACTGAATCAAAGAGAAGTTGGTCAGAGCATCATGTCTGTGCCTAAAGCGACAGACTACTAAGCACTCTACCATTAGGTGCACACTTTCCTTTTGCTATTTCATTCTGTTTATTTCAAGCAAGAGAAAAGAAAGATTTTTTTTCTCACGTACAGACACATTTTCAGTTTGTTCCATTGCTTTGTCTGCTTTTCTTGGGGACAGCATTTGCCGGCTTCTACCTTTGTTCTTTTTGTTTTCCATGATGTGCTTGTGTAGCACAATGCTAGCTTTTAGGATCAAAAGAAACACAAAGGCAGATAATTTGTTTTCTCTCCTTAACCTTGGAATCTGGTGATTAGGAAGGCTTCTTTCACTGTGTTTCCTACATGAAAGAGAGGATGCTGTGAATGCCTCAGAACCACTTTCTGTTCAATTCCATTAAGTGAAAATTTATGGAAGTAGTTTTGCAGAAATAAGGCCACCCTCTTAGGGTTATTATTGATTGCAATTGCTTTCAGTGCCACTATAAACCAGGCTTGCAAGGTCCACAGTAGGGATGGAAAAGGTCCGCATAACCTTGGACTTCTTTATGTTTTATCACTAGTTCTTAATATCTGTTATAGTTTTTATGTATTGGCATTAGTCTTACTTTTTCAGGGTGATTTTACTTCTTAAAAGTTATAATACTTTTAGGATTAAATTTTTAGGTGATATTTTCAATGCAACATGACTTAAAATAGGAGCAGGTTTTAATAATCTACACATAATCTGATGTCACACAAGCCAGACCAAGGAGCTACTGGGAAAGAGTTTTTAAGTTGGGAGATTTTAATTTTTAAAATTTTTCACAAGAAAGGAGACAAGAATCAGATTTTATTTATAGCCACTTACTCTCTCTTCCAATTTGATAAAAAATTGTTAGTTTAAGAATAAGAATTGCAATAACATTTTAGAAGGGGTACTTAAGATCTAATCCCTTCCAATAGACGAAAACACTGAATTACAACAATCAGAGAACAACCACGAGGGAGTCAAGGATGTGTCACTCTTAGCTGACACAGAACAGTAATACGAAGACTTTTGTACCAAGTGATCTTATGCTCAGGGACCAACTGTGGTGCAGGGAGTAGGAGATAGAAAGATCACATCTGGACGACAGGAAATGCCAAATTATATACAGAATTATGCAGGACAAACTTGCTTGAGGCAGATGACAGCAGAGATACATGAGTAGATGCTTTCTGTACTTAGTGACCTGCTCTAAGGAGTGAGAAAGAAAATCCTTGGTGGGTTAACAAAAGTCTGAAAGAATCAAAAAAGGAGAACTCACTTCTGGTTCTAGATTGCTGGCAGCGAGATACTTGCTACCTATTGTGATTTCAGGAAGAAGTCATCTCTATTTACGAGAATTTATTTCTCTTTTGTAGATGATAGTAGCAAAAATGAGCCATGACATCATCAGGATAAAGAGAAACGTTTTCAACCCTCCATGTATCTACACTCAGCTAAGGCACCTGCACTGAACCTCAGCTCCAGTGGTTAATCACTTTCCTGCTTTGTATTGGATGAGCTGAGAGCCACCCCCTGACTAGTCCTTATTATCTATATACCTTCCCTATGGAATAAGTGAAGATGCTACAATGTTTGTTACAATAAAATAAAACCAGAAGCTGACAGGGACTAGAGATGCTGCTGTGACCTTGGAAAGGAAGGATAAACCTTATTTTCTGGCTTCCTGACCTGGAGTGATCTTTCATAAGAGAGAATAGTTTAAAGTGCACCAGACTATCAAACTACCCAGAAATCAATAATGAAGAATATAACCAAGGATTTGCTTCAAAGATGAGAATTCAACTTTCCTAATCTTAATTGAATTTAGGGATTGGCTGTAGTGGATACAGGGATGGGTTAGTCGTGGCTCCATTTCTCAAGGGCCGCACATTAACTGGATAAGCAACCCAGGAGACCAACTATCAGCTATTTGCACCATGAGAAAGAGAAAAAATGAGAGAATTCGGAAGAAAAGCTTCTGCACCAAAAAAACAGTGCCTGCAGGAGGAAGCGTTGTTTCTTCATCAAAGACATTACTTTTTAACCACTTATATTAATGCCTTAATGACATGTTTTCAAGATAGAGTTTATGTTTATAGTCAGGAGCAATTCTCAGCAAAACTACTTAAGTAAATAACATTTCAGTAAAATACTTAAGTATTTTGAAGAAATAATTTCAAAAGTTAAGAAATTTCAGACAGTTTGAACTTCAGAGAGTTTGAAGATTAGAACTGGGCACTGTGAGTAGATAGGTTCAGAAATCCTATGTGCATAAGATCAAAGAAATTTTCACACCTCTGGCTATAAATTGTTTGTTTAAATTTTATTATACTACTATAGATCCCTAACTACAAAATACTAGCAACTAACACCTTCATAGCCTTCCTTTACTTCATGCTATCAGTATTGATTAACATTCCTCTAAGACTAACAGGAAATATCCATATCCAGTTAGTCTATGTCTTTTTATTGTGGAATTGAGTCCATTGATGTTGTCTAAAGAAAAGTGATTATTGCTTCCTGTTGTTTTTGTTGTTAGAGGTGGAATTATGTTTGTGTGGCTATCTTCTTTGGGGTTTGTTGAAAGAAGATTACTTTCTTGCTTTTTCTAGGGTATAGTTTCCTTCCTTGTGTTGGAGTTTTCCATCTATTATCCTTTGTAGGGCTGGATTTATGGAAAGATATTGTGTAAATTTGGTTTTGTAGTAGAATAATTTGTTTTCTCCATTTATGTTACTTGAGAGTTTTGCGGGGTATAGTAGCCTGGGATGGCATTTATGTTCTCTTAGGGTCTGTATGACATCTAGGCCATCCAGAGAATGCCCCTCCTGGGCACCCATTCCATATACAGTCTCCAAACCCAGACACTATTGTGGATGCCAAGAAGTGCTTGCTGACAGGAGTCTGATATAACTATCTCCTGAGAGAGTCTGCCAGAGCCTGAAAAATGGAAAGGCAGATGTTCTCAGCCAATCATTGGACTGAGCACGGGGTCCCCAATGGATCCCCAAGTTAAAGGACTTAAGGAACTGAAGGGGTCTGCAGCCCCATAGAACGAACAGCAATATCAACTAATCAGACCCCCCCCCAGAGCTCCCAGAGACTAAACCACCAATCAAAGAGTACCCTTGGAGCAACCCATGGCTCCAGCCGCATATGTAGCAGAAGATGACCTTGTTGGGCATCAATGGGAGGAGAGGCCCTTGGTCCTGTGAAAGTCTGATGCTCCAGTGTAGAGGAATGCCAGGGTGGGGAGGTGGGTGTGGGTAAGTGGGTGAATGGGTGAGTGGGTGGAGCACCCTCATAGAAGTAGGAGAAGGAGGATGGGATAGGGGATTTTCAAAGGGGAATCTTGGAAAGGGGATAACATTTGAAATGTAAATAAGGAAAATATCCTGTAAAAGAAAAAATATTCCTATGGAAGGGAGAGAAAGGAAGAGAGGGATATAAATGAGGGGGAGGAAAAGAAAGGAAAGAGGGAGAGAAAAATAATGAGAGAAGGAGATGAAGAGAGAGCAAAAGAGACATGAATAAATAGCTAATTTTGTTCTGACTTTTTACATTGACAAATTTTCTTGAATCTTGAGTTAAATGCTTTGGTTAATATAGAAAAGATATACTATTGAATATATGTCTTAGCACATGTAATACATATAGAATCTATGACTGCTTTCCACATATTTTATAATAGTTAAGGTTGTTAGTTTCTGATCCTTTTCAGGTAGAGATCAAGGTAGAGTTTCCTGTGTGTCTGGTTAAATTCCAGTTACTCTGACAGTGCTTGGGAAACTGTGTGGGAACACCAAGGCAAGGTGTGCCCTGATGCTGAGACTCATTTATGTCTTCAAGAACAAGGAAGTAGGAGCTTCTGGACTGAGAGCACCCATAGACTGAGAAATTCTACCTTCGGTTCTATCCTTTGGATTAATGAAGAAAATTAAAACAAGTGATCCATTTTGCTTGAGTGTCTTATCATTTCAAGGGAAAAATTATAAACAAAGAAACTAAGCATTCACATGCTTCTTTTTCTTTGTATTTAACCATACATATTATTGGCCAAATAACTGTAGTAATTATTATTCAGAAAGGGAAACAAATCTTATTTCATTTGACTCTCCTATATGATAGAACATCCTATGTCCTTGAAGAATTAGATTTATAAAAATATAAAAGAATCTAGCTTATTAAGTACAAATTATTGCCATACAGCCCCTTTGAAAACATTCTTCTTTAAGAGTTTCTCCTTAACATTCTGCTTGCTATTACTTAATTTTTGTTCATGAAAATGTAGTATGTTAATTCTAACTTCAAACAGACTAGGAAATTATCTTTATTGGAAAAGGCTTAGGGGAGCATTCTTGTCTTGATTTATATTATTTTACTTCATTATATTTTACTTAAGAGTAAACTTGATACTTTTAAAATAGAAAAAGATGGATCCAAATCTTTTGGGTAGCTAATTTTCTTCCAAGAATAAGGTTATGCTCTGGAAAATTTGCTTCAGATGTTAAATTTCATATGACTAATTACTCATGGGGTCATAAAGACACTTGTGTCTCTCAATGGATTGTGGACTTGATGTGAATAAAAAGAGCCTGCATTAAATATCAGCTGGTTTTAAGAAAATATGAGTCCAAATGAGGGCTTGAAATGAGTTCTTTTTACATGGAGGAATTTAGTCTTTTTCTCTTTAAAGTGTTTGAAATGTAATCATTGAAACAACATCCATTCATTCAATGAAGAATTTTCAAAAGGCTTTACTTTATAGCTGTTCATAAGATGATTCCCTTAAGTTGCCAGCCTATGTCAAATGACTTAGGTAATTCATAAAACACCAATGAACTGACAAAGGAATGTCTTTCAGAATTCATGAAGCTGAAACTTTTCCAACCATCTACCTTATGTTTTTGTCTGAGAAAATGATTCTGCAATAAAACCATGGCTATGGCTTTGAGTCAGTACTGGGGGTTGGTATAGATTTTAAAGTTACAAAAGACTGGAGTATGGGGGTATAAAAAAAAATCTTCCACTGAGCAATAGAACTCCAAAACATAGCTTGCCTTCTTCCTGATATGGGACCAAATTACAAGAATGGGTTTTGTTCATTAATAAGCTAGGAGAATTACAGATGTTCACAACACAATGAAATAATCCATTTTTGAGGACATAGAAAATGCCTAACCTGATCTGAGTATTAAATAACAGGAATTGGGTGAAGATATGGATCAGCAATCCAAATCATTTGCTGCTCTTTCAGAGGACCTGGGTTTAGTTCCCATTATACACACAGCAGCTAATTGCCACCTGTAACTTCAAATCCAAAGGACCTGATCTCCCTTTCTCCTGAAGGCACAAGGCTTGTGCTTGATGCATATACACAAATACAGGCAAATATCCATGCACCTAAAATTAAAAAAATTTCAAAACAAATCTTTGTACCAAATATCATATTGCACTCCACAATTAGAATTTACATGTGTCAATTAAACACAAGTAACTCTTTTCAAAACCAGATATATGTTTGTGCATGTCACTATGCTGTACCAAGCTTGTATGAGGTCCAGTTGTCTGATCTGTGCAATAAGGATAAACAAATCCTCATTCTCCAGGCAATTTCAGCCCAGTGGTTATATTGAAATTAGTATCATTGTATTTCTGGTAGAATCCTTGGCATGAAATCCCACCTGGGTAGTACAAGTAAGTGAGTGTGGTCAACCTCATTAGTATACCAGAGGAAGCATACTTAATTTTCCAACTTCATAAACTAGAAAGAAGGAGAAGGCAAACCCTTTGAATATATATATATATATATATATATATATATATATATATATATGGAAGATCTTGTTGAGGAGACAAACAAATTGGAACTAAAACGTTTGTTTAAAAAATCCTCAGCTCACCGCAGAAAGGACAAGCCCGAGCATCGTGGGGAACTTCATGTCTATTATTTGTTAGGCTATTCTCAAATTCTGGGTCCCATGACAGAAGAAATGCCAACGAGTGTCTAAAGGCTTCCTTAATGTTCCATGACTGAATGATGGTTTCTCGATTATGTATATGTGATTCTGGAAAGCAACAGCAAGTTTTGTGCATAGTAGCCATTTAAAACTTAAAGTCTAGATCAAAATAAACAAGAAGAAATTTGAAAACTAAGAAGAAAACCTGATTGTGCTAGTTGTCTATAATACAAGTTTCATAGAAAATAATAGATGCTGATATTAAACCAGAAATTATGACTCAGAAGAAAACACAATAGTAAAATAGCAAAGTCAGTTATCTCTCCTAAATATTTACTTATAGTATTTAACGTACATATTTAACATATGGATTTAAAATTTTCTGGATAAAAATAAAATTTATAAATATAACTAAAGCTTTTATTATCATCCAATTCCTGACATATTTCAATCTTTATCCACATACTGGGCAGCCATAAAAAGTCTGAGTTGCCTTTGTTGTTCACAAAACTTAGTTCATATTTTATATATTTGTGTTTTCTATTTTCAGTCAGCTTATTTTCTAGATATTCCACTATGAACCATTACACTTGATTCATTAATTTTTATTGCTAAACCATTTTCCAAAATATGCACAAACCATAATTTATTTTTCTATTTCCTCATTTTTTCATTTTCAATATTTATCAATTACCAAAAGAATCTAAAAATATCTCCAGTAATGTCCATTTTTACACAGATGTATTTCTTAAAAGAGAAGATTTACTTGGAGAAATTTCTTATAAACATGTACATAGTTATACTGTGTATTTTTTCAGCTTTATTGTATATAACCCTAAGTAGTCTCAGAAGTGACAGATTCAAGTATTGTGTAGTAGTATGTGAATTACTGGTTCCTACAAACTTTTTAAGAAAATTCTGCATTTTTATATTTAAAGATATCAGAAAATCTTAGAGTGTCTTGCTGTTTTCAAACTCATCATTTTCTTGGAATAGATGAACAGCATCTCAGTTTTTTATTTTCCTATTAAATTTATTTTTTATAATTGATTAGGAGGTGGCAATTCCTATTAATAATATATTTTTCGAATATATATTTTGTAATTAAATTTTATCCAGTTTTCTGGCTTGAATTAAACTTCATCTCTGATATTGCAAGTGTTTAAAATAATGTGTAAGAAATTAATGATATTTTAGATGTTTGTTTCTCTTTTTATTAAATCATTTATTAAAGAAAAGATACCCATTTCTATGTGTACTTTTAAACATTCTAAAATTTTGATTTTAATATTTGTCTTTAATTGAAATAAATAAATGTCTTGGTAATGTGGAATAAATTAAACAATTTATGTATGGATAGTCATTCTAGAATCTTTTAGGGAACAGCAAGATTTTCCTTCTGCTTTGTTACTTTTTATCTTTAATTACAGGCCAATCAGTTCAGCTTATCCATGGATTTTACTCTTGATGCTAAACATATTTTCTTTTTAATTGGCTTTTTAATATCACTAATCATGAATAAATATTATAATTATAATGAATTTTAGCATTTGCTAAGACATTGTTTTTTAAAAATAAATGTATTTTTTCATTTTGATTATGTTTTGTTTTTAGCATGACTTTTGAAAACAAGTTCTAATAAATAATGTCAGAGTCAGTTGGACATTTGACTCTCAGTGATCTTTGAGGAAACCTAATTGATCCCAAGAGAATATACTAGATTGGTGGCCATCTATTTCTATATATGGAATTACAAAGTTTAGGATATTTTAAGAAAAGGCCTAATTACAGCACAGTGTAGCAGGTACAGAGTAGCTAGAAGTTCCGGCTTGTAGCTTCTGGCAATGAATCATTTTTGACTCCTAGGACAAGGGAGGTCACTGAACCCAGAGGCACTTTGACCTTGAAGGGAATACATCAGACAAAGCTGTAACCATCAGCAAACATATCAATAAGTCTGTATCAATGCAATAAAGGAGAAGATTGGGGATAAATGTATGTTCTTTTCTATCACTTTCTGTCATTATCCTGCTGTCTATTTCCTGAACCCAGAAAGAATCAGGAGTAAAAGAGAGACTTCTAAAGTGTGTAATTCACTTATGCTGTTTGTGTTCTAAGAAATATATAGAAATCAAAGGAGTCTTTCTACAAGATAAGCGGAGATATGCACAAATGTTCTGTCATGAAGAGAAATCTGAATATCTGAGGATTGTCTAGACACTGAACATAGAGAAACACAAATATTTTTTGTTCTCTGCTTCCCAAATTTAAAATGTTAGCTCATCTAGCCTTACGACTGTTTGATGTTGTATGGAAAATGGGTATTTGGTTTTTCATTAATAAAAGTCAGAACAGTTGTAGCTTATGGTGATCACATTATCACATCAAATTGTTGGCCAGCTATCATTTACACAATTGACACAGTGTATGCCTTTTGTGGTTATACAATTTTCATGGAATTTGAGAAATTTTTCAACTTCAGCTTGATTTTGATATTCCTAATATATCCCCATCTTCCTCTCATCCTCTTCCTTCAGAGAAAGAAACAGAAACAAAAGAAGAGAAGGAGAGATACAGACAGAGAGATAGAGACAGACAGAGACAGACAGACATGTGTGCATGTGTCTAAGTACATGATCAAAGGATTAAAAAGCACAAGACTGGACAATTGAAAGATACAAGACAAGAAAGTATAACCTCTTAAGTAGACATGATATTGAAGCAGATACTAAACAGGTATTTGTGCGCCAAGTGCATATTTACCAGAAAAAACCCACTGCAGAACACTCTCAGTAATCAGATGCACAGACTTGTGCTGAAGTTGTTAGTTAGCTAGATTTTATTTTATAAAATCACAGTCAAGGTGACATAGCATGATAGACCAGAGATATTCAGACAGGATTTGTCTGGACCAATGTAAGATGACCCTTCTCAATGTGACAGTTTCTTTCAGCTAGCTAGCCTTACACTTTGCAGATAATTGTAATTTTATTGACCACTGATTTTTTTCTTAGTGAAATGGGTACTTAATTTGGTACTTATAATGCACCTTCTGAATTTGAAATTGTTTTTCCAGAACTATTACAACTGGATGTAAAACTTGTAATTCATCATCTTAGCAACTCATAAGACATTATTTTTGATGATAAGAATTCATATCACAGTTCTTAAAATATGATAGTGGGCTCCCAGCTGCATAATTGTTGGATTTACTATCCAATCTCACTTAAATAAGAATCTGAAATGAAAAAATAAAATTGTATATCTTAGATAATGTTCATAACTAGTAACCAACACACTGCCAGGCTGTTTGTCTTGGTCATTCACAACCTCTTGGAGAGCCTCCTTCTTGTTTTTGCTTCAGTGTCATGTCTGTGCTTTAAATTTGTTTGGTTTTGTATTTTGTGTGTTGTTTCTATCTTCATGTCAGGAAATTGTAGAGTTTATTGGGTTTGGGTTGATATTAATACTAACTTCTCATTTTCTCTTTGCTTTATAGTTTTCAGGTGAGTGGCAGTTTGTTTAAATTACCAATTCAATAAAAGAAGAAGCAGATGTTTTAAAACAAAGATGTAGCTCATTGGAAGAATGCCTTCCTAACATGTACATGCCCTGGTTTTAGAAGTACTGTGTGTGGGGGGGAAGGGGGGAGCAAACAAAGAAGGAGGAGGGGGAGGAGAGGGAGGAAGGAGGTGTTTTGCTTAGAAACAATGTGTTGAAACAAAATAGGCTTAGGGTACTGCATCAGCTATAAAATCTTTGCCTAGCATCATTGAAGATCCAGTACCAGGACAGAAAAGAAAAATAGAAAGAAAGAACAAGACGTCAAGGAAGAACATGGGAAGAATCGAGCTCTGCTATTAACATGTAGTGATTTCTATTATTTTATCTGACTTAATAAATAAATGTCTGATATTCACTACATTATTTATTTTCTATAAGAAAAGGTGGAGTAGGACAAAGAGCAAGAGAAGGAAGAGCAGGTGGAGGAAGACAAATGATGTATCTTTGGGGACCAATTTGCAAACCTTGATGCTCATACTGCTGTGTGATATTTATGGGAGCAGAATGATGTGACAGAATGTCTTCCAGGTTGGAAGATGTACTGTAGCAGAAGAACAAAAATAAACTGACAAAAAAACCAACACAAGAAGCCCAAAATTATTCTTTAGAGTTCAAACTAGGAAACAGACTGCTTAACAAAGCTGTAATGGTTTCTAAGATAAATTAATTGACTTGCTCTGTTGGTCCACATTGTGCTTTGAGTTTTTAAACTAATCACTACTCTAGAAACTTGGAAGCGACCACATACAAATCAGAAATGGATCAGCAGTTAAAAACACTGGCTACTTTTCCAGAGGACCCAAACTCAGTCCCCAGCACCCATACAATGCCTCATAATTGTTTGTAATTCTGGTTTTAGGGACTCCATCTCCCTCTTCAGACCTCCACAAGTGCCAGGCATAGACATGTTGTACTTACTATACAGGCAAAACACCCACAGACATAACGTAAAAATTAAAACAAAACAAAACAAAAACAAAAAACAAAAAAACTCCACCTCCTCTATTGTCAATTCTTTCATAATATTCTTCAGATCTGACCTGGCAACACTGACTCAGACAGCTCCAAAAGCTACACTGTGCTGACACTGAGACTGCTGTTCTTTTCACTGACTTCCTGTGCACCCCAACCCAGGATCCTGATTGATACTACATGACTTCCTCACCTCGCCAAGCCTACACATATTTCTAATTATTTCTAATTATCAGGCCTAATGTAAAGTGCAAGCTGCTAGCATAACAGAATTTAAGGAATATCATTTCATTTATTTACTCATTAATGCAAGATGCCACACAAAGATAATAAGTAGAAAAATATTTAAACTACTGGCAGCTACAGCATAACAAAGAGGTTGATCAAATACATACAATAATTGTTGAAATTTTCTGTAACAGTCATTCTCAGTTTAAAATCCAATTGTGGCTTCATGTTACTAGTATTGCTAGTATTGAATTATTTGTAGTTTTTTATTAAAAACATTACTTTATTATAATATATTTTAATCATATTTTTCTCCTACCCCAATTCTTCTCAAAGCCCCACCACCTCCATAAGTACTTAGCTTCTTTCTCTCTCCTTAAAAATAAACAAGGAGACAAATAATATGAGAAACACATAATTACACAAAATAAAACAAGAAATCAACATAAACAAGCAAAAATACCCATACAAAACAAATATGGGTCCTTTGAAGTTGACCAAAGTTGACTTCAGAAGACTCTTGTGTAGTCCAATAAGGCTAACCTTAGTTTTCAGTGCAGGAGACAGGCCTGCTTTTCCCTGTATCTTTTGTGAAGCTATGATGGATTGGTGAGTGTTGAGCTAGTAAGATTTCCAGGAAAGGATACCACAAAATGCTTTCCTCAGCAGCTTGCTAACTAATAAATAGATGTCACGTCTTAAAACCAGCCGCCGCTAGTAGAAGTAATGAGTCAGGTTCTGCTACAGCCCTGAACACATTTCATTGCACAGCTTCTTCTGAACAGCTGCAGGATTTAGTGTCCGTATGGTCAGGAGCAGAAGTAAAGCAGAAGAGCCCTCTCTGCGGAACAGGCACATGTGCAAGAGCAAATAGTAGTAAGAGAAAAATACAGCGGAGGAGAAAACCAGGGAACTACACCAAAGAATGTCCTAGCCCACCAGGTCCTGTATTAAAATATACATTGCATAGCAACGTATCTTAGGCTTATAAATTTCCACTCTCATCTTGTCAATTGTCCAGGTTCCTAATCTTGAAGTTTCGTCTATTTGGTCATGTTCTGTGGTTTTCCTCCACCATGGACTCATCTCATCCAGTTTGCTCCTCATTCCTGCGCCATACCCAGTGCCTACTAGACTATAGCATCATTTGTAAACAAGTCCTATCCTTTCCTTATCATATCATATATTCCTCACGCTGAAAGCATAAATTCATCCTGTACTGTGGGCGATAGTTTCCACCTGTTTTTTTTTCTTTTTTTGTATCCAGAGCAATTCATTTCAAGCATTTCTAAACATCTACTTCTCATCATATATAATATTTATGCATATATATGTATATATGTCTATGTGTTATGTGATATATACATTCATTATACATATAATATATAGTTTTATTACATTTAATAAATTTTTTATATAATTATATATAATAAATTCTATATAATATACAAAATCATATAAAATAAATTTTTAAAAGACAAAATAATATACCAATTCCTAGCTAATTAAGCATGCATATTTTGTTTCATATACTTGCGATATGTGATATGAAGTCAATGGTTACAATCAGGATTAGATAAAAATACTTGTAGAATATATTTATTAAATTTTATAGGTTGGGCATAATGGCACACATATTTAATCTCTGCACTTGAGAGGCAGAGGCAGACAAAGTTCTATAAGGTCAGAATCATTAAAGTCTATATTGAAAGTTCCAGAAAGATTCCTGAAGAGCCACTTGTAGTCCACACTGACAAGCTAAAAAAAAAAAAGTTATAGTTTGCTATCAGCAGCAACAGCAGTGATAGAACTACAGGCTGTGGAAGAAGTGAAGACCTCAGGAAGCACTACTATGCTTTACATCTCTTTACAGTTGGGCCACGGTTAAATCTATAATGGATTAAAGACCCTGAATTAAAAACAATACTGAAAGAAATTATGGAAAAATTATTTATCCCTCAGTTAATGCTGTCTGGAAACCCACTCAAAGATATGGTCAAGCTGTGTGTCTCCTAGGTGATTCTGGACCTTGTCTCAAAACTAATCATCACAACAGACACAGCATGGATTTAGCTGGCCTGTCTATTAATGTATACATGTGCAGAAAATACATGTATAGTATTGCATACGATGGAATATTAGTCTACTTTAACGTGAATAAAAACCTGGTATTTTAAACAACATGAGAAAACCAAGGGGCATTCTGCAGTGGGAACTATAGCTTTGCACAGTATATAAAATGATGTACAATCTCAGTTATATGTAAAATCTAAACCATCAGGTTCAGGAAAAGGCAAAGTGAAATGGTTTCCAGGGACTTAGGCAAGAGGATCAAGCAAGGAGCTACTGGTCATGCAGAGCAGAGTTTAACTTACAAAAGGAAGATGAATTTTGTTGAGCAAGTGCATTGTAGAATGACTATACTTAATACTGAACAATACATGTGAAACTTTCTGAGAGAGAAAATAAATATTGTTTGATGAAAAAGAAAAAATGATTTAGCTTAATTAAATCATTGTATAATGTGTGTTCACATCAGAACATCAAATCATGTAAATATGGTTATAAATCCCATTAATTGAAAAGCCAAGGAATTCCCTTGTTTGCCCTGAACTGAACAGGTGTGCATCAAACTCTCATAATTCCCTGCCATGTACACATCTGCCTATGATTGTAAAATGCTGTAAGTACTGATTTGAGAATCACAGATAAATTTCAATAGAAGGTGAACTTTTGGGTCTATCTTCAGGGAAGAGGAAGTTTTGACCTTTTACTAAAGTATTTTCTGGTTTATATTAGCAATAAACAAGAGCTATATTTGAACAAATGCCCTCAGCCAAGCTTGCAATGGGCCTTGGGTCCCAAACTGTGACCTAAAGACTGTGTGATTACTAATTTCCTGTAGAAAAAAAAATTCAACCAGGTTTTGACTACCCAAATTTTTATGTCCCTTGTCATCCAGTAGTGCCCTCGTTCTGATGACTGCATGGCAACATTGGACAAAGGACTAAAATCTAAGGTTTAGAACAAAGTTCAAAAATACATAACTAGTAGGCATATGCGTCACCTTCTAGTGATATCAGCTGTAGAACCTGCAGAATTCTAACACTGACTTCTGTCCCAGGCTTTAGAAGATAACAAAATGACTGACGCAAGTTCTTTGCTTTGTCTCTTTCATGCAACAGATAGTGGTATTGTGCTTAGAAACACTGAATCTAATAGAAGAGAAAGTGGGGAAAGCCTAGAACACATGGGCACAGGGAAAATTTTTCTGAACAGAACACCAATGGCTTATGCTCTAAGATCAAGAATCGACAAATGGGACCTCATAAAATTGTAAAGTTTCTATAAGACAAAGGACTCTATCATTAGGGCAAAACAGAAATCGACAGATTGGGAAAAGATCTTTACCAGCCCTACAACCCAAGAACTCAAAAAGTTAGAATCCAGAGAACCAAACAACCCTATTAACAACTGAGGAACAGAGCTAAACAGAGAAACATTAGAGTTTCTCACCTTAGGTAACTCTAATGGCTGAGAAGCACCTAAAAAAATGTTCGACATCCTTACTCATCAGGAAAATGCAAATCAAAACAACCCTGAGATTTAACCTCACAGCAGTCAGAATGGTTAAGATCAAATACTCAGGTGACAGCAGATGCGAGAGGATTTGGAGAAAGAAGAACATTTTTCCATTGTTGGTGGGTTTGCAAGCTGGTACAACCACTCTGGAAATCAGTCTAGTGGTTCTCCAGAAAATTGGACACAGTACTACCTGAGAACCCAGTTATACCACTGCTGGGCATATACCCAGAAGATGCTCCAACATGTAATAAGGACACATACTCCACTATGTTCGTAGCAGCCTTATTTATAATAGCCAGAAGCTGGAAAGAACCCAAATGTTCCTCAACAGAGGAATGGATACAGAAAATGAGGTACATTTACACAATGGACTACTACTCAGCTATTAAAAACAATGAATTCATGAAATACTTAGGCAACTGGATATATCTAGAAAATATTCTGAGTGAGGTAACTCAGTCACAAAAAAACACACATGGTATGTACTCATTGATAAGTGGATATTAGGCAAAGAACATGGAATACCCACAATACAACTCACGTACCACATAAAGTTCAAAAGAAAGGAAAACCAAAGTGTAGATGCTTCACTTCTACTTATAAGGGGGAACAAAATAATCAAGGGAAGTAGAGGGTGGGAGGGATTGGGAGGAAGAGAAGAGGAGTAGGAGCAAAAGAGGGGAGAAACCAGGTATGAGAGGAGAGGGAGGAGATGTACAGAGGGTCAGGAATTTGGACAGAGGTATGTAGCAAGGGGGAATGGGGATCTTGTAGTAGCAATCAGAAAGTCCCAGATGCCAGGAAAGCAAGAGTCTCCCAGAACCCCATGGGGATGACATTAGCTGAAATACCCTACAAAGGCGGGAGAGAACCTGTAGAGACCATACTGAGAGGTTAGGCATGGACCCCTGGTTGTGGAATGATGCCACACAACTGTCTCCAAAATTTTAACCCAGAATTGCTACTATCTAAAAGAACCACAGGGACAAAGAGTGGAGCAGAGACTGAAGGACAGGCCATTCAGAGACTGTGCTACCTGGATATCCATCTCACATGCAGACACCAAACCCAGGCACTATTGCTGATACCAAGAAGTGCTTCCAAACAGGAGCCTATTACAGCTGTCTTCTGAGAGACTTTGCCAAATCCTGACCAACACAGATGCAGATGCTTGTAGCCAACCATCAGACTGAGCACAGGGACACCAATGGAGGTGTTAGGGGAAGAACTGAAGGAGATGAAAAGGCCTTATCTGGCATCAATGGGAGGAGAGGTCCTTGATCCTCTGAAGGTTTGATACCCCTAGGGCAGTGTGGTGGGAGTGGATAGATAGGTGGAGGAGCACCCTCATTGAATCAGGGAAAGGGGAGATCTTTTAGGGGGCTGCAGAAAGGAAACAACTTTCAAAATGTAAATAAATAAAATACCCAATGAAAAAATATTGGCACTATTCTAAGCATTCCAATGTAAAGTATAAGCCATCTGCATTGTGTGTGTGTGTGTGTGTGTGTGTGTGTGTGTGTAATGGTGTGCATGCTTAAAACAGGGTAATGTGGTGATAGAATATTTCTTGTGCTTGTCTTTTGTTTTAGTTATTTTTGTGTTCTTGTGGACATAACATAATATAACAGGACACAAGGGATTTTACGGTGTGAATAAAATACTTGTGGAACTGTGAGAACCTCAGTTCAGATCCCCAATTTGGACTTGACAGAATACATGTGATTTATGCTCTGAGATTAGCATAGTCTTGACACCAAAACAGATTAAGGTAAGCATGGGAATTGAATACTCAGACATAAGTCCACATACCTATGGATACATGATATTTTTATTGAGAAGCCAGAAATACACAACAAATGACATTGATCAAAATGGATGGCTACGTGTAGAACAATCAAAGAAATCCATGCTTATTATTCAGCATAAAATTCAATTCTAAATGGGCCCAAAACTTCACCATAAAGCTGGATACAATAGATTTGATAGAAAAGAAAGTGGGGTATTGCCTTGAACTCATTAGGACAGGAAAGTATTTTGTGAACAGAATGTTGATAGCATGGACATTAATAAGTAGAAACTTATAAACCTAAAAAGCTTCTCTAAAGTAAAAGAAACGCCACTCAAAGCTAGTTTAGAATTCAACATCATTATGACAAAGAGGCAGGCTACAGAATGGGAAAAATTTAATCAGCTATACAACCAATAAAAGGCAATATTTAAAATATATACTATATTCTTGTACATCAAGCAAACAAATAACCCAATTTAAAAATGCAATTAGATCTAAACAGAAATTTCTAAATAGAGGAAACAAAAAAATGATTGAGTTGTACCTAAGAGGATATTTAACATCCTTAGTCAAGGAAATGCAACTCAAGCCTATTTTAGAATTCATCTTCCACCATGCAAAATGCCTAAGATCAATAAAACAAATGTGAGTTTATGCCTATGAGGATGTGGAGAAAGGGGGACACTCATCGGTTTCTGGAAAGACTACAAACTGGTACAGATACCACAAAAATCGATGTGGTGGTTCCTCAGAAGCTGGAAATAGAACTACCTCAAGATATAGCTGTACCAATCTTGGGAATATGTCCAAAGGATACTTCTACTACTACAGGGACATTTGCTTAACTATGTTCACTGCTGCACTATTTATTATAGCCAGAAATTGAGAAGGGTCTAGATATCTGCCAATGGATAAATGGATAAAGAAAATGTGACTGAGCAGTGGTGGTGGCATATGCCTTCCATTTCAGAACTTTGGAGGCAGAGGCAGGTGAATCTCTGAGTTCAAGTACATCCTTGTCTATAGAACAAGTTCTATAAAGTCAAAGATACATGGAAGATCCTTGAAAAACAAAAGCAAGCAAACAAACAAAACAAAAATAATAATATTACAAAAAGAAAATGTACATTTATACAATGAAATATTATTCACTTGTAATACTAAAAATCATGTCATTCGCATGTAAATGTATAGAGCTAAAAAAAAATTCATTTCAGAGAAAGACAACCCACAGAAAGACAAATGTATTTGCCTGTATGTGGACATTAGTTATTATGTTTTCAATAAGCAAGCTACAATCCATAGACCCACGGAGGTTAGTTATAGAGTGAGGTACTAGATGATACAGAGTAAGGAACTATAATAATGGATCTCCCTTGGAAGGGGAAATAGGATAAATAGTTATGGAGGGATGGGGATGAGGAGACTGGAACCAGAAGATTAAACAGAGATGTGGAAGAAAGAGAAAAGTAATCTATAAAATATGGGAAGGAAAAGATAAAAATCAAAGGTCATTTGAGGAGTCACATGGAAATGTAATACAGTAAAAGCTTGTGTGTGTGTGTGTGTGTGTGTGTGTGTGTGTGTGTGTGTGTGTGTGAAGACTAGGTAAATGAAATTGCCAAATGACAGAGAATGAGTCCTAACTGGACATATATTATCACCAAATAAATCTTGGGTTATATCTACTCAAGTTGTTGGCCATAAGTGTCCCATGAGAATCCTCAACAGCCCAGGCTATGGACAAGTCATTTGGCTGCTCTCTACAAACTGACAATAAGGCCTTATTGTTGAGGCCAACACCTTGAATGTGAAGTTGTTCTGGTGCTTAGCTTGAGTTTTCACTACTATGGAGTAGTATTTATGTCACAGGGACATTTTCTGCACACCACCAAAGGAAAAAATGTAAACACCAACCCAACTGCAAACCCCTCACTCAACAATGTTGCCCTGCCTGCAAGATGCTCTAGTGCATTGGTTCTCAATGTGCAGGTTGTGAGTGTTAGAATGAAGTGGCAGATAGTACCTTTGGAAGGTTGGGGGCCAAGGCATGCCTCTAAAGATCGTGCCAGGAAACACATCTAACACAAGAGTTTTGTTGAAGGAGAAAGAAAGTGAAAGGATATCTCAGAGTCGGGTCATGAGAGAAAGGTAGAAACAGTCAGATAGAGAGACTGGGAGAATGAACAAGACAAGGAGAGACCTTTTAAAGGGGGAATATGTTCACATAGGAAAAAACACACCTTCCAACTTGGAGCGACAATAGAATTACACACTACTGGGTGGAGGTGGGTGATGATATAAGCTGCTGCACTGAGTCACTGAAAGCAGGCTTGTAGAACACCAAATTTTCAACATTCCTCCTTTTTTGTTTACTGTAAACAGTTAAGAAATAGGAAGAAGTGATGGTGAAGCAGGAATGAGGGTGCCATGTTCTTTAGACTACTTCTCGCTGTCTGATGGCAATGCCATCGTAGGAGACCAAAGAACGGTGTGATGCTGACCAAGTCCTGGAAGAGTTGACTGTTTCATTCACTGTTCAGTCTTTGAGAAACAATCTGGGCCTAAGTACAGGCCTAGTGGAAGCAGTCTGTAAGGTTGGACCGTCTGGGGCTGGCCAGTTTGAAGCTGTTCAGGATACAGATTTTGGTGAGACAGCTCATCCTGGCATTATGCTGGAACATATGTATATAGGAAGGGCAGAAGGTTAAGTTAAGAAGTTTAGGGAGAAAATGTCTTAGGTGTGTGTTTGACACATTTTAGGCCCGTGGTTCTGGTGGTTGAGGGAGGGAAGTCCCAAGACCAGTAAAAGAAAGAAAGATACCACCTTTGGGAATAATGATAATAAACAGATGGGAAAACAGGTTGTTGATTGACAGAAATACTTATCCAGAGTCCATGTGATCCATGAGAAGTGGTTTCAAGTCAATTCCCTGATGTTTATAAGATTTTTTAAGTTTACAAGACAAATGTTTTAGTCTGTAAAATATTTTCTTAGATCCCACAACTTAAGCTTTCTTATCCTCAGACCTTACAGAAACTCACACTCCTTTTGTATCCAGTCTTCCACTATGAGACACAGGTGATTGATCACTGTAATCATTCATTGTAAAGCAAGTTTCTTTAAATAAAAGGATAGTCAAAAGTTACACTGAATTCTATTTTGTGAGGTACAGGCTCTCCCTACCTGTACCATTAATTAACAGACTGAATTAATAGCTCTCACCTTTACCTGCCAATTGGCATGAGAACAATTCCTGACCATCTACACATGTTCCAAATATGTCTTTCACATCTTCCTGTCCCACACTGCCATCTGGAAAGAATATTGACTACTTACTTACAACAACAAAAAAAAAGATCAATAACCAATTCAAACCAAATCATGGCCATACTACCCACCCCCCATCTCCCCACAGCTATAGGAATTGTCAACTTCTAGTCCCACCAGATCAACATTCCATCTTCTTTAATAGAAATAACCAAGCTGATAAGGAAGCTATAGCTGTGGCCCTTGGAGTCCAGACTTGGGGTTTCCTGACTTCCAGACCTCCAGTCACCACTGAAGAACTGCTCAGAGAAGTGTCAGAGGTCCATGGACCTACGATGAGGCCTGAAATTGGTGCTCCCAAACTCCTTGACATTCAGGCACTGCTGAGTCTCAAGGAGTTGAGGGAAGAGTCAGGGGGCCCTTGGTCTGAGGACAGAAACTAGTCCGGTGCTAGGGGAATGCAGCTCCAGCTTAGCTCATTGGCAAAAGTAGCAGTTGTTGTCTGGAAGCCAGATTGGCTTTCCATAGGAGATTTAAGCTATGGCCCTATAGGCGAAGGACTTCTCCACGCTTCCCATGCCATTTCTCTATGAAAGAAACAATCTTTGGTTCCAAACTGTTTATTGGTTGTTCCTTCTCGAAAATGGATGCATACCAACTTCTCACAGTGGACCAGAGATTACATACCTTTCCCAGTGAGGAATGTCCTGGATGGGAAACTTATTGGCTAAACCTTCAGGGCCTTTGGATGTCTCATTAGCGTGGAGAATTCTGTTTTTAGCTATGTGACCAAAAATATATGTGGCTATTTGAGGAGTATGACATGTTCCCTGCCAAACATCTAGTAGGGAACAGGGAGGTGTCTACAATTAGCATTTGGTCTAGATGCCCCACAGATACCTGGTACCAGCCAGGTGTGCCTGACTTACTATAAAAAGGGACTGCTTGCCTCTCTCTCTCTCTCTCTCTCTCTCTCTCTCTCTCTCTCTGTCTCTCCCTCTCTCCCTTGCTTTTGCTCCTGCTCTCTTCCCATTCCCATTCCCCCTTTCTCTTCACATGCTCATAGCCGGCTGCTACTTCTCTACTTCTCTCTGTGTGTTTCTGTCTCTGTTTCTGTCTGTCTGTCTGTCTCTGTCTGTCTCTGTCTGTCTCTGTCTCTCTCCTTTTCCACTTCTACTACACTTTTAACTCCCTTCCCCATACTCTGAATAAACTCTATTCTATATTATATTGTCATGTGGCTGGTCCCTCAAGAAGGAAAGAATGGCTCAGCGTAGGCTGGTGGAGGCATTCCTTCCCCCTACTTTACCACCCATTCACCAAAATATATTCCTCTCTCTCTTTGTCTTTTTATAAACACATCATCTACCATCTTAGCTGTGCACACTGAGTTTCCCGGGTCTCAGACCAGCTCTATCTTACCAAGTTTCATAGCACAGTCTACTGTCTCACATAGTCCTCCAAAAAATATAAGGAACAACTTGATGCCTTCAGTCCATGAGCCTCTGAGAATCTCATATGGAAGTGAACACTTTATTCCTGACCCTTCTTCACTTTCCTGATTTTACTAAATGTACAGTATTTTATCAATTTCTTTTCTATGCTTCTATAAGGTCAAATTCAAAAATCTCTAATCAACCAATTAATCAGTTATTGTTTCAGGACTACCAATTGCTAACAACATAACCAGAGGTTCATGACTACAGAATATCCCTGACAGAGAGGATCAATGGTACTTCAAAGATGGTGACATTCTTACACAGTAAGATGTAGTCTAAAGAGCACAGTAAACCCATCTCTGCTTCACCAGTCATGCCTTAATCTTTCCACATCTTTTATAATAAATGAGAGGAAGATATATTGAAAAAGACAACCCCTAGACCTACCTTCAGTAACCTAGTGACAGCAGAATATGTCCTCTCCAGCGATCAAGATGCAGCATATTTCCACTGTCACCATGAGTTGCATATTCTCCCTATTCACAAGTCCTTTCTCACCATATAAAAAGTCTGTAACTTCTCTCTCTACTTTCTTTGTCCTTCCATACTCACTCAGAAGCAGCCTCTGCATACCCACATTCCCCAATAAACCTCTTCCATGAGATAGATTACATGAAGTGACTTTGTGGTATCTGCTGCTTTAATAATTACAGTGAGCCCTTTGAGGGTCATGTATTAAATATCCTGCATATCATATATTTACATTATGATTCATATCTAGTAAAATTACAGTAACGAATTAGCAATGAAGCAATTTCTTAATTGTGGTGAGTCACCACAACATGAACTGTATTAAAAGGTTGCAGCATTGGGAAGGTTGAGAACCACTGCCCTAGTGCACTAGTAGCACAAAGCTTGTGGAGTAACCAACCATTATCTGATTTGATAAAGGTTTACTCCATGAGATGGGACACATACCTGAGGCTGCCTAGGTGGCCAAGAACTCAAGACCTTGGGTAAAAGAAAATATAAGTGTTCTAAAACATTTTAAAAGTAAAGAAAGTAGCAGAGGATCCAATCATATTTTATGTAGAACAGGTTAAGTTGACCCAGAAAAGTATAGGTTTCCATGTTGGTTGTGAAAAAAAAGGCCTCTTCTCTTTTCTGTACTGTCCTTTTTAAGCATTATATGAGGCTATACCTGCTTTCTCCTTTCTCACAAATATGTAGGATGATAAACATTTCACCTGAATTAGTTCAATTTCAATGAAGAATGTTTTTCCTCGAACCAGATATAAAGAGATAAATTTAAAATTAGATCACATTTATGTTTTTAAAGGAATGTCTTTTAACTGGCCCTCTGTGAGTTCCATAACCACAGTCACTTAGTCTTCAACAAAATGTACTAGAGGAAAAGATGCTAGTATTGAACATTTACTGAATTGTTTTGCTTAGTATCTTTAAATAATATAGCCAGCCTAACATCTGTTTATGTAGCATTTACTTTGTATTATAACCTAGAGATGAGCTCAAATATATAGAACGCTGTGTCTAGGTTTGGAGTGGTATTTGTTTTACTATTCTGGCTCCCAGCAGGTCACATGTGCACCTGCCTAGGAGTTATCTGCATTCTTGAATGAAAGACACACACATGCCACTTAATTTTAATATAACTTAACTGGCTCAAAGGTTGGGCAGTTCTATTCTCCACTTTGTTAGCATACATTTTCCTCCAATATTCCTGCTTCAACACTTTCTAAATCTGTGTTTTATCTCTGCAACCTTATCACCTTCTAGGCAGCTCCTTAGACTTTGCTACTAAAAATGCTTTTGGACAGCCCTTCTGGGGGCTGCATTCTCTCTCACTTATATTTTGGATGATTTTCCTTCTGCAGCTCTTAATCTGATCCATCTCCCTCCAAATCATGGTGATTCTCCTCTTTTCTTTCTCCCAGTTTCTAGCCTGCACAAATATAAAGGTGCTGCCTCAGTCTACCTGCTTCATCATTGGCAGTTGGCTCTTCATTGATTGATCAAAAACCAATTGAGGACAAAGACCTTCGGTATTTGGACATGCAGATTCCAGATTTTGGGGGCCAGATTAATTCAGAACATTAGAACCAATCCCCAACATAGGTTATTTGCAAATACTATACTTTAAGATCCATAGATTTTTACTATTTATAAGAGAATCCTGGAAGAAATGCCTGATGGATACTTTGATAAGACTGTTAAAATAAGGATTTACTAAAAGCTTTAATGATACTAAGAATTTCAGTAATGTTCATGCAAATGATAACACTGGGCAGAATTGTTCTCAAATACTTCTATCAGACATAGGGCCAGATGATGGGCATTGATCTCCACAGTATTCCCATGTGGACATTCTGATAAATCTTAGAATAAAATATTTTTGAGGCAGAGCAAAAGTGCCTGGTGGCTAAGGTTTGTGTAATTGTGTATATAGCTTTTAGCTAAAATTCATCAACAATTCTCACATATTTGTTCATTAGAATTTTCTCTTCACCACTGTCCATAAACATGGGCATTGATTCAAGAAATATTTACTGAGTTCCTATATATACACTACAAACTGTTCTCAGAGTAGCGCAGCTGCATAATGTGAGTCAATACAGTCTGGGAAGAATTCTCAAGGAATCCTGGCATCTTCTGACATAATATGCCTGTCTTCTTGATTATAGTTCCATCTTTGAAATGAATATTATTGCCAATCATTTACAAATAAAAAAATTTAGTCTTCCAACCTAGATGGATATAAGTTTCTTGGTGTTCTTCCAATTAACCACCACCACATCCTTTTCTCCCAGAGACAAAGTTAAACAACTTTCTCCCCTATATAGCTTCTGTAATCCAACAAGGAAATAGCACAATTATTTTTCTTTATTTTCTTTTTTTGGTCACTCATCATATCATAACTCACAGAAGTAGCATGATTCAGGTCCTTTATTACCCACACAAACCTTCAATTATTATACAGACACAGGGAGCAGATGTCACTGGAGAATTTGTTTGTGATCATATTATCAGAGAAAAAAATGAGGGTTGAGAAAAATCACTTGATGTATCTAATACAAATTTCTATCTCATAAAAAATTTGTGTCTTGTCTTTTACAAACAAATATTGTTTCAGCATTTTGGGACAAGAAATGAACAACGATTAGAATTATACACATATAATATATGTGGGGAATCAACAATTTAGACACATGGAATAATAATTGTACTTCCATACTGAGCTACAGTACTCATTTCTATGGACTAAATAGTTACATAACTATCTTATCATTTACTTACACTATCTCATTAGTAGAGATTTAACTCTTATATAAGACCCATTTTAATTCTCTAGTAGAATAATGAATTTGTGGTTAGAGAGATGTTTCAGGAGTATGACAACTGGATGATCTTCTAAAGGAACTGGATTCAGTTCTCAGGGCTCATATGGTAGGTGGCTCACAATGGTTTATAACTTCAATTCCAGCGGATCAAAGCTCTCTTCTGACCTTTGTTGGTACTGCACATACATGGTACATATACATGCAGCAAAACACCCATACACATAAAAAAAATGAAAATGAAAATAAAATAATGAATTTAAAATGGAAGGTTAAAAACACTTTAACTTACATCTTGCAAAGAGGAATACAGTGGTATCGCCCAAACTGAGATTGGAGGGTTCCATAATTCTTTAAAGCCAGACATCTTTTCCCTCCCAGTTTCCTGCTGTGACTGGGCTCATGTTTCTCTGCTACTTGCACTGGGCTTCCACAATCTACCCTATGGGTAGAGAAATGACTAATAATAAAGTGTATATAGATGAATTGTTCCATGGGTGTGACTCTCTTTCTCTTGCTAAGAATGGGGCCAGTGTGGTGAGCAGTTCCCAAAATATGATGCTTGGAAATCTGTTTACTTTGCAGGTTTTTTTTTTAAAATTCAAATTTCCATGCTTCAACCTGTATTAGGGACAAGCACTGTGAAACAAATGCTGATAAACAGCCCAGGGACTTAACACACGTTTCTTTTACAGGAAACTGATTACGCAGCTGGGTGCTGCTGCTGTTGTATGGATGCATCTTCTCCAAACTCATATATTACATCCGTATTACGATAGTGGTTGTGCTAGAACACCATTTCTCAGCCTGTGGGTAGCCATATTTTGGGGGCTCAAATGGTCTTCTCACAGAGGTTACCTAAGACCATTGGGAATATCAGATATTTATATTATGATTTGTAACAGTAGCTCAATAACAGTTATGAAGTAACACAAACATACTTTTATGGTTGGAGGTCATTACAATGTGAGGAACCATTAAAGGGTTGTAACATGAGGAAGCTTGAGAACCATTATGCTAGTGAATGAGTGAGGGCTGTTTAAGAGTGAGATCCTTTGAGGTAGAGGCCTCATCACTGGAGTTGTTCCCTTACAAACAAAGCCCCAGAGTACTTGCTAGTCTCCTGCACTAGCTATAACACTAGTGTGCTGGGACACAGTTAGAAGGTGCCAACAAGAAAGAAAGGGTATTTGGTAGGCTTTGAATCTTTTGGTGTTTTTATTTTTGCCTTTCCCACCTCCAGAGCACCAAAAATTATTTTTCTCTTCTGTTTATTTATATGTCATTCACTGTATAATGTCAATGTTATAGCAGCCTGGTTAAATAAGAGAGCTCAGATAAGGTGGGTACAGTCCCCTGAGAAAGAAGTCTCGCTTAAAGGATTATGCAGACTAGATTGGCCTCTGGTCATGTCTTGATTATTAATTGATGGTAGGAAGACCCAGTCCGCTGTAGGCAGTACTATTTTCTGGGCAGATGGCTCTGAACTATATAAGGAAACTAGCTGAACATTAGCTCGAGTGAGCCAGCAAGCTCACCATGGTTTCTGCTTTAGTTCCTACACTGACTTTCTTCAATGATGGATTATGAACCTGATGCATTAAATCAATCATTTCCTTCCTTAAGTTTCTTTTGGTCACAGCGTTTTGTAAGAGGAAGAAAGATGAAACTATATCAGTGGCCTTGGCTTCAGGACTGCACCCTCATGAGTTTTTCTAGAACACAGAAAAACCAGCAACTGTTTAGGTTCTGTCCTCTTCGTGGCAGATGGTAAGAACATTATCAAGGTGAATGAGCACCCTACATGCCTTGTTATGACTTGACTATGAAATATCTCCCCAGTTCACCTGTTTCCAGATGGTTGGCCTGCACTGGGGAGTTGTTGAGTGTTTGGTCTAGAAGGTCTGTCTGGTGGAGATGGGTCTTTGAGTATGGGCCTTTAACGTATAGTCTAGCTGTACTTCTGTCCCATCTTTTTTCTGATTTCTACTACAAAAGCTCCACACCATGAACTATCCCTTTCTAGATACTGTGTCTTCTTTATCAACATGAACTTTAAGCTCTGTCTGTAAGCCAAAGCAAATCTATTCTCCCTATAGTGACTTCTGTCAGGTATTTGGTCACAGCAGGGATGAGGGAAAAAAAAGAAATAACACGACAAATACAGTCCCCTAGCATCTATCTGCCATCATTTCTATTGTCAAACTGAGTCACACAAACTAACCTAAGGTTGGTATGGAAGACAGGTATATTGTGTCAACTGGGCCAGGAGAGAAGACATGATCAACTGAGGACAGGTGCTCTATGTAGCAAAGCAGGTGTTACTTTAGTTTTCAAGACTGTTCTGTTTGAAGGATGATAATCTTGATGCTACTAGAGAATTTGTCATGGCACAGGAATGATGATTTCTGTTTTTCGAGGAGCTCAACAAATGTGTGCTGATTCACCAATATGCATCACCTTAATCATTTAGGAAAAAATATCTTACAATTTGTTTATTCAATGTAATAAATACTGTTCAGGCAGAAATGAAACAAGAAAAGCGGTACTTTGTACAAAGAATCTTCACAGAAGAGACAGCCTCTGAACTTAGTAACCACCATTGAAAAATGTTCCTGGAGATGGCATGTACATAAAGAGGGGGGCAAGTTCAATAAAGAGACTACAGGAAAAATGAATTTAGAAGTTTTCTTAGGTCCTATCTGTCCTTGAAATCCATCCTCTTTCCTCTTAGTCTTGGCTGAGTCAGATTTTTCAGTCTCCTTGTAGTTGCCTGTGGTCATGTAATAACTTTAACTCTTAAATATGGCCAGAACTGATGTTTTCTCCCACATTTAGTCTTTAAAAAATGCACACATCCAACATTATATTACTTTATCCCCGAGGTACAGTTTATACAGATAACAGAAGGAAGATACCAAAAGTCCTTATCAACTAAGAATGTTTGTTAGATAATTTATATCTAAAATATAAATTATCATAATTTCAGCCACTACAATTCAGGGCGTTTATTTTATCTACTTTCCTTTACATGTTGATAGCTGACAGTTATGAGGTTGGAGAGGTGTGGGAAGAAAGATGGAAGAGAGAGAGAAAAAGTAATATTATATGAACTGATATTGTATGGGTGCTATAATTGATCTTAACAAAAGCTCGAAGTTGATTCTAGTTAGTTTTTGCTGAGTTAGTCTGACTCTGAAGGGAAATAAAATTACAGACTGAGAAAATTCTTACTATGTAATGTATTTGATGCTTTGGTTAGTATTCATGACACATAGAGTTGTGAGTCTATTCACTGAGATCACTTTATTATCTTCTGTATCTTTATTATATTTTTAAAATCTGGATTTATAAAAATTTATACTTAAGATACATATTATTTTTCTCATATTAAATTAGGACTGATTCTAACTGGTTATTTATTCAAGTTCTAGGTACCATGAATGGAAAATGTAAGTAGATCTAACCAAATGTTCATTTTGAGACTTTATGGAAAGTCCGAGACAAGAATTAAAATACAAGCAAATTATAGGGGAAGATGATCCCTGGCAGCACATTAGACAGAGGGATGAGAATGTAAGTTCACAAAAGGAGCGGCTCACAGAAGTTGGATTATGCAACACATCACCACTGTTTGCACCAACTCTGAGAAACTTTAGTAGTTTGATATTACTGTGAATTGAATTTAGGCTTCAAGCACGCTAGGCAAGCACCTTATATTTGTAAGCTAGGCAACCCAGCCTCCTGGTTCAAGAGTGATATGGAAACTTCTAATCTATAGTTTACTGATCTTACTGATAATCTCTTACCACATAAGAAGTATTTTCTTGAGAGTCCACATAGCTAGGGTATTTATATGTCAGATGTTGTCAGATACCGATGAAGCTAATCTTAGGAACTGAGGTTTGACTTGCATGTGAGATATTGAAGCTAGCAGGAGGAAGCTGAATATTTGTGTAATAAACTTGTAGAAGTGAAAGACAGCCCCTACTAGATCGATCTACTACAAACTCTTTCTGGATGTACCCACTACCAGTTCCTATTGGATGCAGATACTGTGAACTCCCACTGGATGCTGTCTTAAAGCATTACCTTGACTTGATTTGTTACTTGGTCATATGATTTGTGCATTTTCTTCTCCCTTATAGTACCAGAGGTTTAGCCACACACTGATACCTATATGCAGATGTCATGGTTGTTTTGAAACCAGGTTAGATTTGGGTCTAGTCTTGCTTTTTATCTTAATGGATAAATCTTTATATTGAGCTAGAACAAAAAAATTGAGCTTTATTTTCATTATTTTTCTCTTTCTCTCAAAAATCCATCAGTTCTTCATTGCCTTTCAACATAGGCACATTATAAAAAAATACACTAGTTATAAGCGTCATGCAGAAACACGCTCTGCTATGGTGAGTCAGACTTCTTTCTCATGAACCTGCCACATTGCTGAAGGCACACCAGGGCTCTAAGTGCAAATGAAGCCCATCACAAATACAGTTTTGCTTCAAATGCCACTTCTCTTTTCCAGAATACATTTTGAAATAAACAAAAGAGATTTGCTTTTGCAAAAGGCCTCATCAGATAAAACAAACTGTGATGAAGAGGTTTCCTTTTTTTGTGATCTGTGAGTTACCTTGGATTCAGTTTTTTTATACATTTTTAAATAAAGCATAATCACTTGACTTTCTCTCTTAACTTTCCTCTCTCCAGCCCCTTTCAAGTCTCTTCACTCCAACTCCTTCTATGCCATTTTATTTTCAAATTGATACTCCTTTCAATTATTTGACATATGTATAACCCAGCTTGTGTATCTGCACATGTATGTTTGTTATAATATACACAACCATAAAAAAACCACATGCACAGCAATGCTCCCTTTATGTGTATATATATATATATATATATATATATATATATATATATGGTTTCAGGACTGAGCATTTTATTTTAGACAACCAATTAGGGAGTCATTCCAGAGAGAGGCTAATTCTTCTTCTCTTGAGAGCCATTAGTTATTATATCACAGTAAAGTTTAAAAGAAATGATTGCTCATTCTTCTGTTACTAACTTACTCACCTTACACCCTCACTTAAGAACATAGAAGGACACTATCCCTTTTTTTTTTTTTTTTTTGCTAATTTTAATGATTGTTTAAAACTTCTCAATTAACTGATAGAAGTGTGCAATGACCCAGTGAGTGAATTAGAGCATACACAGAGCACACACTACATTCTGAGACTGAACAAGACCCTGGGTTCTACCTCTTATATCAAACAGAGAAAAACAAACATTTTAAAACACAGGAAAATGTAGAATAGCATTTACTATGAATTATAAGTTTATGTTAATGATTTTTAAAAACAAGACAAATAGTATATTTTTGTTTACTAGTGTAATTATTTACAATTTTATACATATTAAAAGTCTAGGAAAGGAAAACAATAGCTATGATAGTGTGAATGAAAATGGCCCCCATAGGCTCATATATTTGCATTCTTAGTTACTAATTAGTAAACTGTTGGAGAAAGATTAACAGGTGTGGCCTTGTTGGAGGTGATGTGTCACTGGGACTAAGTTTGGGGGTTTCAAAAGCCTATGGCAGGCCTAGTGGTTCTCCCCACTCCCCAATCTGTGCCCAGTGTCTGTGGATCAGGATGTAAAGCTCTCAGTTACTGCCTGCTTTCATGCAGCCATGCTCCCGGCCAGAATAATCAGGGGCTAACCCTTTGAAACTTCAAAAACTCCAGATTAAATGTTTTATTTGATAAGAGTGGCCTGGGTCATGGTATCTTTTTACTGCAATAGAACAGTGACCAAGACAATAACTAAAATGATTTTCATGAACAATTTATTTAGAATTGTTAAGTTTCCATTATACACACAATACATTTGACATTGCTATTTTGCATTTTTAACTATGTATTTCAGACTCCCGGAAAAGTTAGAAAAATATGAAGAGCATGTAATAGTTGAAAGGAAACTTTAGAATTGCATCTATATTTAAAGAGAAACAGAAAACCAGTGTTTCACATTAAATACTCTAATTCTGAGAAATTTGAGAGTCAAATGTTATTACAAGCATGAGAACCCACACCTGATTTAAACATTGCCTGTAGTCTGTATGTTAAAGATGTACATGAAAGATAACAGAGTCCCATATTTAGACTAGAGTCCAATCCCTTAAGTATCTTGTTATGCTAATGAAAATAGTCCCAAATGCCTTGGGTTCTAAGACTCTCAAATAACTGCAACTCAATTAAGAAATGCAGAAGTCTGCACCTTCAGATCTGGCTTTTTGTGTGCTGTCTATCTCTCACATGCCTTTTTACTTTCAAAGCTCATAGCAGCAGGGGAGAAAGAATTAGTTTCTTAAGGGGGTACTATCAAAAAACAAATAACAAAGAAGAAAAAACCAGAGAAACAAATGAACAGCAGCAGAAGTCTCTGTCATTACATACACATATACATTTGATAACTGCTATGTCCTCAGCTGGAAATTTCTAGTACCATTTAGAAGAAAAGAATAAAGGTTGCAAAGAGTAAGGACTAAAGTTTCATATAACCTCCAGACTTGTTATTAAAGTGGTTTTGTTTTTAAAAATTCATTCAAAATCAATGCATTTTCAAAGACTTGAATTATACAAAGAAAAATCTCCAATCTTGGTCTCTTAGGAGATAAGTCAGAAGAACAAGGGGGCTTCAGGTTTTCTCAAACCAGTCCACCTTGCTAACACTGTGTCTGGGGATTGGACCAGTGCAAATCACTACAGCTTTTTCTGAGAGAGGACTTTCCCCACATTGTATATATGTGCTTTTGTGCCCTAAGTTTTAGTGACAGCCAGGTGGCTGAAGTCCAGAGGCTTTCAAGTCATTTTGACTGACTTTGTATTCCTGTGCCTCCCCGTGGTCGTCAGAACACTCTTTCTACCTGAATCTACAGCTGTCCATAGGCCGTTGTACAGTGCTTCCTAAACCAGTGAATTTAATCACAAATAAAATACATTTTTGGTAAATCTCATAGGACCTTGACAGAAGGAACACTGGCTTTCTTGCCATGGTTCATCACAACCTCAGGACATAAAGCACCTGCTATCATTTGTGGAAGACATAGACAGACTTTCCCGTGTCTACTTCTGCAACCATTTCCTTCAGCTACTAGAGGGGTCAATGGCCTAAGACTACAGGGCACGTTCTGGAAAAAGAAAACTGTTTGCTAAGGTCTTTTTATGGCTTTCCTTCATCAGTGATGGCCGTGAATGTATTTTATGTTTATAACACTAGTCCTTCCTCACAGTCCTTCATCATGGATGTCTCAAAGTTAGGATTAAAAAAAAAAAACCACTTCCAACTACACTTGCCCCTTCTCACATGGATGAGCAGGATTTCTCAAAATAAATGCTTTTCGACTTTTTCTTTTATAGCTATTTGAGTAACTCTTTTGCACTTACTAAAATTTCAGAGATTCCATGAGGAGACTTTTCTTTGGAACAATGTTGTCCAAATTAGGAATAAAAGTGTATGCAGTTAAAATTTCACAGAGCAGGACGCATAATTGCAAGACAAACAAAAGCCAAATGCCTTGAATGTCTGTATGGATTGATCACAAGTAACACAAAGCTCTCTCACCTTTTCTCTCTTTAGGGCTAGCCTTGAACTCAGAGAACTTAAGCCTCCAGAGTGCTAAAATAAAAGGCAGGAAACACCTGGCCTAACTCTCACTTTTTTCCCCCCTATAAACCAAGAATCTACCAGGAGAGCAGCAATAGGTTAAAAACTGTTTCTGGTCTTGCTCCTCTTCGGACACAATCAGTCAAGGATTTATTCCTGGTTCTTGAGTAGTGGTTTAGCTACAGAACTGGGCTCTGCTCTGTTCATGGTAAGAGAAGCAGTTTCTTTAGAATTCGTGGAGAGTTTGTGTGGTATCTTAACTAACTAGAATTAGGTTTTACTCCCAGATGCCCCTCAATTTATTTCTCTCTGTCCATCTTTATATTTATGTTTATTCTAGAAATACCTCATTATTATTAAAAGGCCGTTGTCTTTCCCTTGTCATTGTCTCTACGAAGACTCCCAGGGCATTCCAAATTAGAGCCTTAAGCCAGTTTGTGCAGTGTTTCTAGTCTTTGAGCTCTTGGGGGAACATTGTGCTCTGCTGTGACCTTAGGCAACTTTTCTTAGAAGATTCCAGTAGGGGCGCCTGGCGTGGAAAAATGTGATCTCAACTGGGACCCAGAATCTTGGGTTGAGACCCTTATTGATTGAACCATCTCTTAGCATCAAGCCAGTGGCTCTTTCCACTGGCCTTACTTTGGCCATTCATTATGTAGAGCGCTGGCTGTTTTCACTTTGAGCTTCAAGTCTCTGGGTCCTTCCTCCCCATACACCAAACAGAGCATGTACCTCCCCAGGGGAGCTTGGGTAAACCTAGCTCCAGGTGTTGCAGTTGCTTTCACCCACTCCTCACACCCAGAAAGAAGAACCTATAGCTTATGACTCCACAATTGCTCTATGAGCCTGGGATTCAAATCCCTGGGGGCCTCCCAGATTCAAGCTCATTCACATTCATTCTCATCCTCTCACAGTCTCTTTCTCTCTCCCCAGACTCCTAACAAGACAAGACGATCCTCCCTAGAGGCGCTTTCTTTCATTCATCCCCCTCTTAACACACACACACACACACACACACACACACACACACACACACTCGCGTGAGCACACACGCTCACACACCGACCCAGACAGCCCACCGCACTTTCCAGACGCCCACCTCCTGCTCACTCCCCTCCCCTAAAACACATTCACCCACTCACCAGCTGTAGCCTCTTCCATCCCCCGCCCTCCACCCGGCTCCCCCTCCTCAAGAAGCCGACCCTCGCGCTAGGAGGTAGGGACCCCCGGCAGACGCACAGCACGGGCGCGCCGCACTGACCTCCGCCCGCCCTGCAAGCAGATTAACAAAGGCGGCGGCGAGCCCCAGTCCGAAAGCGGAAAGCCAGCGGCGGGGTCCCAAGCCTGCGCCCAGTGGGAGAGCGAGCCGCGCGAGCTGCTCTGAAGTCGCAGAATACAGCCTGAGCTCCCAGATCTCTCTCCAGCGGCACTGCTGGGACGCTGGCCGCACCATGGGCTGCTGCACCGGGCGCTGCTCGCTCGTCTGTCTCTGCGCACTGCAGCTGGTAAGTGCCTAGTGCGTCCGGGACCAGAATCAGTCCGCATTTAGGAGTGACTTGCTTGGCTCCGTCCCTGGATCCGAAGCTCCAGGCTAAGGACCTGAGAGCTGGCGGAGCGCATCGGAGGGATTCCCCCACCCTCTCTGTCCCTTCCAGGAGGTCTGTGCCTCCCGCCTGGTAGCTCTTGCCCGCAGGAGGGCGCGGTCTCACTTCTGGTCCCACGCTCTGGGGTTACTGCGCCCCCACCCGGCGTCGCCACGCGGTCGGGGGCAGTTGGGGTGGCGCTCCAGGAAAGAGCGATTTCCCCGCCCCTCTGTTGGACACCTGGCGTGTGCACCCTCTGCAATTCTGCTTAAGTTATGGCCGGGCTTGGAGCTTGCTTGCTCTTATCCGGACGGTTTTCTCGAGACAGGTTGTTGTTAGGTTAGAAGGTGCTTGGAGGCAGCCAGTTACTGGGAGAGCTGCAACCTCACCTCTCTAGTCGTTCTTACTTTTAGCATCTGGAATGGAAGAGCGGAGTACTCCAGGAACATGTGGCTGTACTTGGGAACCACAAGTTCAGCCTCTGCCTTTTTCAGTTCCGCTTTTGATTTTCTTGAAATGTTGCATGCTCAGGATGCGACGGACTGACAGCTGTCTTTGGGGAGTGAACAGAGCAAAGGAGTGAACAGAGCTTCTGTTTGGCTTGGCCCCTTGCCCAGGGAGTGAGTGGAATTGGAAGTTGGAAACCAAGGTGGAAAGATAAAAGACCTTTCTCATTCTATGCAAATATTCTGGGTCCTTTTGTTATCAGGATTGACTTTGTGGTCTCGTTCGTGGTCACCAGAAGTCAAGGCTGCAATCTCCTGTGCCAGACTTTTGTGAGTGAGATTCATAGTCTTTTTTTTGCTCTCCTAGTTCAGGGACCAGACCTTGTAGACGCCCCGCCGCACTTCTTTCTTTGAAGCATTGCATTTGTTTTGTCACAAACCACAAAGGTGTAAGTGGTGTATTTTGACAAGGCTTTCAGCGAACTTTCCATAATGGTGATAGCTCTTGCAGGGCTCATTAACCAGGAGAAGTAATAGCGCTGCTCAGTAGTTAGTCCGTGTTCACTGGAGGTTTTTAAACATTTTCACTTTCCCAGCCCCCCTCCCCCTCCCCCGCCAAGCTTCACTATATGCGCTCATTCTTCTGTAATCACCCATGCAAAACAGATAAATCCGGAAAGCTATTGGATAGCCTATTCCAAACTGTGTTTTCTTGAAATACATAATTTAAAACTTTCCCATGAGTATGACTTTTTTCTTTACCTTGGAAAAAGCCCTCAAAAGATAACTTATATAGTGATTTTTCTTTTTAAAAATGAACTTGGCTTTTAAATTAAAAATAAAACGCAATAAATTCGATCAACATTTGTTCCCTAGAGCTGCTAGTAAGCCTGGATTGTGTGACCCATAAAGGCATAATTTCAATATTACATTCACATAACATAAGTTGTAGTATGTTAGAGGCAGAGATATGATCATATAAATTTCATAACTGGATCCTAAACAAAAGAAAGTATATGTGTTGCCTAGGTAAGAGTTTCTATCTTTATGATAAGACACTATGATACAAATTCTTTTTTTTTTTTTACCAGTAAGTTTTTATTTACTGTGAAAAAAAATAATGCCTATAAGTAACAGTTGGAAAACAAAAATCAAGGAGAAATATAGTACTCGAAGTCTCCATTCTCATCACTGGGTTCATCACACAAATTCTTAACACAGTTCATCGTTAATATCAGGGTGGGAAGTCAAGACAGGAACCTGGAAGCAGAGGCTGAAGCAGACACCTTGGGGAGTGACACTGAGTTTCTCCTGTTTTCTCAGCCTGCTTTCTTATACAAAGCCAGTGGTGTCACCTACCATTGTGAGCTGGCCCCTCCCACATCAATCAGTAATTAAGAGAATGCACTAGAGGCTTGCACACAGGCCAATCTGGTTGGGGTGTTTACTCAACTGAGATTTTCTCTTTTGAAACGACTCCCAACTTGTGTTGACAAGAAAAACTAGCCAGCATATTTCTTTACTACATTATTACCCAAGTGCATGATAACATAGTTTATATAAAGAATCTTACTGCCTTGAAAAAAATACAATAATTCTTACTATAAATTACTTCTGGCACAATTCTTTTGTTGAGTTTGACAAGCTCTTGTCTTTATAGTTTTGATGTGAATACTGTTAGATGTTTTTATTTGATTTAAGGGGAAAGAAGACACTGAAACAAGATTGGCATTTCGTCATTGCTATGACCAGATTTCTTTTTCTGAACTGTATAATAAGTTTGAGGCCATAAAAGATTATTTATGAATTTCTTTTGACAAAGTAGAGGCTACATACACCACATACTTGTACTTTTAGTATGCACCACTGAAATATGTTTGCTCAAATAAGAGGCTTAAAGAACTTCAAAAGCACAGGTATAAAAGAATGTAGAAAAATAATTATGAAGGAGTAAACTTTAGATATTTTAGTATTTCTGTTTTGAATATGATTATTCAATCTTACATAATTTAGTTTGCAATAATGGTTATGTTTGATAACTGGCTCACAGAAATCATGAACATATAGGAAATAAACTCTCTGAGCCTGTGTAAGCATACTTTAGGATGCTAAGTGAAAGGACCCCAGTTTTTGAGAGACCTAGTACATCTCCCACTGCCCCTCCTCTGTTTTCCTGTTTTTGTCTATTCTGCGAACTCTTGGAAGAGGAGGATGATGAAACCTTAACAAGTGCTGCTATGAAGACCGGATGCTATTGGCTACTCAGACTTGGTGCAAGGAATTCACATAGTAACAATAGAGTCATCTGCAGACCACTACCTAGAGAGCCCAGGAGCTCCTTCTAAATACCAAAGAAATAGAAAGGGTTCAGTAATATAATTCCTTTGCACATAAACTTCATAGTTTCTAGAGTGACAAAGCATGACCTTCCCATTTTTTTTGGTGACTAATGTTGATGAACTCTGATTTGCAAAATCTGTCCTTCATCTTCTTTCTGCTACTGTGACTATTTTCCATTATTGCCTTTTCTCCTGCAAACTTATGTGCTTTCCCATAGTTTATGCTTATGCTCCATCTCCTAGACCACATTAAAGAGAAAGTCTAAAGAATAAAGACAGGAGCACAGAAAGCTTTATGAAGTGATTCTTTCTAGGAAAGGTATCCCACTCGTATCTCAAGTCAACAAAAAACTTTTTAATACATCCTATCTAAGGACACTTTTGGTGCTGTGTGTCTGTATAATGGTAAGTATTCTATTATCATGTGCGTAGAGTCCACAGCTAAAAAGAACACTCAACCATATGTTTGCTAAATCAGCTTTAGTTAGTCTCCATATTTAAATGAACCTTAAATGTGTATATTAAATTCTGGCATTATCTCTACCTGACATTACAGAAACTTTCTCTGAGCTGCCTCAGCAAAGTGTTGAACACACTGTGGCTGGTATGGTGCCTACAAAGTATTAGACATCGTCCACCATCACAGTCTCTAAGGCATGTTCAATAAAATTGTCGTTATTACATCTTAGAAAAGTTATTATATTTAATATTCTTTATGGTAAAAGCTATATTATCAGAGCTGGTAATCAGTCCATTAAAAGTCAAAACTATGATGGCATGTTTCTAGTCATAGAAACCCCAAGAGATTTACCTAAATAAACAGCTATTAACATACAGATGGGTTGTATGTTTTATTTTGGAAAACATTCTCCCAGTTAAAGAAAATTAGACTTTATTTGACAGACAGTGAAAGAAAAGCTTCAAGCCTTTCTATTCCACCTTCTAACTATCTTGTGAGCAGAGCACCTGTGTCATTCAAAAGCCCATATAAAATGTGCATGATTGGTAATGACGTATCTGTGTGAGTTTTGAATTAAGTCCTGTGAAGTGTACTGCTTATCTCACAGAAATGTTGGGCAACCAGTATGGAAACACATTTGTTTTATAAAGTAGATATAATGATAGTTTTGCTCTCATGTGGTTTTAATTTAAATAGCTCATTTTTTGTGTGTGCAAAAAAATTACCTTTTGAAGATAATTTTATTTTATGTGTATTGGGGTTCTGCCTGGTGTATGTCTGTGCATTGAGTGCATGCAATGTCTACTGAGGTCAACAATACCCTCAAAGTGGAGTTATAGATTGTTTTCAGCTGCCACAGGGGTGCTGGGAATTGACTTCTAGTCCTCTGGAATTATAGTCAGTGCTTTTAACTGCTGAACCATCACTCCAGACCTGCAATGTAATTCTAACTTTTTATTGTTTTTATTTCACTATTCTAGTTCATCTTATGAAACTTATAACAGGTTAGAAAAATTAACTTATGACTGATAGTAAGACTTTGAATTTGGTGTAGAAATCACCTTTCATTAGCCAAAGCTGGGAGCTGACATACAGATCAAGTACAGAAGAATGAGCTACGCTGTTACAAAAATCCAAGGCCACAGGAAATACTTGAAAGTAGAAGGGAGATTGTCTGCAAAGAGAAAAGATCAGCAGTAGTGAGGGTGTTCAAGAGAGGATAGATAATAGGGGCCTGAATATAGTCAAAATACATTCTGTGTATGAAAATGTAATGAGGCCTGTTAAGACTGGGTTCTCTAGAGGAGCAGAACTACAGGTAATTTGCACAAAGCTAGACACACAAGCACAGAGGAAGATGAAGGGATCGGCCACAGATAACCTCACTGGGATGGGGTGACAGTGAGCCACCTCGGGCCAGCACATGCAGAAATTGCAGACCATCTACCAGGAACTAGAAAGAGGCACAGTGCTTCTTAACAGTCTAGTGGGCACTTAACTCTGCTGAACACTTGTTCATGTACTTTTTGGTCTGTCTGAACTGGAAGGCTGTAACTTTATGTTTTAAAACTTGCTGGTTGTGAAGAGTTGGGCTTGAGGAGTTGTCTCGGGTGCTCCCCTCATAGGTAGGTGTGGTTGGATCTTGAAATCAGGGTCATGCAGGAGACCTATGAAGGGCAATCTGATTGAATACTATAAGGGGCACCAAGATTTGGATGGACTGTCATTCAAATTAGGTAGTTCTCTGGGTTGGAAAAACTCTGTAAAGACTGGACTTTCCTTAAGACTGACTAGCAGATGCTTTATTTCTGAAAGTAAACAGAAAGGAGCTGAGTCTCCTAAGCTGACTCCTCAACTTTGAGTGCACTGTACCCATGGAGTTCATAAATTAAGTTTTGCACATGCGTTGCTCTCCCTTGGAGGCTTACTGACTATCAAGCAATGGAGTCAGTCTGTAGGACTCCTAGGGTGTCGTGTTCCCATTCTGGAAATACCATCTAGCTATAGACACAGTATACACTAGACATTAACATAACTACAGTAGAATAAACGTAGTTGGATATAGTGACATGGGTTGGAGAATATGACACCCTCAAGACTGCAAGAAAACCAAAAGCTGTCCATTTGGAGCAGACACACTTACCTATAAGGGAGTGGTAAATGAGACTCAGAACTGGAGATCATAGGGGTTGGCAATGAATCCAATTGCAGTAATTAAATAGATGGCTGGTGCTAAATATTTTACATTTGTTCCTCAGTGATTTTTTTCTTCCTTAAAAAAAAAGGAAGAACCCTTCATTAGAATGTTTCCTATGACTAATGATATATATTTAAATCATTAAGTGGAATTAAATGTTGGGTACTCTCAACCTACTCTTTCCACTGGACTTTGTGTTCTGAATGCTTCAGGCAGACATTCAGTTCCTTTGTTAGAAAGAGGTCTCAGAACAAGATCGTACAGAATCTAGATTGCAGCAGTTATCTTCTCGTAAGAGAATTGAGCCCAACCAACTTATGTTAAGACATATATAATGCTGACAGCTTCTCTCTTTTCCAGTAAGAAGTGATGTATTTATATTTTGATATTGATCAGTATGTAGTATAATAAATGTTTGTAAGTAGAAAGTCATATGCTAAACAGGCTGATGGGTAAAACTCAGTTAATCAAGCAACAAAAGAAAGCACTGTGACTGAGTTGGTTTTTTCACTAATGAGTACCCTCAAATGAAATGATCTTAATTAAGATGTTGTGAAATATAAAATTCTCATTAGTGGCAATTCTTCCTCAAATGTTTACTCTATCTATCTCTTTGTGTCTCTGTCTCTCCCTGTGGTGTCTTTGTCTCTTTCCCATTTATATATATATGGGAAAATATATATATATATATATTTTATATATAATATAAAATATATATATATATAATTTGCAGATAAAGTATATATATATAAAATTTGCACATATATATATATATATATATATATATATATATATATATATATATATAAAATTTGCAGATAAAGTCTTGCTATGTAGTCTAGGATGGCTACAAAACTGGTGATGATCTCTTTGCCTCAGGAGTAGTGGAAATGCAAATATGTATCACTACACCAAGCTTCTTAAACCTAAATACCTAATGAAGGAAGTCATTCAAATTGTAGTTTATAAGAGACCTAATTTGGATTTGTCTTTAGTTACAACATAAACATACACATGCCTTTCTAGCACTGGAATCTCTTTCCCATACATCCTTCTACCGATTTCTACCCTTTCTTCTCCATATTACCTTTTTTTTTTTCTATAGGCAAACAGTGAGCTAAGGCGAAGAACACTAGAGCCAGCTTGTCACAGCTGGGAAGAGTTTACAATGAGGGATTTAGAAATTTTATGAGCCAATTGTTAAATACAGTTTGATTTAAAAAATTAACTATATGAGCTATAAATAAATTGTTTGGAAAGAAAAGTAATCCATATTCAGAAGTCAACATATTTACCATCTGGGCATTATTTTATATTTATAATACTGTTGGGTAGTACTTTTACATAAAGTACGTAGTTTACAGAACATTTTCTCCAACTTTTACATCTAGTGACATCATATTGGTAGCAAAAGTTTTATTATGGAAGAAGTATTTTCATATGCAAGTATACAAATGTCACAAATCAGGCTGCCCTGCTGTCTTCTAAAGCCAGTTATTAAACATTTACTAACACACCGCCAGAAAAAGTCTTTCATCAGAAGGCCAGATTTCTTCCTATGAGTAGTTACTGATTAAGGCGCCTTTAATTAATTCTTAATACAACTAATTATTGTATTAACTTATATGTGTAGAGAAAATATAATGTGTAATATAAAGATGTACATTTTGAATACATCTATAAAATTATTTAAGAATAATGGACAAGCTTTTATTTTTAAAAATTACAGTATTTACTTCTTCTGCATAGTCACTTTCTGCTTTCTGTAAAGTGTTTTAATACATTTTGCAGTTCTCTAACCAAGTCAGTAATTGATAAAGGTTCATAGGTTTTATTCCTAAGCAACTGACTAAAACAAGATTCCTTCCCCATGAGAGATTCATTTCTACTTATTTTCTATTGACTGGCTCCCATGAGCAGGGACTAACTCCAATAAATAGTGACCTGCCTGCATTATTGGCCCTAATTAGTTCTTCCCATGAGGATGTCAAAGAATCAACATCAAAAGGATTGAAATGTCTTTTTACTCCCACATCTGCTTTTTAGGCTCAAATGAATTACTATATTTCATTGTCTCCACATTAAACGGCAAATGTTAAACCTTAAAGGAGACTGCAAGAAGACTACTTGTATAAGAATACACTAAAAGCTATTTAGTATATAATATTCGTTGTCTAATTTTTTTTAAAAGAAGTCATTAATATAACATGATCCCAAAACAACATGCATCCAAATTTCTTTGCCTCCTTCTTTGAGATGTCTTCATGAGACCAGCATTATTATATTATCATTCATAGACAGAAAAACAGAAATATGAGAAAATCACGGGGTGTATTTAAGTAATATATTTCCTTATTTGTACATTTCTAATGCACTAAGACATATTATGTCTTCAGGTATATCATAACATGTATAAATGTAAGAAGAGAACTCTGTGGAATGTTGTGTCTGCATTAAAATAAATAAGCTTATGACAAAGATGTTAAAAGCATAAAAGCTACTTCCTCACATGAAAGGTGACTCTTAAAGTGTGATGCAGGGGACTTGAGTCCCAAGTAGAGATGTTGAGCTCTTGGAAACAACTTTTGTTTTATTTGCAATTTCAGTAGAATGTAGGCCTTCTCATTAGTGATATCTATTTTTAGGGCCCCTCAGGACATACCCTGTTGCATTTGAAACAAAAGATTGAAGAAGAAATACAAGCTATCTGCAGATCAAGAACTCTCCCCTTTTTTCATGCTCCATTTTCTCAAACAGTCGAACCACTTCTGGCAAGCTTTTTTGCTGCCCAATATAACCCATTTTCCCACTGGGACATGTACTCACAGTGTCTTCTTCCTAAAAGTTTCAGTCACTAATCCTTTTTTGCTGTCTGACAAGAAACTCTTCCTTGGCCTTGGATAGCTCACATCTTAAAGATCTGAATACTGTAACCACAGTATTGAATGGATGGCTTAAATTCAGGGCCTATTAGAGAGAAGCATTAGATGAAGGTTTGGAACCATTAAGGGCCTGCCAAGATCCCCTAACAGCCTTTTCATCTCACAGAGAGCTGTGGTTGGAAGTGTGCAGATGGAGCTGTCCTCAGGGATGCTTCCATGTGAGCCTTGTTGAGTCATTTCACAAGTAGGAGACTTAATGTTTTATAACATTTCAGAGATCCTCCATCAGAGGAAGATCCTTGGTCATGTATTATTCATGTGTTTGTTTGGCTAGACCTCGAGTGTCTTAATGTTATTTTTAACTCCTTCACTACTAATGGTGATTTTGTTAGAATGCAGATATTTTGGGAACTTTAGTGTAAGAAATATTATAATTCAATAGTTTCATTTTTCTTTCAGAACCACCCAAAGTACAGAATAGTGATTTTTGTTAGTATATTCTTTTGTAATGGAAATAAACTCTCTTGACATTTGAAAACAGATCTGCATGAATTTTACTTCATGATAATTTAGTTACAATACATTTATGTCATTTTCATATATAGAAGACCAGGCCAAAGCATTTCAAATGTATAAGCATTGCATCTTTAATTTCCAATTGCCACAAGCAAATTTGACTACAAATTATACATTAGTTGTTATTACTGATGAAGAGTTTAAATGCTATTAAAGAAGTTTCTCTTTTATGAATAGAACTTTACTTCTTTGGTCTTCAGCATCCTTTTTAGTCAAGAAGTGACTGAAAATTTAGACTTGAAGTGACCAGTTGCTTTCCATGACAGGAATAAAAGGAAAGTCAATGAGAATATTTCTCTATAGTCCAAAGAATACCCGTGGAATGGTCTACAGATGTGTACCACATACTCCAAACCCCTCGAACAGAAACCACCTTTGTGATGGGTGGTTTAAAACATCATTGAACCACTAAATTCAGCAAGCAGAGAACATATTTGAATATGATATCACTGTTCATGAGTAGGCATATGATAATAGAAATAGGTTGACATTAGAAGTTGATTGTTGGGATGAACTCATCATCGTAAGTAGAGAGAGTGCAGTAAAGTGGGACAAATTTAATATGCTTCATTTGCATCCCTAAGGAACATGGCCATTGAACATCTGTAGAACTCATTGATATTTAGGACTTATGTGCTTCTCATGTATTCAGGAATGGTGTTTGTGGCTGCATTCCATTATATACTCACATATAAACAATATGATTAGTGGTAGCATTTTATATGAGCAGCCTAGTACTATGTAACAGCCTAATACTATGTAACAGTATTCCCCCCCTACATTTTACAATAAACTTGGTAATTTTGGAGGAGCTAATGTGGGAGAAGTAAAGAGATAAAGAGAAGAAGGAAGAGGAGGAGCAAGGAGAGAGATGTAGGAGCCCTGGAGAACCGTACTTGTGACTAGGATGGTCTTGGATAACTATTTATATCATAAGATTAGATATTGGGTTACAACTCTAATTGTATGGGCATCTTGTTAATTGAGAATTTCTAATTATATAAAGACTTTGGATAATATTAAGCATTAGAGTCTCATTTCTACTGGGTATCGTGTGGATGTCTGGGCTCAGCCAAGCATTGTGGAGACAGTGTGGTAGATTGGCAGAGTTATCTCCCACACTCCTATCTCGTGGGTGCCAGGGCTGGTGTTCTTGGCCTGCCTGAGCCAGCAGCCTGAGCTGAGCAGTGAAGAAAACATGCTGCTGCTGGTGGCCTTGGGCCTTGCCTAGTCGGGAACATGGTGGCCCTTTAACAACAAACCAGATTGGGTACTGCCATATTAAAAATTAACCGTAACACCTAGCTATGATGATTATGAACCACAGACAACGGATGAGTCAGCAATGTTGTATTTTAAGCATAAAATATAGGATTGCAAATTTGCCAGCTACTATATAGCAATTAGCAATGCATTCCCAGCAAAGGAAAGGTGACTTTCTATTTCTTACATTGAAGTACTTTCAAATATTCAGTCAAACTTAATTAGAAATGTTATTTTGGAAACACCTGCAATTGAGAAGGAAAATAAAGGAACTTAGACATGAAAGCTAACAGTGAGTTATTAGAGTTGAAAGCACATAGGTCAGAGTACTAATAAAAATATCTCCCTCCACCCTTTGCCTTAATCTGTTTCCTTCACCCCTGGAATCATTGTTCCACATTTTGATTTCTGGCCCAACCAAATTTGCTAAGTCATTTTTTGCTGGAGTCAAGAGCATATATCTGTTGTTTTTAGTTCTTCAACTGGGTTTTAGTGAGACATCAAATACTCTACTCAAATGCTTCCCCTAGAAGCAGGGAGAATGAAGAGTAGTAACAGTAGAAGGCTAACTAGAGGAACTAGGACCCACCCATTCTCACTTTACCACAGGGTTTCCAAGCTTCCCTAGCACTCCCCAAGATTTGACAGCTGGTAAGTAGTGATTCCTCTCTATGTTACAGGGCTATGCAGATAGACGTATAATAAGGCACAGCTGAAGTTATGTTTATACCATGTTTAGTCCTGCCTGTCCTGCTGCTCTCTGCATAGTTTCTTTCTGCAGAGAGGCATGCACACACGCAGGTGCCTCTGTTGAATTTTGGTATGCTCATTCGCATCCTACAGCTGCCAGCTGAGGCTTGATATGTCCACTTGTTCATTGAGATTCATGACACGGATCCTCGTGCTCAGGTGGCAGCAGCCTGGTGGTGTCTCCCCTTAGATTTCCCTTATCACATGGATTTTCTTGAGTGTGACATTTTAATGGGGACTCTCAGAGCCACCTGGAGCAGTGTTTCATGATCTGTCCTTTCCTCCCCATATGGCTGTGTAATTTTCAGTACTGACAGTTTTTCTTTGAGAAAAGTGGCATCAGAAACCCATACCTTACTGTGCATGTCACAGGTGAAACGGATGCATAAAAGGTGCCATTACAGAAAAAGTCTGGCATTTATTCAGAGTGTAAGTGATCACCTATTAATTGTCTACCTCCTATCTAATTATTTAAAATTGCTACCTGGGGCTTGGTGTTGATACATGCCTATTCTTCAACTCCATTGATTTTCTCTTCTTGTAAGTTCATTGTGGTGACTACTTTGTAATTATCCTTTCCTACAAAATAGCAGGAATAAGCAAATTCTATAACACTTTTGTCTGAACATGATGTGTTGTCTAGCTAGTGGATTATTTGGGAAACTATTTCTATGGTGATCTACAGAATAAAATATGACAGATATGCTTATCCTAAAAAAGAAAAAAAAGAATCAATTATTAGTGACAGCATGAAATAAACATTTATATCCACACACAAGTGTTCCTAATTTGTAAATCAAATGTTTGAATATTTACACATTTCTAAGATAAATTTGAATAATTAAGTGCATCAAGATTTGAAATTAAATGTATTTTAGACTTCATTTGTGCATTCAATTTGGTTACTTTTCTAGTCATTTAAAAACTTTTAAGTTTTCAGCTTGGTGTTGGAGTATCTGGAAAGCCGTGAATGGGGAACTCCTGGAGATGCAATTTTTCAGTGCACTTAGGTGGAGACTGGTCTCTGTCCTGATGTTCCCATCAATGAACCTGAGATTGATTCACTGTGTAACTGTGAAACAATTCATCTTGTAACAGTATGAAGCACCTCCCAAGTTCATGCTGAGAGTTTATGTATCTGGATGTTGGTGGATTCGTGTAAAAAGTAGGTCATCCCCGTTTTGGGGATGTAGCTTTCAGGACATACCAGAGACCATAGGTTGATTGAAAGTTAGCTCTGCTTTGTGTCAGAGGGAGCCAGCTCTTCTAAGTACTATTTTCCTTGGTCCATTTCTTCTCTACTTACTTTGATCTTACGTAATCTTATATTTCCATCAAGTGTCCTGAGATCCTTAGAGAAAAAGTAGAAGGGGACCTAGAGTCAGGAGTCCATAATTCCATTAATGACTTTTCTGTAAAAATCAGGGTGACAGTGAATTGGAAACAGGTGAGTTGAGATCCTGCATGTTCAGCATTTAAGAACACTTGCTGCCTTTGTAGAAGACCAGGGCTCTCAGAACTTACAACATGTGGCTCCTAAACACTTGTGACAGTAGTTCCAGGGCATCGGATGCCATCTTCTAGCCTCTATGAACACTAGCAGCAATGTGGTATGTGATATATAAATACATATATGTGTGTGCGTGCATATATATATATATATTATATATATGCACGCACACACATACACATAGTATTCTTTTGTTTGTTTGTTAAAAAAAACTTTGTTATTCAAGCATGAAGAGCCCAACAATCATGTAATAAGACAGCAGGTTCTGGGAGAGCTGTAACCTTAGCATTCAGTAACACACAGAGGAGCACCCAATACTTTCTGACTGCCAGCTTAGTGTTAGGTTCAGTGAGAGATCCTGTTGCAAATGCCAGAAGTCCACAAAATAGATGTTACAAACATTTATGTATTAATGTTCATTTTGATTAGAGACCTGTCTGCTCCTGACAGCCTCCTGTATTGGATTCTAAGAAGAAATTGAGCATCCTTGGAGTTACTCCAGTTGTAGTGAGACACCCACTAGGCAAGAATTGCCTCTTTTCATCTACAGACAAATTACTGTCCAGAAAAGGACACACTTGCAGAATAGTCGACTGATTATATCTGCCTAGACAGAGTAATCAGCCCTTAATAATTCTGCATCACTAGGTCTGTCAGATGACCCTGGGCCAGAAGGCTGAAGATCAGATGCTCCAACGTTTTGTAGTATAGGGAGTGTCCAGGTGTTCAGTGGTCTCTATAAATTGGCTAAGTTTTAGAAGCTATGCTTTGTGCTTTCCATAATCTTAGTTAACTTAGTCATTCTGGATTTCTGACAGGGCTGGAAACTTATAGTTTCATAGCCAATCCTGGCTATTTACCTTGAGAGAAAAGATTTGAGTGAATGGTTTTCAGCTGACATTCATTCTAAAGCCAAGAAAAAAGCCAGGTCCAGAATTAAGTGTTTTAGTTTGGAGAGATGACAGAAGTTCTGGGTAGTCAACAAAATGATAGACTGGGTATTAGGACCATCTTGTACCTCCCTGGTACAAATTGGCACAATTATGCTCTAAATGTATTTTAAGAGAAAAGTTCTATTTTAACGGGAAGGGTGATATGTTGGAGGAGCTAAGGTGAGAGGGGTACTGAGAGGAAGAGAAGGGGTAAGGAGAGGAGGAGAAGAAGGAGAGGAGAAGCTAGGTGATGAGAGAAAGAAAAAGAGAGAAAGAGAGGGGAGATATGGAGGCAGATGTTCACGTGTCTCCACCAGTCAAAGATAGTTGATATATCGAGACTGGGTATTAGGTTACACTTCTGATTGAGCATTACCAAACTTATAAAGTCTTTGATTAACATTTTTAAAAAGAGTATAAAAGCATAAAGAAAAAGGGGGCATGGGATAGGGGTTTTCTGGGGGGGGGATGGGGAAAGGGGATGGCATCTGAAATATAAATAAAATATCCAATAAAAAAAAAGAGAGAATGGTAGATAAAGATACTGGATAGCCCCCTCTTCTTTCCACACACAGAGAGATTTACAAGCACGCAAAGGTTCATGCACCTATAAGTACCATGCACTAACAAACTCACTTGTATATACACAATACATACTTTATGAATAGCCACACATAAATACACATATGCCCGTCCCACAAAAAAAGGAAAGAGAAAGGAAGACTATTTTTATAAGATACTCGATTCCATGTAGGAATTAATTTACAAAAGGAACTTAGCATGGAAAACAACTTTAAAATTACTACGTGTATGTGAAGTGGCAACTCTGTAGAGTTTTATAAACTTTATAGGAATTTCTTAACTTAAAATAATTAAGGTTTTTTTTTTCTCAGATAAGGGCACATTCTTGATGTGATTTAAAATATCATTATATATTATCACATATATAAAAATAAAATTGTATCTTAGAGAGGAATTACCAAACCCTTATAGCTGTTAGCGATATAATCTGGGTTCAAAATTTTGTGGTTTTATAGTTGTTTTATTTTGAGGGTTAAAATCTGATTACATCATTTCCATCTCCTTTGCTCCTAATATTCCCATGTATCCTTCCTTTTTTTCTTTCAAATTCATGACCTCTGTTTCCATTAGTTGTTGAGATACACACACACACACACACACACACAGACACACACACACACACACACACACACACACACACTTAAAACCTACTTAGTCTATATAATGTTACTTGTATGTGATTTGTTAGAGATGATCGTTTGATTTTGTATTTGATATTATATAACTATTTAGTAAATTGTTGTGCATTTCCCTGAAGAATTTTCCAACTTTCAACATTCTTTAGTTGCTTGCAGTTCTTTGTATAGGGTTGAAGCCTCCTGGGATTTACTCCATCCATGTGAGCATGCCTGTTGTTCTTGTACAGTTCATGTTTAAGAAGTCACACTGATGAGACTATAGGTGTAGTTTCTGAAATTCCTAGGAAACACAATATAGCAAACTCCTTGATCTTAGATTCTGACTCTTAGTTAGAATTTCTGTCTTTTCTATAATGTTCCCTGAATCTTAGGTGAAGGAGTTATACTAAGATATATCCCTTGGGACTGGGCTCCATAACTGCATCTTGATTGGTGTGGCTTTATGTAATAGTCTCTGTCGGTTGCAAAGAGAAGTTTCCTTGATAAAGGATGAGGGCCACACTCATCTGTACATACAATAATTCATATTTATAGTGGATTTAGGATGCTTCTAGCTTTGGAAAGTGATAGGAAAGTCTTAAGAATTATAGTTTAAGTCCTAAGACAGAGTTGAAGAAAGAAAGCTCCATCTTTTATTGCCTCGTACAAATGTGTTCCAAGTACGCACATTTTCAATATATTGTATTGTTTTCAGAAACATAATATCTCTAGTCTCTGAGTTATATAAAGTACACATTGTTTTTCACAGTAAAATTCTTAAGAGATATGGTTTAGAACTGGTGGAACAGAATAAGTTATTTAACTGAATTTTCATACAAAACATATTTTCATATACAGAAAACTTACTCTCTTGTCCCCCATTTTTCATAGATTATTTTAAAAAGCGGTGAACTTTGTGAAAATCTCATTGATTTTAAGTCAAATATTAGCAATGTCTCATGATTTTTTTTCATTTTGTCTCTTTTGGGTGACAATGTGTATCACGAGTATGAATATGTTTATGCCATACTGTTTGTATGTTTGTATTCTTTATTTTTTCCTGTTTTGAAGCTTGTGTGTGTGTGTGTGTGGTCTGTTTTTGGATTTGTGCATGTACGTGCAAGTGGTCTCGGAGGCCAGTGAGGGATTCTAGTCTATAGACCTCAGGATGTTATGTGGCATCTAACAGAAGTGCTGGGAATTTGATTCTGGTCTTCTGCAAGAACAAAGACTTTTAACCACTGATCCATATCTCCAGCACTTGGTTTATCTTTTATTGGGTGATTTTCACAGTGTTCCAGGGTGTAAAAGAATATGCCTTGTTTGATATTATATTCTACACAGAATTCTCCAATCCATGCCTAGGACTTGTTCAATAGATATTTTAAAAGTTTTCCACAGATTACAAATTTTGGTTTTTTTTTTTGTTGTTGTTGTTGTTGTTGGTTCGTTTGTTTTGTTACCAGGATGCTTTTCATGACAGGTAGAAAAATTGCAAAGTGCCTGTTCTAAAGCTGCTGAAAGTGTGGTCCAGAGACTTTTGTTAATTTGTTGAGTACTAGAGAGATTTGTTTGCTTTTGTATTGCTTCATGGTTAAAGCCTACACAAACCCAATTGCCTACGAGTAACCATTTAGGAGACTGTCCAGCAATGTGAATCTACACTGACTTAAAGACTCGATGTGATTTGTCATTATTTTAGGAATCCTTTTTCATTTCATTGTATAATAAGTTTTTTTTCTTAGTTGCTGAAAATTACAAGAGTAAAAGAAGGCCACAGACAACATAATTTTAACATATAGATTGTTTAAGACCATGATTTAATAAAATATATATACATCAATAAAGTCACAAAAGTATAATAAGGAAAGACTTATTGGTTTAGAATTCAATGATGCTTGGCAATGTTCACAGTCTGATTGGCCTTTCTGGGGTTGCTCTGGTCTTCTGTTTTAGTGTGTCTTCAGTAGTTCTATGATCATGTTTTTACATGAAAATATTCAGCTTCAGAAAGAATTTAGTATCTGCAAAAGAGCCCCACCTCTCCCATTTGTCTCTTCATCTGGAACGAAAATGCTTCCCACATGTCTCTGTATGATTGATGCAGACTTTTCTCCTGTGCCCTGCATGATCCCTGACACAGTATTACACCCAAGTCCTTGGAGCATAGGCACTGCAGAGTTCTGTCAGTAAAATCCCCTGGACAATGGCTGTTCTGCACATTCTCTGAAGGTTTACTGTGTCTGAGGTTCACATAATACTTAAGTAAATGTAGACACTTAGCAACAACTACACAATCATTTCGTGTTTTTATTTCTATTGCATATGACTTCATAAACACTGCCAGTGTTATCTCTTTTTTACTGTCTGAGAAAATAAGACATGGAAGAGTTTAGCACCTTGTCTTGTCCAAGGTCACACAACTAGGTAAACAGACTTGGAATTTCAAATCTGCCCCAAGAATGTTAGGATTCATGTTCTCTTTTGTGTGTTGCAAAAGTTGATTGATGATGTGGCCAGATTGAACAATTTTTGTATGAATATATGATGTCAAATTCCTTTCCAAAAAGTTTTCCAGGAAAATTTGTTTGAAAGATAATTTTCTTCCTCACAAGAATTAAGCAAACATCATACTGTTTTCTTGAAACTATGATTGATGTCTATGACAAGCATTGCCATTTTACTCATGTAAAAACAACCAATATTGGTCATGTAAAGCAGGTTTTCATTTAATCGTGTTTGTTAAAGTACTTTTAGTTTTCTAAGAAAAGAATTAAATCTGTTTAGATTTATCTCATCCCCCACCCCCAGACCCCCCATTTATCTATTTGAAGTGGAAATTTCTGGTTTCTTTGGAGACTCAGTTGTGTCACGTGATGCTTTTTTGCAAACTGTCTTATAAGATGTTTTTGCTGACACAGACACATGAAAAGATGTTTATTGAGAAGAGACATGTTGTTATTTTCTGGAAGCTGCCTGGTAAAAGGGCATATGTTGTTTTTCTAGAGCAGATGCTTGAGAGAACAATTGATGTCTGGAAAGGATATAGGTATATATATATATAGTGTCACCAACAGACAGTATGTGACACTGTGGCATTGGTTCACCTTGCCACTTTTTGCTGGTCTTCATTGTTTTTGCTGATGCTGTGCTTTATTGACACTGCTGTGACATTGCTTCACCCTGCTTTCTTCACCAACTTCTTAGAAAGAAATGCAACAAAAAAACTTCTTGTCATTTCTGTATGGACTTAGGCCAATTGGTAGAGCCTTCGGTTATTTTCTAGATTGAACTGCTATTACTGATTCATGAATGGTGTTTGCAAGTGGATTGAGTGACCACTGCTTATTTGTGTGAACTGAATTGCTGGTATCCTGACAGAGAAGATTGAAACCACCCCAAAGAACTACTTCTGCACAGATCCACATCCTCTTTTGCTCTCTTAACCTTTCCTTTCCACTACCTCTGGTGGGTGTTGGGTTAGATGAGAGTTAAGGCATTTAAGAACTCTTATTTAAGTAGATTTTGAAAAATCTAAGCCTACAGCTATTTGTGTAGATACATATTTATGAGACTGTAGTGTGACCTTACAAATGTTTAACTGGTTGTAAGATCCTCTGCTGGGCCATTGGCATCTTTGTGTACAGGAGATCTTGGGAGATCTGACCTCCACCAGACATACTATAACTAACTATTCAAGGAGAATGAGTAACCAATTAGTCTAAGAAAGCTATATTTAAAAATGCTTTTTACAGAATATTCATTTTCAATTTTTATTGCTTACTCTAAATAAACCTGTGATTGGTGTACTTGGGTGATTCCTAGACTCCAATTACTTTTTAATTCATCTGTTAAAGCATTTCAGGTTTTAAAAGTGGAAGGTGTTGTGTAGATTTTATTTTTCTCTCTCATTTTCCCCCAGATTGCAAGATTATTACTTCCATTTGTTTAGATGTACTGCAACTTCTTTCTTCCTCTCTGTCTGTCTTTGTCTCTCTCTTTCCATATACATAATATTTACTGTTTCTTCAGAGCATACTCATCAGGGTGTTGTTTTCAGCTTAAATACAAGTTGACAAAGAACTAACAAAATACTATGAAACTATTTAAGAAAGTATTCCTTTTCTTAAAGAGGTAGAAGAATTCTTAGAAATTATTTCTAGTGGTGGATATCAGAACATATATTTACTGCACGCAAGACAAGCGCTACACCACATTGCTAGATTACCAGTCTGAGGGTATTTTAAAATTTACAATTAAAGGAATATTTAGAATAATTTATCAAACAATGAAATTTGGAGTATTACATTTTTGTAATAAAATGCTACAGACAAAATTATTTTTATATTATTACCATAATATGAATATTAATTATTTTTAAATGCACATAATATTGGGTAATACTTACTAAATTTATCTAAATTTGAGGCTTGCCTTTCATTTTCTTTTAATAATTTTTCAGATGATAAAATAAAATCACTTTATTAAGGTTATAATGTAGCTACGCCAAAGTTCAGAGTATGCTTCTCTCAGGTTAAAACTAAGAAATAAAACTCAAGGGTGTTGCACAGTTAGAAAAATATATATGGAGACATATGAGGTTACTTGTGAAGGGTTATTATGTCAGTTCTGATTTTATATTTTAATTGGTAACTAAATTGAGTTATTTTTCCTTTTTATGCTTTGTCATTTAATATTTTTTAAAAAAATTTTCACACATTCTATTTGAATTATGTACTTTCTTTTCCTCCAACTTTTCCCTAATTCTCCTATTTCTTAATCTACTCTTATTTGGCTTCACACACACACACACACACACACACACACACACACACACACACCCTTTATCTCTCTCTGAAGAGCAAAGGCAGGAAAACCAACAAAAAACAATAAATTAAAATCACAGCAAACTAACAACAGAAAAAAATAAAATGCAAAACAAAAAACATGAAAAGCACTAAGATAAACATCAATATGTTGCTAAGAGACATCACTGGACTTCAGAGATGAGACAGTAATAAGGCAATTCTTGTGCCTCAGAGCATTGCAACTTCTATCCTGTGTTTATCACAATAACTGAGATAGGGTGCTCTGAAACAGCCATGTCCTTCAAATTGAGTGACAATTTTCTGCATATTGAATTTTGACAATTGAAACAATGTTTTTCTTTTTTTCAACACAATATTGATTGCTTGAGAATATCATAAAATATGCTCCAATCACACTCCTCTCAAGTCTATACTCTTACTCATATACTACTCCCACCAAAAACAGAATAAGGAGGAGGAGGAACAGAAGGAGGAGGAGGAAGAGGAGGAGGAAGATGTGGAATAGGAGGAGGAAGATGTGGAAGAAGAGGAGGATGAGGAGGAGGTGGAGGGGGGGGAGGGGGGGGAGGGGGAGGGGGAGGAGGAGGAGGAGGAGGAGGAGGAGGAGGAAGAAAGAAAAAGACTATACCAAGTCCAATTTGTGTTCCCATATATTCATTGGAGCATGGTAAAACTCCTGTGGCCAGTCCCTTAAACATAATTGACTCTTTACCATCCCTTTGTCAGAAGGTATAAATGGTAAAGAATTATATTTCAGCATATTTATCATATTTTTTAAAGACTCTTTTCAATTGCCTTTTGTCTAGACTGCTTATATTTTAGGAGCTGGGGCTGGGGTTGTCACAGAAGCCTTCAATGTCTCTCACTCTCAATTATGAGTCTGCAGTTATCCATACATTGCAAAAGAGGTTTTCTTTTCCACAGCAGCCAACAGCAGCACAGATCATGGATTTCCTTATGGTTTCTGGAAGCAGCATGGAACATGGTTCCTGGTGGCAGCACTTACAACAAACATTAAGATGGCTGCAGAGTAGATCAGGAACATCAACACGGCTTTCGGTAGCAGCCGAAGCTGCAGACATCAACAAAGTCTTCTGTGGCTACCTTGATAATGGGCATAAACATGGCTCCCTGTAGTAGCAAAGACTATGGAGGTCTTTTGAGGATGTCCAATAAAGAAAATGAATGATTCTCCATTTCGGACACCCTGCACTTTCTCAGAGCCAGAGCCACCATGTGTCTGGGCAGTGTGTTCCAGGGATGACCCTGTGTGAGCCCCAGTCTGCTATATCTTGGCATTCTACTTAACAATATCATGCTCCCTTATCCGCCATAGGAACATTCCCACACCTGTCACAATCAAGTCTCCAGTTCGGCCTCTCTCCACTGTGCATCATTTTTGTATTCTGCTATCTTTCCCATAACTACATTTCATGCTTATTCATTGAAATGATATTGCAAAATGCAATGTGTCACACAGTATATATTATTTTTGTCCAAGTAACTTTACATGAAATACTCATTGTAATAAATCCTTGGTTTGGTTCAATGTTTCGGGTTTCTAAATCAATACTGGAGTATCACTGAAACTCTGTTGTTAATCACTGTCAGGGTGATCTCGCAGCTGGGCAGAGTGACCAGGGGCAGGATTTTTCCAGAGCTCCAGATCACTTCGCATCTCTCTGACCTTGGTGAAAGACCACTATTGATTCACCTGACCTAGTAAAGAGCATGATGCAGGCCTGGTATGCTGGCCTGAGCCTCCCAGGGAATGAGGACACACCCTATGAGCTACTCCTTGGTCCTGAAGATGCACCTCCATGTTGAATATGTGTGTGTGAGTGTGTGTGTGTGTGTGTGTGTGTGTGTGTGTGTGTGTGTGTGTTTTAAAAGGTTCTGATAACAGAAATTACATATGTCCTGAGGGCTTATTTGCAATTCTCGCTGATGTTCTCTGAGCTTTTTGCCAAAGGGCAGCACTCCAGATTGGGCTCAGGCTTGTTTCTGCATTTATGATGACCACAGTTCTTCATGGCTGCCTCAGGAGTGACAATGAGATTGGGCTAAATAATTTTTTTTTCTAAAAACATTGCTTGGAAAATTCATATATTGTTAGCACATCTATTCTTTTCCTGACAGACACAGGCAATATTTAATAATGTGCAATTAAAAGATTGCATTTTGAAAGCCAGAAATTTTAATTACTAGCAGCTGGGTTTTGATTTATGAGAGTGGTGATTTTTTCATGCTATTTTCAATAGGAATGGTTTCAGTTGTTTATGCCAATCAGGATTTTAACGTCATTTTGATTCATTTTACCATTGAACTATTTCTACGCTTTACTTACAATGAAAGTGAAATGGATACTTCTGAATTTTAATTTTTCTAGTATTCAGGACGTTTACTATATCCTACCCATTTGAGCTTTTCCTTGTGTTTTCTTTCTTTTGGCACGCATGATTTGTTTAATCATTTATAAGTGAACAGTTTACTTTGAACTAGATTTCAGTTTTAATAATGTCACATGTTATTTAATAAAAGTAACTATAATTGAAAGTTAAGGATAAACACTGTTGAAATGAATAGAAGAAGTTTCTTATGATAAAGCAAGAGTATACTTGAAAATGAAACCATCCAAAGAGTCTTTATAGTTTCTAGTTTGTAATTGAACAGAGGGAGGTGTATATTTCTGAGTACTTGATCTTAAAATTAACTGTGTGGCCTGGGTAGACCTGTGGAGATGGAAGGAGAGGAAGAGAATCACCTCTCCTGGTAACTGTTGGTAACTGTCTTCTGCCCTCTCCACCTCCTGAGCTGTCCAGTGTTGCAAGAGTGTCTTCCCTGCCTTGGTAGTTAATGGCCTCCCATTGGAATGAGACCCAACTCATTATCTCTTATGAGTGTCACTACTATGACAGGAAATTTGTCATCTCCTCTAAAACCATTTGCTATAGAATCAGTCTTTTTTTTTTTTGGTTTTTCAAGACAGGGTTTCTCTGTGTAGCTCTGGCTGTCCTGGAACTAGAATCAGTCTTATTCTTAGGAAAAGTTCTCTCACAAAAAACTTTTTTTTTCCCGTAGTTAAAAACTCAAAACAAAACCAAAAAAAAAAAAAAATTAATAAAAGAAAAGAAAAAGAAAGAAAAAGAAATTTAATTTTTTTCTTGATATGAGAAGGATTAAAGCACATTAACAAGGACTCAGGGTGTATCTTTGAATAATGTTCACTTTATTTATTTTTAAAATCCCTCTTTAATTGCCTCTAGATATATGCTCCTTGCAAGGATGAATTTTCTATTTGATTGTAAATTTTACTTGCCTCCCCAAAAGAAACAACAACAACAACAACAAAACCTAAGGTGGGGCACAATAGAAGAGGCAGTGGTTTTTAGTTTGGGTGTGGGCGATATTGGAATCTAGTCTTGAAAGAAGGGAGATTCTGAACGTACTTTCCTAGTATGTTTAAAAGATTTGGACTCTGACTAGAAAGTGACTGTCATTCTGATGTCAGCAATGGGTGGAGGACATTAAGACTCAATCCATGTAAGGCACAAAGGCACAAAGGGTATTATTCTTTATGAAGAAAGAGGGCATATTGCTTAGAATGAGACTTGTGAGCCCTAACTCAGCAAGGTTACTGAGAAAGAGGTTTGGACTTTGTGGTCCTGGAAGTCTTGGCATTGATGTGGAACAAAATAAAGAATGCCTTCCCCTAGTAGTGGTCAAACAATTTGTTCTCCTAACCTGATGCAAAGGAGGAGGGATTCATCACACCTGAGAGCCAAGGTCACATGACATAACTGTGTAAGAATAGAGAATATTCCTACCATATAAAGCATAAAACGGAGCCTGCTTCCCAACCGATATACTTTCACTAGTGAAACTGTCATTTCAGTAAATCCCCTTCACACACACACACACACACACACACACACACACACACACACACACAGAGAGAGAGAGAGAGACAGAAAGACAGAGAGACAGAGAGAGACAAAGAGTCAGAGACAGAGAGTGAGTCAGAGAGACAAAGAGACAGAGTCAGAGAGATTCATTCTATAAATTCCACTACTCTAGAGAATCCTGACTAATATACCAGCTTTGGTTTAGGACTTCTAGTGTCCTGATTGGCTTCCGTTGGTCTCTGTGCAAGTACGACTTTTTATACCATCACTCACTCTTTATACAACATCCTAAATTCTGGATGAAACTTTGTGCTTAAGGAACTACGGAATCTATCTCTGTGCAGTACCATTGACCTATAATTGTAAATGAAGACAAAAAGGGTTGAATGCAGCAGCAAAATTTCCTTAGAACTTTATGCAATTTATCAATGTAATTTTATATACTTCTGCATTAGGAAAAAACTTAATTTAGACAGAACTTTTCTCTCAGACAATTGATCTTATAAAATATGAATGTAGGCCATTTTATTGGATATTGTTTCTTGCAGTGGCTTACATAATATTTTTAAAATCCAATATATCAACTATGTCTGCATTCTAAATTGCTGGCCTAATGTTTGGTGTGTTATAGGCACTTAATAAATGCTTGTTAAATCAAATTGATTTTAAATTAGACCAAAGATGGTGTAAAGGAACGAAGCAATTACAGTGGACATCCGATGATGACAGATTACATCTGCCTCATCAGCTTCTTTCTGAGCTTCCTAGGCTCACCACATCATCCCCTTTGTGACAAACTCTTCAACGTTTAGTTTCTGACAAAACAGAACATTGCCTTGGTTATAAATGAACATACGATTTAGTTTATCTAACTTGAAATAAATAAATGGAATCATACAGTGGCGAATGTCAGCTTGTACTGTGCTTTAGCACAAAAGTTAACAAATTACTTCTATGTAATTTAATGGAGTGGGTTCCTGGTAAACATTAGTTTCAAGTATGGGTACTTTTGGTAAGTTTGCTGTATAAGTTTGTGATGTCTTATTGAGCCCTTGTATCATAGCAAAATATGTTTTATTGAAGAAATAATTCCAAATCTAAATGCTATATGTCCAAATTGATTCTTAAGCATGGTAGCTTAGGACTTGATCTATGTTCTTCTCAAGTTAACAGATTAACTCAAGTTCATTAGTACAAGACTGAGCAAGAAGGGTGCAGTGAGAAGGTAACAAAAGCCTGTTCATGACATTTATCTATATTTAAAATAGAGATATATTTTCTGCTATGGTTTATAAAATGTGTTGTGTAGGTGGAGGCACATCCTCATAGAAGCAAGAGGAGGGGAATGGGATAGGGGGTTCCTGGGCGGGGGGGAATATGGGTTAAGGGGATAACATCTGAAATGTAAATAAAATACCCAATTAAAAAATAAAATGTGTTGTGGATTGTTTCTGTAGCTCCATGTTTCCCTTAAAAGAAAACAGAGCAAATACAACCTCCAAAGTAAGATGAACGAGTAAAACATGACAATCTTAAATCATTTGTTAAAACAATAATGGGAAAAAAAAGATGTGAATTGCTTGAAAAAAGAAGCTCTGAGAATCTTCTTGAGGTTGAAAGAAGACCTTCTATTCACATGATCTGGTGCCTGAATTCCCAAGTATTATGGCTCTTTTCCATTGTCATGCTGCTTAGTGACTGTAGTCACAACCTTCAACCCACAAGAAACCACCAAAATGATGTTGGTCCTGAAAGTCCATATAAATATATCACACAGTAAGAATTTATGTGCTTTCTTTACAAGGTTATGCCTGGTTTCTTTCTATCAATATAGTAGTATTATGTTTGAAATTTATTCTTTTTTGTGAGGAATAACAATTTAGACATCACCTTTCCATTAATAGATATTTAAGTTTTTCTCAGGTGGTAGATGTTATGAATAAAGCAGCCGCTTTAGTGACATCTGGAACAATGCAGCTTCCATGTGTTTCAGTGAGAAACAAACTCCTGTTCTCTGGAGTTTTCTCTCTTTCTGTGAAATATTCCAAGCTGCCTTGGGACTTTGTAGAGTCCCTAATCCCAAGAAGGTCATTTTTCACATGCTGTTTTTTGTCATGTACTGGCAAGTCTCTAGAAATATGAGCTGAAGATACATTTATTTTTTATGAATTACCTTCAATCACATTTGGTTGCAGTGACAGAAAACAGACTAATGCACCCATCACAATTCTGTGTACTCATGCCCCTGTATGTATACAGACATTCTACGTTAGCCTAGACCAACTTTAACACCAGAGGATTAAGTTATTATGTATTTTGTTTGGTCTTTAAGAGTACATCAAATCATTGCAAATACCATTTCTGGCTTTCACTGGGCCAATTCACCCTTTCTTCATGTTTGCTCTGATTCATGCAATACTACTCACAACTACAACTCTTCATTGTTCTTGGAAAGCAGAAAAATAAAGTACGGAGACACACAGATGTGTGAGTGCTTGTTCACAGAGAGACTGAAGTAGTAGGTGCTAGAATGTTTGCTGTTGGTTTCTGTTGGGATATAACTGTTATGGAGCATCTCCTGGTAGCTTGCAAAGACTGGTTTGGAACATGTCTACTAGTTTATAAGGGAGTTGAGTGAGGTAGAAAATGTAAATGCTACCCTGATAATTGTTTAGAAGAAATACTATCTAACTTATGTCTGAAAACATCTCTAAATGCATAATCTCACATACATGGCAATTGCCGGATTCCTGGAATGAAAAACAGGACTGTATTTTATAGTTAGTATAATTATCACCTTCAAAATGGCATCAAGGCATTAATTTCACATGACTGAAACTCTGACTTTTCAGTTTAGTGTGAAACTACTTGAGAATTGTAAATCTAGCTCAGTCAGAGCGATCAGAGAGAAAATAACTATGTCCCTTTGATGTCCACTTACGTGTCAAAAGCTTCTCAATTTTTCTGAAATCCAGACTTTCTCCTGCTTTCAGATCTAAGTAGCATATTACTACTTCCTGCATGGTTTCTCAAGGTTCCTGGTCTTTGCCTTCTCTTTCTTCTACCTATGTCAGTAGCTCACAAGTTTTCCCACTTGTAACACTCCTATCATCCAGGTATTTATGATACAAGTATGACCACCTTGTCTTCTTCATCATCCTTCTCAGACTCTTCAGCAAATATTAAAATCACTGTCTAATGACTTGACTTTCTCCACATCCCCATTGCAGCCTGCTGCTGTAGCTAATGCTTTTGATGTATATTTGTAATTACCTGGCAAACAGACAGTTCCATTTTCTTGTGTTTTTGACATGGTAGCCACTAGGATCATGCAATTAATAGCTTAGTTTTGATTCCAATGAGTTGCAGCTCCAGTCTTAAAACTTTCCCTAAAATGGCTATAGCGATATTCATTCTGTAGAAGGGCATGTACTCTGTCTCCTTCTCCACTTCATCCCCTTTTGTTTAGTGTACTAAAGCTGTACAGACCTTCTCTCTACCTCTCAACAGTTCCGTGTTCTTCCTTTCCTGAGCCATCCAACATGCTATTTCTTCTAGGTAAACCAAATTGGGCTCCCTGCTTTTCTTTTGGGTATCAGTGTAATAACATTAGACAAAGGAGACTCTTTCTTTCTAGCTTGAATTTGTGGGAACAGATCTAACCCTTATTTTATAAGTTATGAGATGTACCACTTAGGGGTTGACATGAATGGTTAGACAGAAATTGAAGAAATGACAGATATTCATACATAAAAGCTGGTATTGGGTGGGTAGTGTGCTCTAATGGAATACACTGGCAGCATCTTTATCTTGTTCACATGTTTATCTTCAGCTTAATAGGGAGGCAGGTTTATTTTATAAAACTTAAGGAGGAGACTGGTTAGCAAATCTTTATAGTAGAACAGACTGGGACTGCAGTCATCCAGGAGGAAAGAGCTATGGTTGACAGAGCACACACTGGCAACATTTATACTTAGAGTGAGGGAAGCCTTTGCACCTTCCCTGAGCCTGATCAGGGAAGGCCTTCCTATTTTCATCAATCTGGGGTATTGGGGTTCTTGACATATCTATGCTTATGTCAACAATATACATTCCTTCAGGATTTTATCCTCTTCACATACCTAGCATAAGTTGTATCTCTGTGTAATTCATTGCTTAAAGCCAAGAGAGACTAACCCAGTTCTCTCCCTAAGTTCTCATGGTTTCTGGATGTAATTGGGACATGCTGAGTTTGATAAATAAATTAATACATGAGAACGTTTGCAAATGAGATATTTACTTTGTACTTCTAAGGCATAGCTTTCCTGGAGTATATAAACAAATGTTCTCTCATGTCACTGAAATGCCAGAGTTGTGAATAAGACAATATGTTTTGGTTTATTATTTATCTTTTGTAAAGAAAATGCTTTCTAGACACTACTTATAGTGGAACACTGTGCAAAAAAGAAAAGGCCTCTCCTTTTGCTCATGCTGCTGTAATTGCCTCCTTTCGCTATGGGTCAGTGCTCTCCTGTGATGGGAGTCAGATGAAGGCAATGTCATGGCTGTTTCACACTCAGTGGAACCAGAACAACTCGGTTTAGTAGCCTTTGCCAGAAAACTGAATCTGCTGAGGATCTGAGAAAGGTATGGTATTATAGGAGTCCACTCCCTAGGAAGTCGATTTACCTGGCTAATCCCAGTTGGATTACGTGGCTGAAGTGAGTGCCCCTCAGGTGAAATTTTAGGATTGGAGGAACAGGGTATAACATAAAAGACTTTTAATTTATCTTTCACTCTTTGTTCCTTTTCAATTCTCTCTGCAAGATCTATATTCCAACTAATGAATAACACAGTGATTAGCATTTCTATATAACTCGCATGCCAACATTAGAGAAACAAGCTTTTGGTTCTTGTTATAAGATATGGTCCTCTGAGTAGAACAACCACCATCATCATCAGACAGCTGTGACGGCTTGCAAGAGTCCATCCAAGATATTGGCTTGTTGCCTTAACATTTCCTTATAGAAGGAAATTCATTGCATTAGTGTAACTTTACTTGAGATTCCTTTCCTTCTCTTTGACATTTATATAAAATTCTGTCCTAAATCTACATGACTTCAGCAGTTTCCAGATGTGCTATACAGGATACAGGATGGAGAAGATTAACTGAAAGAGGCTTCATCAATAAGGTTCTAGTACAGCCATCATTCATTCATACTTGGTGAAGAGTTTTCAGTGCAGCTGTTTTTGGGGCCATTTACAGTCCACCCAGTAACTTGTAATTCATGGACTACAAATAGCAAAGCAGACTAATGGGTCTTCAGGGTAAACCTTTGTGCTTGGTACTTGGCTTGTCTTTGGAAACTGATTATGAGGGATAGATTATGACATCTTCTGAGGGGAAAAATTCTCTCAACAATTGTAACTTTCAATGGTGATGATAACTTACCAAAGGAAAGTCTCTGGGCATCATCACAAACATTTATGTTAGCTATACTTAGAAGTTATAATTTAATAATACATAGATAGACATTCTCCTTATTGCTTTAATCATATTTTTATTATTTAAAATAAAACAAAATTGCACACTCATTAGAGATAGACATCTTATAACTGTGAACCAAAACAAGTTTTTCATCTTCCTAAATTGTTTAGATCTAGAGTGTTTTGCCCCAGTAACAAAATTCTGATTAAAATAATAGTTCTATCTGTTTTTTTCTTAGTATAACTATTTTACTATACAAAGTCTCTTCTATAAATCACATTTCCCTTTTATTATTCAAAATAAATGCTTTTGATAAAATAATCATGGTTTCTTATTCCCTGATTTTTCTCAGACACCCATTCCCCAATTCCATTCCCCACTCAAACAGGAAAAGAATAAGCAAGCATACAAACAAAACAAAACATAAAAGCATACACACACACACACACACACACACACACACACACACACACACACACCAACCAAAATTATTGAAATCTAAAATTAGAAACCATAATGCACTCAGAAAATATCCATAAAAAAGATTCTCAAACAAAGCAATACGAAAAAAAAACTGTACAAAAATACCATTATGTTTGCCATAGTGCTGCTAAGGTTTTATTCACCTATCTATCTATCTATCTATCTATCTATCTATCTATCTATCTATCTATCTATCTATCTACCTATCTTGCATTTTGCATTTTCTCAGTTTTATTTGACATGGTTTCCATAAGAGTTGATCTCCAGCTCCCACAATGTGCTAACCCAACCCTGATGGAACAGTTGCCATGTTCCAGGCAATGTGGAAATTAATTTTGAGGAAACTCCTTTCCTGCACTAGAGACCAAGTCCAGAGAAATGGAGAAAGAAGAAATAGCTAGGGATTTTGTTTGGTTTTGGTTTATCTTTTGAAAATAAGAGGGACCTAGACCAGTACACAGGATTGTAGAGGATGGAGAGAGCTTCCTTATAGTAGTGATGCTTATGCTGGGTCTGGAAGGTTTCAAAGAAGTTTGCTAGATGAAGATGGGGAAGGAAAAAAAAACTATAGGAAACACAAACACCAGTAACGTACTACACATTATAAACTACAAAGTTGTCAATCATAAATCACTCTCCTCTGTAGTCTTGTGCGAAAGTCTTCTCTCCAAGAAGATCCCATCGAACTCAGGTTTTTCTGTGTGGTAATGCTTCTCTCTCATGTTATGGCTCACATTTTGAAAAAGAGTAATAAATCAATTAATATATACATGATGCTTATTTCAGACCACATAGTTTCTATACAATGCTGATCTATTCCTGGTGACTTTGTACATGAAAAATAGTGAAGCAGCACAGGCTACAGGTAGTCCTAAATAACAGTCCTTGGAGTATGATTCATGTTTGAGTCCAACACATGTAATTTTAAACTTTTCCCTTCTAAAAATTATTTCGCTGGTCAATATATTTAGACTCTCTAGACTGGCTGTTTGGTTGAGGTCATTAATCATCCCAAATGTGCTCCTTGAACACAGGATGTAGCACTCAAAACATGGTCATCTATGCATATTTCTTCTCTATTACCCTTGAGTCGTTTTTAGACAATTTTTTTCACATATAGTACCTTCTCTATGAGATATTCTGGTAATGTCCATTCTAAAACTTCACTGTTGTCGTGTTTAGAGAACTAAAACATCCCACATTACAGGTCAATACTGCTGAGGTAGAAACCCATACAGGCAGGGATCTGATGCCACAGATGAATCAGACATCTTTGTAGACTCCTATGTTTCTCTACATTCATTTGCCCATTAGGAATGGAACGTTTGATCTTTTTTCCCTCCCTCTCTTGCTCTCTTCCTTTCTCCCTCCTTCTGTCCATCCTTCCTTCATTCATTCTATAAAATATTTGTACCATGTGTAAATCATGTTAAGACAAGCACTGAGCCTTTATAAAAATAAACATCTTCTAATCCTCATCTTCAGTTAGAAGGAAAAGTAAGGGGAATGTAGTTCCATGGAGGGAAATATGAATGATTTGGAATCTAGACTAGGCAGCAAGCAGGAATACTTTGGTTATGAGGATTTGACATTTTCCATGTGGCTCCTCAAAGGTCTTGAGCCCATATATTTTCTATTATGTAACCCAAGGTCCTTGAGTGCAGTTAAAAAAATAAAGCAAGCAGCTTAAGTATTATGATTCAGTGACTTATTCTGCAGTAAAAAAAACCTGAAGATCCTCACAGTCAGGATCTGTGCCTCCAGCTTTCTCCTGACAGAATGAAGAGAGAGACTAGCATCTGTCTGAAAAGGTTCTTCTGGCATACTGAGAAGTGTTCCATGCTGTTAATACTCTTTGTCTTGTTCCTTTTAGAGGCTGGGGATTTGTCCACCCACCAGAACCTGTTGTCTATAGCTGCTTGCATAGCTTTTTTTTGAGGTGTAGTGTCTCACAAAACCTATGGCCTGATCCTTATTAAGTTTCTAGGAAGGGCACATAGAAAATAAGAGCCAGTTTATGACTTAATCACTTCAATAATTGTTAATAGAACTGAGTTACTACTAGAGCTTATGCTGTTCAGTCTAAACGGAGAATGTGAACATAGTTTCCTTCTGATTTGACTTCACCTTGTCTCTCTTCGATTTTTTTGTATGTTTTTTTCTTTCATACACATACTCACACATAGTCATATGCACACTCAAATGCACAGGCACATAGGCTCAGTCACGTATACAGGTTCTGTAGTTGCCATGAGCCTTCATGAAAACAACAGCACCCCTTGAAATGTAGTAGACTAGGCTGTGTAAACCAACAATTTTTTTCAGGGTTACATACAGGAGAAGAATAAAAATCAGCATTTGCAGTATGCTTCCTATAAATAAAGGTGAAATCAATAAGGAATTATACCAGGGCCTTCACCTTCAGGCCCCGTCTTAAGAAACCCTATAAAATGCTTTTCTACTTTTGTATCTATTAGACACTCTTAGTTTGGTACAATGGTCACCACAGGCTATGCCACAATGAACCAAAACATCACGCCTTTAGCTAAGTAAGCATCTTCACTTTCTAATTATCCTACAATGTTCTTTGGCAAATAAAAACATGCTCACTTACCAGGGGCTGTACAACCCTGATTGTACCTGATTTCACTTAAAAACACGAACACGCTTATTTCATACTGTCCCTTCCATTCTCACAATTCCCAAGTAGAGTTATTCCCTGAGGCTAGACTTGGCCGTGGTTTTTATTTCAGCTTTACCAAATGAGCAAATCAGAGTATGCATGCATGTTTAACTTTCATTAAGAAGAAAACACTTTTCCATGTTTGCTCACTAAACTCTTCTACTCCCTAAACCAAATAACAAAAGGCATTTTTTCCCTCTCACCTCTGATGGGTTCCAAATTTCTCTTGTAGCCCTTTTCATGCAAGAAAAATGGACAACTCAATATTTCAAGACAAAGCACTTTCTCTAGGTACTATTCAGAGCAATAATTCATATTTATTATGTAAAAGCTTTTATCCCTTTAGCTTTGCTTCAGATGCCAACTTAATAAAAAGGGACGTAATTTTAAAAGTGAAGATTAATTTTTAAAATATTATTTTAACTAGTCTTATGCTTTGTTGAAGGTGGACTAGGCTAAGTCAGCAACCATAAGGTGTGTCAGTACACTAGTTAGAGATCTGAACACAGTGTGTTCCTGGCATTTATCCTAAAGTCAGGGTCTGTGAGTGCCCTCCAAGGCCATGAACTGAATGCATATAAAAATTCTATGTTCTATTTTGCTCCATCAACAGCAATTCACAGAAGATCTTCAGAACAAATAGTAAAATTTGTTATCTTTTTAATAAACACACACACACATACACATGATGGCATGATTTCAAGTGATTATAACAGAATATGATTTAGTGTGTATTTATCAGAAGATGCAACTTTTTGCTCATCATCTATGTTGCCTTGAGGGATTTAAGCTGTTAGTATTCTCCATATTGTGTCAGTCAAGAATGTGGCAATGTGTTGCCTGTAGCATCCATGTGGAAGATCACCTGTCTGCAGGCATAGAGCTCAGGGTAGAATGTGTAGCAAGGGAGTTTGGTTTCCTGGTCATGGTTTTAGATTCCTTGCCACAGTTAAAAGTGAGGTATGGAATGCAAATGATTAGGGAGAATTCAGAAGTGTGTTCTTCTGTGGATGATTTACTGTTTCTTTTTATAACAGCTGTGCTCTTTGGATACTAATTCTATGACAATTAAAACGAAATGCATGGAACTTCTGAGAGATCCCTGGCATGCCTAAGGACTGTGGACATGCTCCACAGTGTGAACAAAACTCCTTTTCTAATTTGCTCAGGTGTCTCACCCAACCATTGAAAATAGCTCATGACTGAAGATCCAATTTACCAGTCCAGGCATTGCTCACCTCTTGTATTTTTAATAGATTTTTTTTCTGCAAAAGTTGCTTGCTGACAGCATCTTGCTGTACTTCACTGAACTCAAGTGGCCTTTTCCTGAACAAGATCATGGTAATTGCAGAAAAGATGACCTTAAAATGAGGACTCTCTTTGTAATTATAGGTTAATATGCTTAAAAATTTTCCATATGCAATTTAAATGCTATGTGAATGTATAGTTATCAGAGATTAGCACTGACAGGCACTGAACTTTTCTTCCATTAATCTGAAAGTAGACATGGAACATCTTACTTAAAAATCATATACAATACAATTTTTGAAAGCATTTAATTTGGAAAATAGGATTATTTTGACACCAACACATTTCTTCAAATTTTATAATATTTATGTACATATGAGTATGCACATAAATATTATACTGTACTGTATAAATATTATACTGTATTAAATGTACTGCCCAATTTACAAAAATATAATTCTTAAAACTTATAATCAAGTGTTTCATTTTTAGTCTTAAGATCATAAATGCATGCAATAAAATAAATTGTTCACATTGATAAAATTGCTACAATTCTATAGATTTAATTTTCGAGGGAATATTTACTCACTTATATCTATTTTTTTAAAAAAATTATATTGGAAGGTTCTTTTTAAGAACTTGCCTTGGTCAAGAAATCAGGCAATGTAACAAAACTTGACCTTTTCCCTGAATACCTATGGTATCCTAGACAAGCCACGATTTTTATACTGAAATTGAATTAGGATAAACCTAGACAACTACAGGAAGATCTTCTATGGTTGAATGCACTTTGCTAAGATGTGTGTATGCCCAACCCCATAGGGATAGACCTACCTAGCAGGAAGACAGATCCAGTAAGGGCCACACAATGCTAATGCAAGTTGGCAGAAATGCTCTTTCTTTGTGGTAGTCCAGATTGCTTTATTTCTGTACTGTGCCTCAAGCAATTACTTTCCAATGCATAATAATCTAGGTCAAGGTAGATATTTCCTCATGGTTATTGAAATATAAATATGTATCTTAGTCCATTACTTGCAATGGTAACAGAACAACAGATGATAATTCAGCAAGGCATGTGGGAATCTATGTGACCTAATGTTTCTGGAATTGGGAAGTCTAATAGCATGGCAGCAAAAGGCAAAGATTGCTGCTGTATTGTAACATAGTAAGAGGCAGGCAAACCTGTGGTGCAGAGAAGAGAAATATGATCCATTCATGCCATCTATCAATAACTAGCCTGATCCTATGAAAAAACAGCCTTAATCTATTCATGATGGCAGGGCTTTCACAGTCTAATAGTGTCCCCAAGCTCCAGCTTCATATCGCAATTGCAGCAACAACTGGATTTCATCAGAAGTTTTAGAGTGGGCATTCACACCACAGAAGTATGCACATAGAATGAGACAGGAAGGATTCGAAAGCCGGCAAGTATAAGCTGTTGTGTTCAATCTGATACTGAATGGCCAGGTGTTTGGGTGTAATAACTGAAGCACTTGGGTTTAACATTCTATGATTTCAAATGTTCATAAGCCTGAAGTTCAAACACTACCAGAGAACTCAGGAAGCCAGCTAGCCTCTGTTCTGACTTCATGAGAGTTCCATTGGTTTCCTGGGGTCATATCCATGGTAGGTGAATATTCAGCACAAAGTTTAAAGGTCAGAAAAAAAACCCTCTGCTTTAACATCAGCATGGGCAGATGTAGGATGTTATTGTTATTATAGATCGGTGGTGGAGCTTGTACCTTACATATGGGAGACTCTGCTTTTAACCCCAGCATGCCCAACAGCAAAATTAAAAAGAAAACTTTCTTTTTCTATCTTTTTAAAAGAAGTCTTGTTTATAGTGGGAAGAAGACACATGAGGAAAATTCTGACCAGATCTATCCTGATCCTAATAGCTGTGTGACACCAAGTCACTTATGCATAAATTGATAGCGGCTATGAGTTACTTAAGGAGTAATGTGACCCTGTGTAATGGAAACAGGAACACAGTGGCTAGCTCAGCAATGGCTAAATTCACTAAAACACATCACTTACTCTTAATTATGTAAAACACGTTTCTAGTAAATGTGACTAAAAGTTTTAATAGTTGCAAATTATCCTGGAAGAAAGCAGATTTTAAAAAAGAACACAGCTTTAAAAACATATGTCATTAAAAACTTTAGTAATAGGGCACACATCGGTTCCTGGCATTCTTTTAATATCCACTGTATGGTTTCTTAATAAAAAAATCCTGTTAGGGCACCATTATCTTATAAAACAATTTTGGCCTTCCTTTCTATAGGCTATGTAAGCCACCTTTCTGTTATTGTGCTCCTTCAAGTTGCATGGCCATGATCCTCTAAGTCTCCTGTAGACTAAATATTGTAGTGGTGTCTTGTTTTAGGTACAAGAGACCTAATGTGGCTAACAGATGAGAAAAAAAAATGTAAGGCTGGTTTCAAGCTACATTTTCATTGGTTTTTCAATATTTACCATTTTTGTATATAAGATGAAATTTGAAGACCTTGATTCATTTTCAGTCAAGACATTAGAAAACAGAGATACTGGCCAACAACTCTATGAATTTTCTGTATTGCTTCCTATGATTTGAGCTTCCTTAAGCTCTAGTGTAGTCACACTGAACAGTTCTCAGAGAAGCATAAAGAGACTTAGTGGAGGAGAAAAGCGCCTGCTAATCTGCCATTTTCAATGAATTCTGCTTCCCAAAGGATAAAAGTTTCCCTGTAGTCAGACACCGTTGAACTACCTCTTCATCTTTCAGAGACCATTCAATTTGTATCTCTGTTACTTCAATTCAGCTGCACTTTTTCTTGTCTTCATTAGATTCTATGCTTAAACAAGCAATTTTCTTCTTATCACAGTGTAAATATTACTGTACCACTTTATATATTTTTGTATGTTTTATGTCTCTTTTGGAGAAATCAGATTTTCATAACTTTTAAAGATTTATTAAAAGGAGAACTCTGATGTTTTCATTGAGATGGAAACATAAGGGATGGAAATAAGTAATTTGTTGTGTCCCTGGAATTTAGACTTATCGGAGTAAAACAGTGCAGAGTATTAGACCGTATTCAAATGAAGTAAGGGAAAGGTGGTGGAAGCTTGAACAACAGCTTTTAGTGTCAGATAAATAACTGAATAGATGTATTCATAAGAATAAATGTATTGTACCAAAACGAGGCTCTCTCTCTCTCTCTCTCTCTCTTTCTCTCTCTCTGTCTCCCTCCCTCTCTCTTTCTCTCTCTACCTCTGTGTGTGTGTGTGTGTGTGTGTGTGTGTGTTTATATACACATTTTTTCTGTGGAGGAAGGGGAGGGAAAAGAGGGTTATAGGCAAAATCACCAGTGGGGCATTTGGTAAGGAATGTCAAGTCCACTGATATTTTTACTGTAATTTCTCCTATTTTTAATGGATTTAGTCGAAGAGCAAGGTTGTAGAATTCCACATTGAGGATGGATGGTGACTGAGGGGATAGGTACACAGACCATCTTAGTTTGTTGCTATTACCTGTGAAGGCGTGGCTCAGGCTTTCTAGGTCCTGAGTTTTACTTACCAAACAGCATTGGACTTCATGTATGACATCACTGGGAATGTGTCCACAAGAATACTACTGGATAGGTCCTTGGCATTCTGTGTATATATCCACTGAGTCTGTCACTTTAATTCTTGTGAGTTTTGGCCATGCTGTTGTGCTTACAGAACCAAGGTCCTGATTCTGCCAAGCTGATACTGTCCTGTGGGACTTTGTGTTACATGGAGCAGGCTTTGAGTAGCACATTGCTGCCTCACAGTTGGTTTCATCTGAAATGCTAACTTGCCAATAGAAAAAACATAGAGGTTTTATTTGCTTATAGTTTAATTCTTTCTCTGCTTATTAACATTGTGCACAGATAGATTCATTCTATATGTTCTTTCTCCTCAAAGTCATTGGAGATCAACAATACAAACATTGTAATGAAATACAAGTAGCTCACTTTTCCCCTCTTCTTTATTGCCTCAACTAGCTTTCCTTCTACGCTTTCTTGTTCCTTTCTTTCCTTCTGTTTCCCCTCTTCCCCTCTCCCACCCTCTCTTTGTTTCTCTTATTCCCTTCTTCCCTCCCATTCCTTTGCCTCTTTTCTTATTTCTCTTCTACCTACCTGTTTGTGGTATGTGTGTGTATGTTTGTGTGTGTTTGTGTGTGTGTGTATTTAAGCACATGTGTACATTCACACTTAAGTGTGTCAGCCATATTACTAAGTAATAGGGATACATCTTCTTGCAATCTTTTAGGATAAAATAAGTTCAGTGTGGTGGCATGCTACTTTATTCTCTACCTACTTCAGAGACTCAAGCAGGATGACTTGAATTCAAAGTCAGCTTGTAGTACATAGGAAATTCTAGATAGCCTGAGATGTATAGTGAAACTGTCTCATAACAAAACACAGCTGCAGCAGAAATGTAAGTTCGGGTTTGGTTTGCAGCAGTACTCCAGTTCAAGTCTGAAAACGTGTGCTTCCTTTTCTCTTGCAGTTACTATTTTTTTAAATGAAAAATCACATAAGGCTTGGACCAAAATTGTTTATGTTCTACAAAGTGATAATAAATATTCAGGAAGTATGAGAGGAGAAACCTCTAGGCAGATGTGCAGGTCATGTGTGGATTTTGCAACGTGCTTTGTGGATAAGAAGTGAGAGTAAATCTAGGAAATACACTCTTGGGAAAGAGTGGTTTCAGGGTGCGGAGTAAGAAGGTAAATGGATTTAAACTGAATGAAGAGTAAAATCCAGGGACAGAGTGATGTCAAGTTTGTTAGTAAAGAACATGTGACAGAGTTGGTGGAAAGTGACAGAGAAACAAGAACTTAGGTCTATATCTCTTCAGACACAGATTCTATAGTTCAGAAAGCACAGAACCAAGTTTAGATCCTCAGTCTACCCTGTTGACGGAGCTGGCTTAGCTAGAAAGCTAAACTGAAACAAGTCAAAGGCAGTTTTTCCCAGTAATTATGGGAGGACTGTACTAAGTGGTTCATTTTAAAGGATGCTTTGTATTGCTGGTGTTTTTGTTTTGTTTTGTTTTGTTTTTTTTGTTTGGTTGGTTTTTTTGTTTGTTTTTTTGTGAAGATGGCCTCACATGTTCTGGTGAACTATCTCAAAGTCTTGTTTCCTCTCAGTCATACAAACCTCTTCTTTATGCACACTAAACCTAGGGAGAGTAAATTACATTCAGAATTTTCTGTCCAGAAGTACATGCGGTGCATGCAAGCTGATATACAAGTTAGAATGACTGCATCTGTACATAGAGCTCAGTGATAGAATACAGCTGGGGAAACCAGAACTTATTTAATGCAGAAGTGTGACAAAGATTTTAAGGCTTGTCATGGAACATAATGATTTGGTGGTTTGAATGTAATCTTATAGGTTCATATATTTGAATGCCTGGTACTTAGTTAGTTGAACTGTTCAGGAAAGATTAGTAGGTGTGACGTTGTTGAGAGAGATGTGTCACTTGCTTTGATGTTTTCAAAACTCAAGCCAGGAGCAGTCCTTCTCTCTCCCTCTGTCAGTCTGCTGCCCTTGGACCAGGATGGATCTCATCTACTACTCTAGCACCATACCTGTCTGCTTCCAGCCAGGATTGGATCATGAACCAATCCTCTAAAACTGTAAGCAAGCCCACAGTTAATTGCTTACTTTAATCAGAGTTACATTGGAGATGAAATTTCTTCATGGCAATAGACCAGATTAAGATCTGTCTTTGAGATCATTGGACCAAAAACAATCCTGGTGCAGGAGAACATTTTAAGGTACATCTTAAGGAGGGGGAGCACTTACTATTATAATTACAATCTACACAGAAGATAACCTTCCTGAGTCACGGTGGAAGAAAAACTTTTTATTAAACTTTTTAAAAATTAAAATTTAATCAAAATATAATGAAGCATCTCCACTTTCCTCCCTCCAACCTTTCCTATGCCCTCCTTCACTCTCTCAAATTGATGGCTTCATCTTGATTATTCTGTTTTACACATACACACATACTCACACACAAATGCAGAAATGCATACATATAACCTACTGAATTCATTTAGCTTGGCTTGTGCATATAGGATATCAGATATGATCATTTTATATTGAACAACCAATCATAGGGCACATCCCTGAAAGAAGTTAATACTCCCTCTCTGAGAAATCATTAGTTGCCTTTAGTTCATCTAGTTGTTTTTGTCTAGGGCTGGGACCTCATCCACCTTATCATATCGGCATTTTTCAGATCTTATTTAATGAGCCATATTGTTGAGGTAAATTAAAAATGAACAGAGCTTTCCAATGAATAGACTGAATGTGGCTTTGAGAAACAACTCTGTAATTCAAAGGACTTGGCTTTTGTTGGCGAGATAGCTCCAAAATTAAAACATGGTACCATAATCAGAAGTCATGAATTTAGCAGGCTCATGAAGAGAAGCTGAGAATGGAAAAGGAAATTTCAGGTCTGCTGCACCATCCTGGTGCCTCACAGCTGAAGGTAAATAAATCTCTACCTGTACATTGGGATAAAAATTTTTGTCTATATTCATAATAAAATATGTATGACTTTTCCACTTTGGGGAAATAAAAGGATCAGAATCATTCATTCAACCTTATGTTGATGGTTGAAAAGGCTTGCTATTTGTCCATGATAGATTTAAAAGTGAGTGAGATTCAAACTAAATAGAAATTGTTCAGTGGCATATAAATCCCCTTATAATTTCAGCACTGCAACCATGCTGAAGCTTTACCCAAACTATGTAAGAACATTTTATCTCTTAGAATTAGTGTTCACTTTAATGTAAAATGTGTATTTAAAAAATACAAGTAAAGAGGGACTGGGGGTGGAAAGGAGAGGGAGATTCAATCAATATAAAGTACATAAAGATAGATAGATAGATAGATAGATAGATAGATAGATAGATAGATAGATGATAGAAGAATTTTCACCTATCTATTGTATGTGCAAATGGAAACAAGTTCATTTAGTCACAATTTAAAAAACTGCAAGTATAACATTAAAAATTGTCAAAATAAAATTTCTTCTGAATTTCTAAGTCAGATCCATGTGTAAGAATCATCTTGTGTTTACTGAAAAGTAAAACCGCCTTGCTGCCATATTTATTTCCCTTTTGTATAATGTGCATGAATTCCATTAGATACATCTGAAAAGCCCAGAGCTACTTAAGTCTCTAGATTGTAATCTGTAATAAAACACAAAACCAGTCACTCAATTTGTGCAAGTGGAAACAAGTCAGATTTGGTCAGAGAACATCCCAGAAGCTGGGAAGGAAATGCTCTAAGCTTATAGCTGAGGGGAAAAGCAGCAAGCTTATTTGGTAATTATGGGTGGAATCTCCAAAGTTTACATAGCCATCCTAGAGCATGTGTGACTGTCACACTTTGAACACTAGTTATACATATTTGGAAAATATATTTAAATGTCAATAATTTCAATTGCTTAGACCTTTTGTTTTGCTTTAAGTGGAAATATTTTAGATGTTCTGAGGAACTCACCATGCTGGACTTTTTAGTGAATTTAACAACCTGAGTTGAGCCTTCCTGGAACATGTGGACAATACAGAGGATCAAGGATCTGGGACACTCACCTTCTCAGGGTTATGTACAAACTGAATGACCCCAACTAGACTTGGGATTGTGGAGATGATGTAGGAAGCTGCAGTTCTCAAGTTTATCATTTGGTTCTGTGTCCTCATTTGTTAGGAAGGAAGAAAGATGATTACATGTTTAAAACAGACATGTTAGTTTATAATGAAACTAATAAATTTAAGTCAAATTTTATTTTTAACTGATGCCAAACCCAAAAGCTGTATTTACTATGCAAGGCTCAAGTCATGAGTACATTGTGTGATGCTTAATATCCACCCTCTCTGACATTTATTCTTAATATTACCATTTTGTCATAATAAAATCAGTCAATATCTTTTCTTCTAGGTTTTATTTCAATGAACTATGCAGTAGCACACCACAGTGTTTTGTGGTTTTGTAAAAATAACTTAGCAATACTAACATTACAACACATTTTCCCTATTGTCTTCTCTTCTGAGAGCCACCATCCTCTTCTGAGCTTTTGTGAGATCAACTGTTACTTTTATATTTGACCTATGGGCGAAATATGTATAATCAAACTTTTATGATGCCATTAAATCTCCAAAAGATTCATGGAATTTATATGTTAAAGCAAAATAGATATAAGGGGATGTCCCTGGAACTTGTTCAATTTTTAAAAGTCAGTTAAAAATATGTTTACATATTTACTTATATTTACATATCAATATGCTTATAATATAACAATATGACCTATTGGCATATACTTATATGTTTGAACCATTCTGATACAACCAGAAATTAATTTCACAAGCTATCATTTATGAAGAGAATTCTAAAGGGTTAAATGAAAACTCCTAGACTATATACAACTAGGCAAAGCCTGGGCATCCCTCACTCAGTAGAATGGTTAGTGACACTATGTTGGTCTGATGACTTGAGGTGTTGCTTTCATAAAATAATATTGGCTGTCATTATTTGCTATTTCCTTCTTTCTGTTGACCCTTATAAAATGCTTCAGCATGAGAACCTAAATGATAGGTGGAAAGGATACGCCTCTTTCAGACGTAGTCTTCCTATACAGCCAAGGCTAGTTTTGAACTTGCTACCTTCCTCTTAAGTCTTTCAAAGATTACAGACATGTTCTGGTATGTTAATGAAATTTATTGAAAAAAATTGTTTTAAAATGTAGAAAAAAAAGGAACTATGGTATTGAAATGATTGCCTGGCAAGCAAAATCAGGATTTTTCTTTTTTCTTTTCCTTTTTAAAATTATTGTATTTTAGTAACTTTGTAAGACATTATGAAGACAAGCCAGGATATAGGAGGCAGCTGTATTTAAAGCCATATAAAGAAAAATGCCAACATTAACTCACACATTGTGGAAAAGAATTCATTTGTATAAAGTGCTGTGACAGGTCTCGAAAGGAGAGGAGGGTGCATGTAAAAACTAGAATTAACTATTCTTCTCCTTAGACTACAGCCATAACTCAGAATCATACACAGATCATAGGATAGTAGAATGTTTTAAGAGTGAACAATGTAACATCTCTGCCAAATGCATCTTCCTACTTGGTTGTACCTGAAATCTCACACTTGGAAGTATGACCCCTTAGATGCAGTTCTTATAAATGAATAGAAAACAGAAAAGAAAGAAAAAAGGAAGGAAGGACAAAAGGAAGGAAAGAATGAAGAAACAAACAAATGAAAGAAAGAAAAAAGGAAATCAATAAGGAAGGAAACAAATACCAAAAAACTGGACACAGGCAAGGTGCAACACTTTCATCATTTTCATTCATTTTATTTGTAATTCAAAAGGTAAATCTGTTTAAAAATTTGGTTGTTCATGACTTCTACATAAGCAGATTCATATGCTGAACATATTTGAAAATGATGAGTCTGATCTGTATAGATTTTGCTTATCATTATTCCTCAAACCGTTTAATACAGCATTGTTAATCTACCATTTATATTGCACTATGGGTTATAATTAATCTAGAGTTGACTTAAAAGTGTGCAAGTTATATGTAAACATTATACATCTTTTTATAAGGACCAAGAACTACTGATTTGGTATCTGCTGAAGTTCAATAGCAACAATTGATGTGTATGCCCAGTGGCACTTAAAGAAAAGAGAAATGAAGAAAAAAAAAGAGGTGTTGGATTACTTGATGAGGAAGGAAGCTAGAAAGAAATAAATATCATAATGCATGTTAGGTATCTCAAAAATATATTTCTTAACTAACCCTAACAAAGGCAGACATTGTTAGCTGTACTTATTAGCTTATAAAATCAGGTCTCAGAACACTAGATGATTTGACTCATGACTGATTGCATATGCCATGGTACTTCAGGTCCCAAGGCTGTGTTCACTGGCTGTGTTCACTAATAACCGCACAACCCAACCACCCAAGGCCTTCCTGAGGACTCATGGCTATTGTGAGACTTTCCAGAATCTCTCAAGGTTGTATTTGACACTTGATGCTAATAAGCTTAGAACAAGTATGTTTCATATTGGACTTTACTCTGTTGACAGAATGTTCAGACTACTTAAGGCATCCTGTGCATGAAAATATTTGGAGATTGATATAAGTTCCTTGACTTTCATACTATCTTATGTATATTGCTATTCTTAAAATATACTTACAACTGAAGTGAGCTTCTTTTTCCAAATTGCATTTGAAATCCTATTCTTTTTCATTAAGAAGTAAAGGCTTTCTTCTAGCCCACTAATAATTTCATAGTAGTGTGGTCTTCTAAAAAGCCAAAGCAAGAGAGATTTCAAAGAGATTATTTTATAATTTACAAAGTAAATATTTCACAATAATTGAAAACAAAGTTGTCATTATAGACAATTTGACTGCAGAAATATTAAGAATAAAGCAAAAATAAGAGTATTTAAAGCTTTTGACACTCAAAAAGGTACTTTGGGGTGAAATGATGTTGAATTCACTATGTACCTATTGATACAAATATTTTTAAAAGTTCATATAGCAGGGATTTTTTTAGAACATTGCTTGTTGGACAATGCAAATAACAATTTTTTGTAACTACTTAATCTTTTAGATGTAAATTATGTAAATTGAATGTATATTTGGGAAGAATTATATAAAGCGACAATAGCCAACTTTGCCTGAATGTGATAAAAGAAAAAAAAAACACATTTGACAAAAGTAAAAATTAATTCTTTCAAGTCATAGTTTTTGAACATTTCTGCTCATGATCCCTTGGTCTCTGTTGCTTTGGGCCTCTTCTGAGGATGATATCATTGTGGGTAACAGTGTTTCTCATGTTATGAAATTCAGGAAGCAGAGTGAGAGAAAGGGACCAAAGGAAAATACATCTTAGTAGAGCGTCTTCTCAGTAATCCATTTCCTCTGAATTGTACCTGCCTTCCAAATTTTCTATCACTTCTCCATAGCTGATCAAGTTATGACTCCATTATAGATCACTCACTGATAAGGTCAGAGACCTCAGGATCTGCTCACCTCACCCAAATCTCACCTTTTCATACTGCTTCCTAAAACCTAAATCTTCAGTATATGATATTTGGAGTACATTTCATAATTAAACCATAACAAACTTTATGTTTATGTAGCAATATCTATTGGTAGGTAATTTCAGTTCTCTGTAACTCTGAGTTACATTCTCCTGGCATCTTCTTTATCATCGAGCTACACAGGACCAATATGGAAAATAAAGGAAGAGGCAAATATATGAGTGTCTCTATTTCTAATCTCTGTCCCAGCATACATTCACAGGTTTAGTTTTTAAAAAACTGCTTTGGTTGAGAGACTTGCTCTGGCCTTACAATCTCAAGGAAGTAAGCTTCACAGAACTACTATATTAAAACTGTATTTGAGGCTGAATATTTAAATGTCCCTCCTAATAAACTGTCATATGTATTTCAAGATTCTGTTTTCAGGTGAGAAAAAGAGAAGATAGTTGGCAGAGAAATGTATTCAAATAAGTGTTAAGATTATAGGTGCATAGAAAAATATAGAGTTTAAATTAGCAGCTTCTGGTATCCTTCTAACTATTATATTTAGTTTCTAGAAAAGAAGCAAAGATTATTTTATTTTATATTCCTGATGTAAGCTAGTCATGTGTCTGTAACTTGAATTCAAGAAACTGCTTTCCAACACTGACTTATTCAAGCATTCTCTACTATTGACCAAATAGATGATGGAGAATTTCCTGAGGAAACCATTTCTGAAGATTGAATGGGGTTAACTCACTGCTCTGAGCCATTTTTAAAAAGGAGTTATGTCTTCATATAACAGAATGTTACTTATTTTTACAAAATTATATATAAAATTCTATGCTCTTCTTCCCATCCATTTAAAAAGCTAGGAAAAGCATAATTATGCAAGGATTGGCTTACATTTGTTTCATAAATTTCCCTGGGATATACGGCAGATTGTTTCTTTACAAGACAAAAAGGTTCAAGAGTGAAAGTGTGAGTGTTTTGCAAAAGCTACTGTTGATCATCAAAGGCTTAAGGGCGAAAAGTAGACATTGCTGTCATGAATCATAGATACAGGAGCTAAATGCCTAAAACTCTTTGGTTTCACTTTGAGGAATTTTGGAATATTTTATTTATATGTATCAAAATGATAAACATTTGTTTTTCATAGAATATTGCAAGAATTTCAGCACTTTATATCAGATATATCCATCAGCACAGCTGCTCATGCTACAAGCCCATAGTCACACGAGATATGCTGGTACTACTGAATGTTCCTTATGTTTCCACATAGTCATTCATGCAGTCCAAAGTTTTTATTGAGTATCTTCTGTGAAGATATGACTGCAAATAATTTAAATTTCCTTTGTGCACTTAGGAAGATTAGAATTGAAAGCAAAGTTACATATGTAGTTGTAAAATGATAACGTCTGTAAATACTCGTACGTTAGACTCATTGCAAGCATTTTTCTAGTCTATGAATCCGTCTTCTGAGTAATTATTTGTTTCAAATTTTTAAAATTTCACTTATTTCATAAGTGTTCATGTTTATGTGTGTGTGCGTGTATTTATGTATGTATGTAGTATGTATGTGTTGTGATGCAATGGGGAAGTCAAGCAACAACTCAGGAGTTGATTCTCTCCACCATGTGGGTCTCATGGTTCAAACTTAGGTGAGTGAGTTTTTCAGCAAATGCTTTTAATCATCCATCTCACCAGCTCAGGGTAACTCTCTCCTAAATTTCTATGTAGTCATTTAGGATACTGTCTCTGTTAACAGATGAATCAAAATATTGTGCGGGTATTACAATGTTTAGTTACATTTAAAACACTCATTGGGTTGGAAGTTTTAAATTATACAGTGGCTGGGTGGATTTTGACTTTGTCAGTATTTAAGTGCATCTTAAGAAATTCTCCTAACATTCAGCTGTCACTCTGCTGACCTACTCTAGATTCATCATGGAAATAGTGACAATAATTTGTTTTATTATCAGGCGTCTGGCCAGTATTTACTTTGCGCACTCAAATCGTACAATTTAAATGTCCTGTGCCTGTTGTGAGACCAAAACCAGACTTCTTTCTTGACTTTAGGTCCCTTTCTCTAAAGAACAGTTTAACTGCATGGACGTAAGTGGACCTTTCCCTTTGTAAGGACTGGGCTCCCAGCTGTCATTACCTGCCTCTAACAGCATTGCTTACACAACTACAGACTTCTTCCCTAGCAAGAGTTGAGTCTTAGAATTAGTCCCCTTACATGCGATGAGATGGAAGTCTGAATTTTCTTTGAATAGTTTATCTTTAGTTGGTTTCAAATGGCTAAATCTTGAGATCTTTAGCTTGTGAGAATTATAGGAGAGTATTTGTATAGCTTGCTGGTGTACATATGTATATACTCAGGAGGAGTTCACTGGGAGAAAAAAAATAGTACTTGCTATAAGTTTATTGCAGAAGAGAACTTTACAGATTAAAGTTAAGACAGAGAGACATCATGGGGCAGGATAACAAATCTGTTAAAATGTGCTAAAGCACATGGTATCTAAGTAGTGGTCGTCACTTCACTGCATATTACCATTACTTAGAAGTAACCAGGATTGAAATGATTACCTCAAATGAAACTCATAAACAGAATTTACACAGGCAGTTTTCTAAGTTCAATGCGCAGCACAAAATGCAAAGCTAAGCCAATGACATGAGTGGCCTTATCGCCTGTGCTTATTTTGTTCATTTTACTGCTTATATTTTCAACCCAGGTCTCAGCTATGAAATGCCTTCACCTCAATTCTCAGGGTACCTGCAGGGATTCAGTGTACACACCAAGAAAAGATGCTTCCAAATCTCTGTTGGGGTGTCCAGTTTTGTTGGTACAACCTCACTGAAGTTGATTTAACAAGAGGGTTTATTAAGCTGCACATTTCAGACAGTTGTAAAGAGAGAGCATTCCGAGTTGTAAGATGTAAGAATGAGACTACCAGGCCTAGCAATGTAAAAAAGCGGGAAATTGCCTCTGACAGTCTTGGTTTGTGAAGCAAAAATATATTTCCATATGACAGTTAAAAAAATATGAATTTTCTTTTCTAAAATCCTTATAACTCTTTGTAAACGGAGCAGCAGTTGTAAGCATTTTGAAACCGGTTTATGTTTATCAGGCTGCTAGGTTGGTCCAAGTACTAAAATTTTGGTGTGTGCATACTTATTATCAACGATTATGTCAGAAGTACCCTTACTTGACCGAAATGTTTTCACACTATAGTGAGAAAGCGTCTGGAACACATATCTTTAAACATGTGCTGGATAAAAACTATGTGAGACACTGTTAAATAATAATAATAATAACAACAATACTAACCTTTTTCTAACCTAATGAGACAATGAAAGAAAATGTGGATTGGATGGGTGCAAAATTGGGAAGGATCTTGGAAACATTGAGGGAGAGAAAATTATAGTTGCAATATATTGTGTAAAATATTTAAATGAGAAGAGAACTAATGAAAATGTTTTTAAAGGATTTTTTCATAATGGCAGAAAAAATAATTGGGAAAAACATAGCTGAGAGAAAATTAGTTTCTGAAATATGTCACAACCTCTTAAATATTAAAACGGAAAAGACGAGAAAAGATACCTCAACAAAGTCTCTTAAGAATGCCAGTAAGCATAGAAAAGATGTCCACAGCATATGATAGTAGGGAATGCAAGCTAAAACAGTAGTGAAGCATTGCTACATGCTCACTAGACATTACAAATTCTATACTCTAGCCATTCCCAAAGCTGCTGAGGATGGGGAGCAGTAGAAATGTTCCTCCATTGTTGGTGGTTGTGAAAAATGGTGCATTCCCTCTGGAAGGCAGTCTGTCAGTCTGTCATAAAACTAGCATGCCATTAGAGTACTGCTTTCTATCCATATTTCTTCCATACTTCCCGAGATGAGTGACAACTTGTATTTACAACAGAATCCTGCAGTGTTGGAACTAGTTTTATTTACATTGCCTGTTCTTAACAACAACTGCAATTTCCTTTGAAATGTGCTGTAAACTCTGGTGCATTGATTGAAGAAATGGAATATTCTTAAACAAAAAAGAGACTTGGAAAAATCCATGAAAAAATAAAACATAGAGGAAGCATAAATATGTAGTGTAATGCTAAAACAAGCTAATCTTTACAAGCTACAAGCTTTAGGATTTAGCAATATGTCTTTCTTGAAGAGCCAAAACTGAGGTAGCAGATATACCACAGCAGTGCCTGCTGTAAGTAACAGTAAAACCTGAGGAGTGGGGTTGGCAGGGGCTTGTGTAAGGACACTGTCCATACTTTGTCGTTATATTTCTGTAACCCTAAAGTTGTTTAGAAACATAAAATGTGTTGAAATGAAGTGTAAGCCTTCATTAAGTAGGCCCATTAGAGATTTTTTTAGGGAAACATTTAAATAAGATTTTAAACTAAAAAACTATATTTATGAATATCAAAATTGTATTAATTATTTCCTGTGATAGTCTCTTAATGCAACTGATCTTTGTAGCAGTATTTTAAAGCCAAGACTGATTTGATTTCAAGGCTTTAAAATATACTAAATTTTATGGCTGTGAGCCTAGCCTTTAACAGCTAAGCCACCTAGAAATGAACCCACACACCTATGGTCACTTGATCTTTGACAAAGGAGCTAAAACCATCCAGTGGAAAAAGGTCAGCATTTTCAACAAATGGTGCTGGTTCAACTGGAGGTCAGCATGTAGAAGAATGCAAATTGATCCATTGTTATCTCCTTGTACAAAGCTCAAGTCCAAGTGGATAAAGGACCTTCACATAAAACCAAATAGACTGAAACTAATAGAAGAGAAGGTGGGAAAGACCCTCAGATAACTCAGCACAGGGGAAAAGTTCCTGAACAGAACACCAATGGCTTATGCTCTAAGATCAAGAATTGACAAATGGGACCTCATAAAATTGCATATCTTCTGTAAGGCGAGGGACACTGTCAATAGGACAAAACGGCAACCAACAGATTGGGAAAAGATCTTAACCAATCCCACATCCGATAGAGGGTTAATATCAAATATATACAAAGAACTCAAGAAACTAGTTGAGTTCAGTTTGATGCAGTTCCGTTGAATGCAGTTGAGCTTGGTTCAGAGTAGAGCAGTTGAGCTAGGAGCAGTTTACTTCTTGGAGTTCAGAGGCATCTTTCTTTTTTTATTGGATATTATATTTACATTTCAGATTTTATCCCCTTACACCATTCCCCCCACCACCCAGAAACCTCCTATCCCTTCCCCACTCCTACTGCTTCTATGAGGATGTGCCCCCACCTACCCCCAACTTCCACCTCTCCATCCTCAAATCCCCCCCACTCAGTGTTCCGCCTTCATTGGACCAAGAATCTGCTCTCCCACCTATGCCCCACAAGGCCATCCTCCCCTGCATATACAGCTGGAGTCATGAGTTCCTCCCTATGTGCTCCCAGGCTGGTGGTTTAGACCCTTGGGAGCTCTGGTTGGTTGGTATTGTTACTCTCCTTATGAGGTCACAAACCCTTTCAGCTCCTTCAGTCTTCTCTCTAACTTCTCTTTTGGGAACCCCTTGATCAGATCAGTGGTTAGCTGTGAGCATCTGCCTCTGAATATGTCAGACTCTGGCAGACCTCTAAGGAGACGGCTATATCAGGCTCTTGTCAGCATTCACTTCCTGAAGCAATCCAATTACAAGCTGAGAAGAGCTCATTTGAATCAGTCAGCTTGGAGAGAAGTTTGAACCAGAACAGCTGAGTCGAACTAGCTATCTAGAATTAAGAAAAAGCTAGAAAGAGTGAGTTTATTCATCGGTAAGTATCATAGACTGAAACATCCCAGATCTAGGTTAGCAGACAGACTGGAAATTGACTCTTAATGTCTGGGCTTACAGAAGATCAGACTGTACAGCAACTAGAAGCTTTCAGGCCTAGGCGTAGAGATAGATAGAAATCCTCAGCCCAAGTCACATATTCCTAAAGCTTGGGTATGGCTCTTATCTCATCCCTTCTTCTCAGGAAACAAATTGACATCTACAAAGAAGGCAATAAATTCCAGAAAAGCCCTCAGAACAAGGCATGAATAAACTGTTAACTGTTTCCTCGTAGGAGTGGGATCTTTGACAGTAACAGCTTGATAAGTCTCAGTATCCCACCCTTGAGAATGACATGCAACTGTTTATTTTGCTGATAGCACAGAATAGCAAATTGCTTATTCTGGCTCTTGTCTGTGGATATGAAATTATTGCACATTTGTGGACTTTCTGATCTTGAAAACAGAAATACAACATAAAAAGTAATGTCATCTTCCAGAGTTCCTCACTTCCTCATTATTTTTGTTGGTTTTGTTTTCTTTTAAAAATATTTTTTCTTTTGAAGTGTGTGTGCGTGTGTGTGTGTGTGCGTGTGCGTGTGTGTGTGTGTGTGTGCTCGTGCATGTGCACAGGCATTTGAACATGTGTGTGCCTGTATGTATGTGGATTTGAGCACAGCCTTCTACAGAGGTCAGAGGAGAGTGTGGAAGTGTTGAGTTTTCTGGAGCTAGACTTCAAGGCAGTTGTTATCCACCCAGTGTGAATGCTGGTAACTGAACTCTTTAAGAGCAATACATACTCTTAACCGCTGGGATATCTCTTCAGCATGTTTTGTTTTCTTTTTAAACTGAATTTAAGAAAATTTAATATTGTACTTGCGTCTTGGCTAATGGTCTGTCTTCCCCACCAGTTGTTAAAACTGTGATAGTGTGATTGCTGCAACTTCTCTGTGAAAATGGCTTCTAATGGAGCTGTTTATAAAATGATAAATGTTTGTATATTTTCCTCAGACATAGTTTGCACGATATTATTCATTTTGTCATCTTACATTTCAGATAAGGATGAGAAGAACATGGATGTGCTTTGGAGTCTTTTGGGCATATTAGAATACAGAAATGCCAAGTCATATGTTAATACTGTTTGTTTTCCTAGAAACTTGAAAACTGCTTCCTTTAGTGGCTGCACCACTTACATCCCCATCAGCAGGTACAAGGTTTCTAATAGGTCTATCTGACACTACTTCTTATTTTCTGAAACATTTTAAAGCAGAAACCATCCCAATGAGCATTGTATGGCTTCTCCTTGCAGCTTTAATGTGTTTTCCTAGTTATTACTGATGCTGTCCATGTGTTCATCTATGCAAGTCTTTCGGCAGACTGTGAAACTGGATTATTGTTGTTGAGTTTGGGAATGCTGTATATATTCTGAATGTTAGCTCATTATCAAATACATAATTTTAAAATATTTCTCACATTCTCTTCATTTCATTGATACTCTCCTTTGATGTACAAAAGCTTTAAAACATCAAGATGTCCAATTCTTCTATTTTTTGTGTCTGTGGTGTGTGCCTGTGATATTGTAGCCAAGCAATGTCTGATCCAATTTTGGTCAATAGATGTGAATTATGTAGGTAAAGGCCCAACTTCCTTTACTTCTTGTAGATTTCCACTTTTTTGAGCTTCATTTTCTTGCTGAATACTGTTTTTTTTCTCATTGAATATTAGTAAAGCATCTTTTGGTCGTCTAGAAATATTCCACAGTTCCTCTTAGTACAATGCTGTTTTCTCCACCAGGTCTTGCAGTAAATTCTCACACTTGAGTTGGACCCCTGGACCTCCCCTTCACTTTTCACTCTGTCCAGTTATTATCTTGTCAAATATTAATTTGCCTAATTTCTAAGATACTCTTATTTACACCTTTCCCTTTTTCTAAGCAGTGTTACACAAACTCTTAGGCTCTTCTTTGGCCAGTTCATGTGGTGGCTTATCACAAATGACCCACCAAAAGCAAAAACATAACAAAACCCACAATATGAGTTGCCCGCCCACTTGCTTTGAAGGATTGTGTACCCTTGTGCTACTGAGAAAACAAACCACACTCTGGTTTGGACACAGATGGCTTTTCTCAATCCCTCCTTATCTTCAATCATCTGTCCCCTTTCCCTCTCTTCTTGCCCCTGTCCATTTTTCCTCTTTCGTTTTTCTTCCTCTTCCATTCCTCTCAAATTACTGGTGCACAGTTATATCAAATACAACTGGAGTCATCTTGGACCTTAAGTCTGCTCTTCCAGTGAACACACAACACCTTCATCCCTAGACAACTCCTTTCATCTCTGAAAATTGTTTATTTGTTGTCTTCCCTTGAGTGCATTTGCAGTTGTTTGTGATTCCCATCTGCTCTTGCCTTTCATCCCAGTTTGACATTTCTGACTCACAAGAAAGTCATCTGCAATCTCAGAACTTCTAGATGGTAACAGCTATGGCTCTTGAACCTGGTCCTATAAGCAAAATTTCTGGCATAAAGACATATCACATGAGTAGGGATATTTTCAGAACAGAGTGCGTAGATATCCCATCTTTTCCTCACTGAAGAATATAATGCAAAGGAGAAAGTACTGAGATTGTAAGTTCTTTACCTTTGATATCTGGAAAAGAAGTAATTGCTTCTCATGAGGATTAAGAAAGAATTTGATTTTTATCCTGGATCAAATAGAAATTGACTTATCAAGCAAACAACTTCCACCTGAAGAGACGACAAGTAATTTACACTCACCAGAAACAATAAGCCAAAGTTTAACTTAGTGCTTTTCTGTGTAAGAGAAATTAAAGACTGCTTTGTAATAGCACTTTAGAAATTATTTTGAAAACTCCCATTTTGTTATGTTTAGTCTTGCTTTTAGATATGATTTGGCTGTTCCTTCTCTGAGAGACTTCTTTAAAGCCTGAGGCAGCTCCTCTGCTTGTTGGCCTGCATAGGAACCTGTACCAAATGACCTGCATGGGAATGTATACCAAATGACCTGCAACTGAATGTAAAGAGAATGATTAATGATTGATTTCCATCTGGATTTCAGTAGCAACCTTTCTATTTGTGTGTCCTTCAACCACTCTACATTCCCGATGAAACTTCAATGTGGTGTATGTGAGAGCTTCTAATAAGAGTTGAAAGAGAGAACTATGAAATCCTAAATACTTCACAGGGAAGAAGCTGCTTCTCCAGTTCCTATACACTTGTTCCTGTTTAGTAGATTCCGCTAAAGATCAGTAAGCATGTTTTGGATACATATGCATCAGACACCAAGAACATGTTAACCTCACACCAAATACTCATTCCTAATAAAATACTGCTTGGGAATAATACACACTTATCCTACGAATAAAGCAAAGTTTGCCACCAGAAAGCAATAAGCACAACCAAGTGTAATCTAAATTCCAAAACCTCAAATTACAGAGGAATGTATGTGAAAAAGCACATCGCAACTTAGCATGATTGTTTTTTTCAGTTAGACTATGATGCACATAACACCTGTACCATGTTTTGAAATTATGTGTTTTTTGCTCCATATATGTAGAGACTGTCACCTGAGAAAGTTGAGTCAAAAAGCCTATTAACCCATGATTTTAAGTACTTTGGTATGATACCATGCTACACAGTCTGTCTATCTATC
>JANHMN010000004.1:114643809-114666308 GCA_030674055.1 Rhabdomys pumilio
ATCTATCTATCTATCTATCTATCTATCTATCTATCTATCTATCTATCTACCTATCACTATCTATCTATCTATCTATCTATCTATCTATCTATCTATCTATCATCTATCTATCATCTATCTATCTATCTACCTATCATCTATCTATCATCTATCTATCTATCTATCTATCTATCTATCTATCTATCTATCATCTATCTATCTACCTATCATCTATCTATCTATCTATCTATCTATCTATCTATCTATCATCTATCTATCTATATTTACCATCTATCTATCATCTAACTCTTACCTTAAACTTGTTATGTAGCTGAATATAGATTTAAACTCCCTGTACTTCCTTCTTTACCTTACAAGTATTAGCATTTCAGGAGTATGTGTAACATCACACTTGGATTTGCAGCTCTGAGGGGGAGCAACAGTATCAGCAGGCCAGACCTCCTGGAGCTCCTGGGGTCTGGACCAGCAACTAAACAGTACACATGGAGGGACCCATGGCTCTGGTTGCAAATGTGGCAGAGGACGGCCTTGTTGGACATAAGTGGGAGGAGAGGTCCTTGGGCCTGAGGGGCTTGGATGCCCCAGTGAAAGGGAATACCAGGGCAGGAAGGCAAAAGTGGGTGGGTGGGTTGGTGGTGGAGAGGCAGGGGGCAGGGGGATGGGATAGGGGGTTCTGGAGGGGAGACCTGGAATGGAACGGGATACCATTTGAAATGTAAATAATGAAAATATCCAATGAAAATTTTATTTTCTGGAAGGTCTTAGAGTAAATTATACAAATACTACTCAGATGTATTTTCAGATTCTCTATTATCAATAGTAAATAAAAAGTTGCTAAAATTATACATTTTCACCAGTGAAATTAACATTTTCATTGCATGAAAAGCTAGAATAACTGGCCTCTGAAGATTATTTCTTAAATACTCAGAGGTATTTTATGGTTGTGGTTCATTTCACTTTCAAATGACTCTAGAATTCAATGATCTTGGCTGTACATCAAAAGATTATCATGTAGTTATTATTTATTTTTATAGCTCAGGTTAATGTTACTAGTTCATTATAGTGCATGTCTCACTGGTCAAATGAATACCATCTGGAAATGAGACATACATTTGTAATATTGATAAAGAAATTGTTATGCACTCTATATAAGGGCACCAGAGATTTCTTAAGTGGGACTTAATGCCAACAGCAATACTGCAAAATCCCCACTGGAACACCATGCAAGTCCCATTTATACAGTCATTTCATGAAACAGGTATACACCCACCCTGAGGAGGGACTACTACGTATTGATTTAATTCGTCACTTTTCATAGATATGTCTATTATTCTCTAAACATAAGCAGCATGTGCTCTTGTCTTGTTTTCATAATATTAAGAATTGATGAATACATAAAACCATACCATTAATGCTTTACTCATGCCTTTGGGTCCAAATGTCATTATCTGAAAGTTTTTTTTTAAATGAGCAACTGTCATAGGGAATTTCTGAATTTAATATCAAAGAATAATTACAGTAATTTGTCACCAAATGACGGGCGAGTAATGACTTTATCTCACTGGGTTTTATACATTTTTTATGAGTCTACCTGTCCCTCGTCTATAAGGTCAGTTTCCGTTACATGAAGTTGAGGGGCCAGGAGGGCTGGAGGCCAGGGATGACTGTAGTGTAATCACATTAGCAAGCCCTGATCACACTGAAGATCTAGCCTCACATTTGGAGTTTATAGTGTTGATCATGTCAAGATGGTTCCCCAGGAGTAATAGCATGATGTCAGCCACATTAATAAACATGCATTCTGTATATACTCCCTGGTGAGGAGACAAGTTAGTTCCCACACATTTCCTAACAAAATCCATCTACCAAAACCAATAATATTTTATTCTTACTTATTTCTAAGGTTCATAATTTAAAATTAAACATTACAGGGCTATTCTCTTCTAAAGGCTCAAGTGAAAGTCTCCTAATTTCTGACAGCAGATGCTGCTGATGCCCCTTGTCTCCAATTTCTGTATTTCTTTTCTCAGCCACTTTCCTGGTAAGTTTGTGTCCATATTTTCTACCATATAATAAAGACACCAGTTCTTGGAACAGGATCTGTCACATCTTAGTATGATTTATCTTCTATAAATTATCTTTATAAATTATCTTCTCTAATTTACTCTTACCTGCAAAGACTCTTTTCCTGATTCAACAGAGACATGCATAGGCCAATTCAGAAGCTTTGAAATTAATATTGAAAGTATAATTTTATTCAGTGCCAGTATGAAATATGTTTATTATATAATGTTACTGAACAAATTACTGCAAACAGCAAAATTTTCATGTTATCTTGGAATATTCTTGGTCCATATTTTGTCCAGTTTTAGCCTCACAGTTGTTTCCTAGTGGCATCTATAGTGGTACTGAGCCAGAGGCTCTGCTTGAGAATCAGAAATTAGCTTTAATCACAGCTATAAGGGCAGACTTAGCTTATTCTTTCACACTCTACATGGGCTGGACACTTTTCTCCATAACTCTGTAGGAATTCTTACCTGTCAATTGAATGTAGCAAGACCAAGTTGGGAAGGAGATAGGAATCAGTGATTTCTAGTTTCATGAGGGATGGGCCTCAGAATCTGTATGGCATAGTCATTACTATCTTCGTTTGGCTAATGGACTCACGGAGCACCATTAGACCTAAGGGGAGAAATAAAATGCTCTCTCTGTATGAGGAACTGTGTCCAACATTTGGCCATAGTTTCCTTACACTTTCATATATTCTAACCTTGTGTCATTTAAGAATCTTATTGAAGTTGATGTTATTCTGATGAAATTCTGATGCTACAAATCCACTCTATTTACAAATGAGACCTTTTATGGTTGTGTCTTATCGAAAGACCTGAAACCAAGAGAAACAATTTATCTTCTCTCACTGCAATAGGATGTAGTTAGACAGGAGCAAGATTAATATTTTTCTTCTGTTAGAAGAAGAAACAGTCTGGAAGTCGGAAGTGGATTGTTCACGGTTATTAGAATTTTAAATCTAACCAGAGACAGTTACTAGCTCATTGTTTAGAGTCCAAACTTATTTCCCAAGAATGACTGTGATGGTTCTTAATTTCACCTTTGAAATAATTCTCCTTTCTCATTACAGTTTCTTTATGGTACTTTTTTTTGTTTTGTTTTGTTTTTCTTTATGGTACTTTTAAGGATCATGATAACCCTGTCCAGCAAAGAAGAGGTGCTTAGACATTTGTTTCTGACATAACTGTTTTCATCTTTTGAGACGAGACTCGGGGGGTGGGGATGATACAAATAATTTTTATAGTTGAAAGTGACCAGCAGGTGTCTCCTCAAGACATAGAAGCATATCTTTATGACTTATGAGGCCCTAGAAAGCTTGCTGTCAAATCTGAGATTTCAAGGGAAACACTGAGAGGCTTTTAGCCACATGGCTCTGTCGACAGGTAACAGGCTGTCTAAAGTTAGGCCAATAGTGATTTCTGACCCTGCACGTCAACTTCTGGGCAAGTCAGGGAATGAAAACTATTTTTTCATATCTACTCTAGTTTGGCTTCCTCATATTTTTTCTAAGTTCTACTCACAAACTCATCTTAGGAATTTCTTTTTTATCTCTTTCCCCTTGTTTCACCTAAGCAGCTGAAGCCGATTGATATTTTCTCTATTTTGTCAGTTAATCATTCTCGATGGATTTACAAATTTCTTACGTTTCTTTCTATTCTTTTCTGCTCTTACATGCAAAAACAAGACAGAACTTTCACCAGTTCACATGAAGATTCCTGTATCTGCATGTACCAATAGCATTTGTTCATTATAAGGATTTGCAATAGTTTGGCTGGTGTCAGTCCTTTTCTTCAAGGTCACCGTGATGTTCTCTTTCCATTCAGGCCACAAGAGGCTTTCCCAGTTGCCATCTACTGTTGATTCTAAGGTCATGAACACATAGTACAGATTTCAAGCAAAGCCATACTTCCAGACAGTGATTATGTCTATTTATTATTGTTGCGTATAAGTAAGCTGTCTATACCAATGATTTATTCCATCTTATAATTTGTGTAGGTTAAGATTTTAGTGTGACTTGATTGATAGATTATTACTCTATATGCTGTCTTCTGTTCCCATTCAGGGTTATCTGGGTAGGGTCCATCAACACCAGAGCAGAGGTCAGAAAACATACTTATGAATGATCATGCAGCAAATATTCGAGGTTGTGTGGTCTGTGCTGTTTGGCACAGTCAGTGTGTTCTGCTATTGAATGACAGAAGTAGGTTACTGTCCTGCTAGTCATCAGTGAGTCCATGGTCCATGGGGACAGAAAAATCTTCACACTTTGCTTTAACTTTCATGGAGAGACCAGTCATCTGTACTCAAGAGACCTTCATTTTGTCTCAGGTACTTTCAAGGCCGTCCTGTCTATTTTTTCTATCAAAAGAGCCTAACTTCATACATGGAAGCCTAGTCCCCAGGGAAGATTATCAAGATGCAGAAAGTAGAAAACTTCCAGCACCCTTAGAATCAGATAAAAATGCAGACCATGAGACTTTTTACCATTTTCATTTATCAATACAATCCTCCTTTTCAGATTGGGAAGATAAATGGAAGTTTATAGACATTCTTCTTAATGGAAAGGCCATCTTCATTTAAAACAACATAGAACCTGACAGAATATACCATTTTACCCTTGAAAAACTTATGTTATAGTATGAAAATAAATATATGAAAGAGATTTCTTAGCGTACAATGAAAAATTAAGTGTGTCACAAATGGGAACAAATTAAAGCTCTGAGTACGCTCACTGTGGTGCACAAATTTGGGAACGTGCTTATATTTGTATGTAATTACTAGCACCTGCTTCTGTCCTTTTTACTCAACAAGTGCAGTGGATTTCATTTTTTGTTCAACTCACAATTAATAGTATGACATAGAGCAAGAGTGCATGACACACAGGTTATACCTAGGCAAAAGTTATAGATGTACATGTGCACACATGCTTGTATATAAAACATGCTTATGCATATCTACATGCATTTTACATACAATCACTATATATATAAAACATGCAATATATATATACATATATATATATATATGTGTGTGTGTGTGTGTGTGTGTGTATATATATATGATCTTCAAATAAACCCATGCCACAGAGTTTATTGTTTTTCATTTTCTCATTCTCATTAATTATAGAAAATTTTAGAAAGTCCACCAAATTGGTTTCACAACTGTAATTTCATTTCGATACCTGAGGTGTAAGAAATAAATTTATTAGAAGGAGCAGAAGACATTGGACCTTGTGGGTTACAAATTGCACAGTTATTTATCGTTAAAATTATTCTTTATAACAAATTCTGGCAATAGTTTCATCAGGGAACTATGAAAAAATTTTCACACTGGTTCTTTGCCTTGTGACTTTTTGTACAAGCAGATGAGATGATGCTGATATTTTTGATGTATCTTATTTGACATTTTGCTATCAATGAGTCTACTTAATTTGAATTCATTTGATAGCACTACAACCTACTTCAATAAGAACACACCTCCTAACAGTGCCACTCCTTGTGGAACGATAGGGACATTTTCATCTAAACTACCATAGACATGAAATGAATTGGCATTTAGTATTAATATAAAATCTAGACCCTTTATAGAATCCACTGAATGGGTGTTTGCTAAGTGCTTGAAATGCCACCAAGAGCAGGTAAAGAAGAAGCTTTCATTACAGAACTTATATTCTTTAAGGATGTATAGAAGAGATGAAGTCAGATAAAATGACTGCATCAAGAATGAACAATCAGAAAAAAAGGAGACTACATACAGGATGATTGGACATGTTGGGTAGACTGATTGTGTTCAGAGATAGATCAAGAGATGCAGAAATGCCTATGGTTGGGGCAGTGGCAATATATTACAGAGGCAGGGCCAAGAACAGTGAAAGATTCTGGGGTCAGAAAGTGGGTTCTACATTTGAAAGGCTAAGGCCCTAGAGTTAAGTGAAACCTAGCAAGGGGTCGGGAAAATGAGGTAGTTGAGTGAGATGTCAGGAGTGGACAGAAATATATCTGGCAGGACCTTCTGGTACACAGTAGAGTTTGAAGTTTCTATTTTCTTTTTTCTGATCCTAGAAGACACTGTATATGTGTTTCTATTCCATAGACAAGGTATAACTTATGGTTTAAAAAAGCTCATCTAAATAATTATTGGGAAATGTAACTGAAGTAGAACCAAATCTGGAAGGAACACTTGCCTTTGAGAATTTTTTGCTTCTGAAAATTAGGTTACCTGTGTAATATAGTGATATTTTAAGTTTTAAAAAGTGCAGTTTTGCTAATTATGCCGATCTACCCTGAAAATAAGAGGCAGTTTGTGAAAGTTGTATGCAACTACTTTATTTTTGAAAAAAAATTCTGTAAATGCAAATATATTTTCTTTTATACACGTGTTATTAATTTGTAAGTGGTGTGAGTTCTATATATGTCACTTTTCCCAATGTTGTTACTGAATATTTGATAGAAAACAACTTATTTGCTTCTAGTTTAAGGGAATACAGTTATGGCAGGAAGACATGGCACAGGAACATGAGGATTCTGGTCACATTGCATCTGTAGTCCGGAAACTGAGAATAGGCAGGAAAGGGGCCTGGATATAAAACCTCATGGCCCACTTCCAGTGACTCTTTTCTTCTGTGAAGCTCCAGACCCTAAAGATCCACAGTCTCCCAAACCAGCACTTCCTTCTGGGAAACAAATGTTCATATACATGAGCCTGTGCATAGTATTTCTCACTGAAGCCACAACATTGTAACTCATGTGAATAACTAATGTTCCTAAGAGAGAATCCCTTTAAAGTAGGAAATGATGGTCAGAGGTTAAAAAAATGTAATTTTAAATTATTTTTTGAAAATTTCATAGATCATATTCACCCTACCCTAGCCCTCAAATCATCCCTCTAGCTTCTCCTCTATTCACTTCTACCTCCTATCCCCTCTTTCTTCCTTTTTTTAGAATATTTATTTTATTTATTTTATTTATTTATGTGCATGAATGTTTAGCTTATGTGTCTGTATGTGCACCACATGCATGACTGGTGTTCTTGGAAGTCAAGAATCTTTTAAGTATTGTGGTTACACGTGTGCATGCATCTAAGTACAAACTATTGAGTCCAGTTATTGTTATTGTATATTTATGCTTTGAGGGCTTATACTTAGTAATCTTGTTCCAGTGTGAGACTGTTTCTTCCTCTCAGCAATCATGTCATTAACTTCCTATAGCTCTTATCAAGATATGAAGCATTCTGAGATTTCACCATTTGTGTTGTTGTATCAACTGGAGTTATTGTTTAGTTCTGCTTTAGCTACCATATTGTTGAGATATCATGAGTGAAGCTTTGCCAGTCCTATATAGAATATGGTCCTATACATAATATGTCTTAGTATACATCTAGATTTCCTGGCTACAGTCTTTTCTTCTTATTATCTGTGATTCTGTCTGAGACTTAAGTGTAGGTGTTATATTGTAGATTTATCAGCTAAGTCTGGGTACAGGGTTGTCAGTTGTCTCAGGTTTGAACAGTTGTAGCTTTCTGCAAAGGCCTTTGGCTATTGCCCAAAGAATCTATTTCAATGAGGGAATGAGAGCCACATATATTCGTGGGTATAAGGATAAGGATTTAAAATTCAGTTAGTGATTATACTGATTTAATAGAGTGGCAGTAGTAATTTCTCCTCTAGGTTCCCTTGTCTCGACAGCCAAATGTAGTTGGCTGGGTTTAAAGTAGCAGACATAAATTGCATCTGATTGAGTGGACCTTAAATCCAATTAGACAGTTGTGGGTTACTGCCTGATAGAAGTGTCAACTACTGCACCTTTGTGGAAATGTTGCTGAGCTGGTCATTGCTGTAACTTGCAAGTGTTGCATCTGGGTAGGCTTATTGATTTTTTTTTCCTCCCTTGGCAGCTTGCATAGTGCTTTTGTGTACTATGAAAAGTAGTCTTCAAGAAGGAGACTTCCAGGTCAGTCCCAGTTCAATTACTCCAAATTCTGTGTCTGAAGTAGGTGATATCTTCATGATGTTGAGATCTACCTTAAATTATGGATCACAACTAAGGGCAATTGCCATAACTTATGCTGTTTTGGGAGGATCTCTTGGGTTTACCTAGCCAACAATTTAAAAAGAGGTTTCTCATACTTGGTTATGGATGTTTTCTTAGACAGTTTATGGCACTGTAAGGGAAGTTATAGTTATGACTTTTTGACAGGTGCAGATAATAGCAAAAGAATTAAGTGTGATTGAATTCTGAATATACTCAAACACAGTAGAAAGTATGGCATAGATGCAGCAAAGTATAGCACTTCCTTTTCACCATAAAAGTCGTGGCTGACACTCCTACAATAGTAATCCTCCTGCCATAAAAGATTAATATGATATCATAAAGAAAATAATTTCATTTTATGAAGTTTTACATGATATAGGAGCTTTCAGGATGAATACCATGGCAGATTTTTTTTTTTTTAAGAATGGATGGCTATCATGTAGAAGTGTAGTTGGGGAAAAAGGGTGCTGCAAAGGCACTAAACATCACAGGGGAGCCTTGTGAGTTCTATATATCAAATTTGTTGTCTTTTTTGTGCTGCAATCCTGCCTCCGTGTGCATTTGAGATGCCTGACATGAGAAGGCTTGCAAGAGAGAAAGGTGAGGACATTAAAGTGTTAGTTCTAGACTTTGTCTCATTTTAACCCCTACATGTAGGAAATAGGAGAAGGAGAAAGGAGGCCTGAGAAGTCAGAGAGAACTTACTGAGCTATTTAAAATTATTCATGAAACTACCGAAGAGCTTCAGAGATCCATCAGTCTCCATGAGTTCCTGGCAAAGCAGTGCATTTTGGGATATCTTGTTCTGATCCCTAGCAATAACTAGAAAACAAATTAAAACGCAGTTGGTAGAAATCAGGAAGGAGACTGGGAGAAGCTCACTAAAAGTACTTCAGGGCAATTTTTTTTTTCTGAGCAACACTTTTAATTTGAGTGTGAAGTATCCCCCAACAGACTCATATTGAAAGCTTAGTCTCTAGATAATGACACCATGTTGAGACACTGTAGAAACTTTAGAAGGTAGACTCTCCTAGAAGGAAGTGTGACAATGGACTTGTGTCTTGCTGGAGGTGTCTTATCCCTATACCTCTCTTTGTATCTGTGTTTCCTGGCCAGCATGGCGTAAGAAATAATGTTCTACCGTGCCCGTCCACCACAGTGATCTGCTTCAGTATGTGCTGGAAACAGCAGAGCTAGTTGCACATAACTAAAACCTCTGAAACACAGTGTCAAAACTAATCTTTGTTTTTTAAAATTATTTCCTTTAGTTATTTTTATAGCAATGAAGATATGACTTAAACAATAGAGCAGGGAAATCATATATTAGGGATGAGGTGATTGTATTTCATCTCTCTGGGCAAGATTTTGATATGTTGAATCCTGCAGGCATGACATGAGTAGGATTTGGAGGAGACAAAGATGAAGCTGTTTGTGAGAAGGAGCCATAGGAACTTGAAGAAAGTTTGGTCCAAAGGAGTTTGCCATTCAGCCATCATCCTTTAAAACAGACTTGAGATATTCCTGCTATGAAGCATGATAGATTGATGGTTATATTTTATGTGTTACCCATTAAAGTACTTACATTTTTATTTATCTAGAAATTACAGCTATATCCTTTGAAGCTTTTAGATTACCCTTGGAACTATTCTTGTCTATGGCAAGGCTTCCCTGTAGTTTATTTTAAAATTTACAGGGCATACAGACAGCTCACTTGCTAGTCATTAATCTGAACCTTTTAAAGACTAAGCTGGCAATGGGAACTTTGAAATATTTATAATAGAGTCAAGTATCACATAACAATGGAGCCTGTTTGAGAAACCTGTCATTAGATGATTTTGTTGTGCCATCATCGTAGAGCGCACAGTTACACAAGTCAAACTGGTCTGAGTCTGTTAGCAGGCATCATCAAATGATGCAGAAAACATGACATGGTGAGGCCGCTGCCTGTCAGACATAACTTCCTGCTTAAGGGAAATCTTTTTTTTTTTTTAACTGTATGAGAAGTGTTATCTAAAATACCAGTAAAAAGCACAATGTAAGTAATGTAGCCAGTAGCATAGTTACATGCTATATTATGAAGTCTTATCTTTTACATGTGCTGTATTCATAGGACTAACAGCACAGTGCCTTTACATACACAGGAGCAATATAGACATTTAATACAACACACCGTGGCATGGTGATAACTCTAAGACACCACTAAGAAGCAGAATAATTTTCGGTGGTTTCAGGAGCCACTATCATATATAAAACCTGTACTTACCAGCTGTATTACAGTCTTAGAGCTCAATACTGCTTGTGTGAGCTGTACTGCCTGCAGTATCACAGTGGATGTGCATATGACTATATGGGATTATCAGTACAACAGAATATTCTCATGTCTATGGCAGACTTGTTTTATGCTCAAGAATGTAATTTACTTCCAAAAATATTTATATTGTTAATTTTATAAAAAAAATGAGAAAGCTATGGCAAGTCCTATCCTTTGGTCATATCAGCTTAAATAACACATTCCTAAGAATGAATAGTATGTCTAAACCAAGTTCATCCTAAAGATGACAAAGTATGGGCGTTAGAAGAAACTTGAAGTTCACCTAACCAAAACCTTTATGAAAAGGTGACATAAGTCACATTACCACTTGATGTCCTTCTAATAAAGTCAATTTACTGTAATAAAGGCAATTTACTTGAGCAGCATTGGATTGGCTCCCCAAAGAAATTACCTTTGATCAAGAGCAATTAAATTAATTGTTAGCCTTTATTTAGAGCTTGTGTAATTTTCAAGATGAATAATGTAACTTTCTTTTTGCCTACAATTAAAACATAGCGTCAGAAAACAAACCAAAAACAGAGTTGTCTATGAGGAGATGATTGGGTTTCTGTTGGCTGTGGCCAGGCCCTGGAGATTTCCCATGGTCCTTTGTCTCACTGTGTGTCAAGTAGCTGTGGTGTCAGCTAACACAGGGCTACGTAAGTCAATCCATTTCTTCTCTACGTTATTTCTGATATCTCATTGAACTTTTTGTTCTTTTATGTATATATTTGTATTGTGAACCACCACTTAGATGTTGTTAGCGAGCTATTGTCATTCAGACATAAATGTGCTGACAGAATAAACTAGAACCCTGACATCACACTGTGAAAATTTCAGTTCATTTTATTGTAACTTGAGAAGGGTTCATCTTCTTGATAGCATATTCTAATGGGAAAACTGATTTCAGTGCTTATACAAAGGTATTTGTGATAACATAAAGGATTGTCTCTGCAATTGTGAATCAGATGAAAAAAAAAAAACCCTGAGTTCATTTTGTAATCATAAAGTCAAGTAGAAGAGGGGGGCAGGGCTCATGGTTATTTTGCTGTGTTACTTTTGAGAAAACTGGAAGTTCATTACTTTATTGCCGTTGAGAACTGTATGTAGCTGAACATGGCAACACTGAATATTCATGATGAAATTTGCTACAGGCTCCTCTATCCTTTTGAATACAGACTAGCCACACAAACCATTACAATGGACATATTTTAAATCAAGATTATTATTTATTATTAGAAAGAAAGGTTTGGTATTTTGATGTCTAAATCCATTAATGCCTTTGAAATATCACCTGATCATATCCTGCTGGTTTTCTGATCCTGCCTCTGCCCTACATAGAAGCCCAAGACTTCTTGCAAAACCCTTTTACAGAGCTTGATGTTTCTTGTCTGTTGACATTAAAATACAGGATGGCTCTTTCATTGATGTTCTAAATGCAGAAAGGGTTATCACAGCAGTCCCAGACAGCATTGCACATCTGTGTACACTCTTTCTAATGTTCCGTGAAAGGAATATATTAACAATATCAAAAGTTGAGCAGACTGCCCATCAGAAAAATACCTACTCTTGAAAGATTGTGATTTGCTTTCTGAGGTAGTAATGGCAGACATTGGAAACATGGAACAAGGTTTGTTTAATATAATTGTTAACATGGCAATAGCAATAGCTCTAGAAGAAGCTAGGAATACTGCATAGAAAACATTCTGATTAGAACACCAGAGTATTGATAGTATTCTGGGTATCTGGCAATTACATATAATTCTTCTTGTTTTTATTGATTATTATTACAGAGCACACATAGTTAACATTTAGAAATTTTTTAGACAATCATTATGCTACTGACCAAGAGCAGATACTCAGAATGTTTCTGTTGAAACATTCAACTTCTGATTTTATAATATAATCTCTGAGTTACTCCTGGTTCATTTATTTATCTGACATCATCTGCCAAGTTAGAGAGGCAGTGGTTATTATGTCGAAGTCTGCTATTGGAGTTAGTAGAGTTAAACTTATTAATAACTTTAGAATGCAAAGAATATTATAGGCCAAGAATTGCTAGAAGTATATTTAAAATTTATATGTAATCTTGTTAATTCAAAAATTACTTTTCTATTAAATTTTGTCATTTATAATTATATAACTTCCATTAATATTTTTATCACTTTTCTGGCATCATTATTGAACATTTAATTTAACAGAGATTTAAACAAATATTGAAAAATACATAATTAATATCACATTTGTTTACTGTTGGTTATTTTCTTTATTTACTTTTAAAATGTTCTCCTTCTCAGTCTCTCATCTGTAAACCTCTTATCCCATTCGCCCTCCATTTTGCCTCTAAGAAGATTCCCCCACCCACCCACCCACCCACTCCTGCCTAGAGCTGTGGCTCTAGCATTCCCCTACACTGGGAAATCAAGTATCCAGTGGACCAAGGGTCTCCTTTTTCACTGATGAAAGATAGGCCATCCTTGGGATAATAAACAATATGTATGAGCCTTGGAAAATGACTGGGTGAAACTGTTGTATCGAGACCACAAGTAAACATTACATCAAGTTTTAGTCATTACATCAAGTTTTAATTAGTGAACAAGTATTGTTTTTTAAACAAAAATCTCAATCTTCCGAAGATTCGGGAGCCTGATGCTTTGGTGAAATCCTGCTAACTCAAGAGAATTATCCCCATCCAATGTCCCCAAGGGAAGCTTTCCTTTTCCATGAAAAAAAGAAAAGAAAAGAAAAGAAAAGAAAAGAAAAGAAGAAAAACAAACCAAAAAAAGAAAAAAAAGAGAAATTCAAAAACCTCAAATTCAATGTCCCTTCCTTCTACTTCCTGTGCATCTTTCTACCCATCCTCCTGACTTGCTCTTACTCTCTACTATTTATTTGCTATGTTTACTTCCTGTCAACTTATTGCTTTTTCCACATCTTCATCTGGATTGACTTTATGTATTCCTGTTTACAATAAGCAGAAAGCTCGTAGATTAAAGGTACTGTGCTAGGACTGAACCACACCACAACTAGAAACAGGTTTTGCCAGTAAATAACACAGTCTCAGGGTTCACAGTGTGATCAAGTATCCTGCAACAGATAAACATTGTATAACACCTTAAAATTAATTTTAATAATATTAAAAAGTTATTTGGTCCAATAGAACATGAAAAAAAAATGGAAAATGCCAGATCTCCATTACTTCTATTGAGAACAGTTGCTATGAATGCTATATATATATAACAACTACACACTGTGTCTCTATGAACATATTTTATACGCATATTTATATCTGCACAATGTTATTCGTGTTTATATTTTTTTCACAGTTATACCATGTAGTGATGTTTCAAAGCTCTGTATCTTAGAATGGACACTATTAAGATATCTATTTAAATGAGCCTATCTTCTTACCTCTAGGTGGATAGCTTAACATTTATACCTAGATTTTCTTTTAAAAATCTTTTTAAAAATAAATCACTTTATTCTAGTTAATGCACAAAGTCATCCCATAACTGGTGTAAGGGAACAACTCAAATATTCGCCCAGTCTGAAACTCTACACACCTTGGTGAACGTTTACACAGTTAGAATGGCTATTTTGAAGCAATGTAACTTTACTTAAGCTATTATAGTTTAATAATTAATTAATTTTGTATATATCCATGTATTTTATGGAATTTGCTACTTATTAAGCAGAAAGTTGAACTTGACAATTAAAAAAATACGATTTGAAACTAGCAAAATCCCCAGGCTTTTCACAGACATGGTTACATTGCATTGTTTGTTCTCATATTTTGTGTTTCTCTTTATCAGTTAGTGTGGGGAGATATGATCTATGTGAACTAAAAAGAACTTTAAAGTTTTAGCTACTTCATGCGTAATTTGTAATTTAGTTTCCTATAGGTTCATCAGTTGTCAAGTAGCACCAATTCTATACCTTCTATTTAGAGCAGTGGATTTAAATACTAAATGTAATGTGTATTTTTACATGCCCATCAAATGTCAAGAAGCCTAATCTTTGTAACTGTTTTTAAAAACAGTTTATGGAAATGAAGCCTATATCATCCATCTGTTATGCATGTATGAAAATATTTTGCCTGCATGCATATGTGTTTATGGCATTATAGATGTCTACATTTTTTATTATTTTTTATCACGGTAATCCTGATATTTTAAAGCTCTGTATCTTGGGATGGAGACTATTAAAACATTTTTCTCAATGATTACAACCAATTGAGCCTTTTTATTTAGATAGCTTAACATTTACACATACACATTTATATACAGTGTGAGTGACTTTCAGATATCTGTATTCATGAACAGAGTAGACTTGGTTGACACTACTAGATATATCTAGTGAATAAATAAATTTGGAATTGCCAATTATACTATATTAACCAGAAATAATAAAATAAACCAACAATGTGTTAATTTCTAAGCTTCATTTAGTGAGCAAATTTAAACTACACTTCTCTTGCATTAAAATGATCTTGGAAATGATTATTTAGATATTTATCATAAGAGCTTAATCACATGCAGATTAAGTGGTAAGTCCCGTGTGATGGGTTGAGTGTAGTCAGTGCAGAGTCAGCCCCATCATTTTAAAAGAGAAGGTATAGCAGGCCTGGCTGTTGCGGAGTCTGTCATTTCTAGATGCTGATGCTTTGAACTTTACTTGCCAATAGAAAAGTTTGTGTGAGCACAGGCATACTAGATGAGCACCTCTGTACAGGCTCACCAGGTCTACTTCAACAGGGTACAGAATGTGTTCTTGTGACTCACGTCTGTACTTCAGTAATCCTCACATAGTCCTTGAAGAAACTAAATAGTTATGCCAGGAGCAAATGAATGACATCATATCTCAACATGACCATTCATTGGGGAAAAACTGAATGTCATTAAGGCAAGTGATAATTTATAATAGGAGAACTAAGGGCACCTAGAGAACTGGATGGGTGAGGATCCCGTTCCTGAAGAGTTACTATTAAGATCACCTGTGCATCACATTCACTTTGTTATGCTTTCACATAAAGCTTGTACTTTGCTTCTGAAGGGCAAAATAGTGATGGGGAATTTTATCGTGAAGGTGTCTACTATAAGTTCAGTTCTGTAAAAAGACAAGTTAGCTTATCAATATGCTGTAGAAGTTAAAATTGCATTTTTATGAAGCAAGATAAGAGTTTTTGAGCCCATTTAAAAGGAACGTGCACTTTCAATTCATGCAGTGAAGTTTGTAGGGAAAGAAATGCTCCAGATAAGAAGAATTCTGGCTTTTAAAGAAGGCATCGGGAGATTCTGTAAAAAGATAAACATCCATTTTTTCAAAAATCTAAAAGAAGAGCCTATGTGAAAATCATAGAAGTGTTTGAAAAGCAAACCATGGCTACAAATGTTCTTATTTTGGATCAGAAAGACCCATTTTCGCATGATTGTGGGAGCTGTTTTAATGAATCAATTTTTCTCAGGTAAAAGTAAACAAAATATGAAAGGAACTTGGCATCACTGAACCAGGATTGTCAACACAAGTAAACACATATAAAACTGCCCAGCCAAAGCCTAGGAGAGGATGTTGGATGGGTTTTATTTTCAGTTTAATAATTTAAGGAATGTTTTCAAAAGGTTCTTAAAACAGTAACAAGTCAAAGGATGAGTTCACAAATAGCAACAAAAAGCAAGGACAGCATTTTCTTCGTCTCTCTCATTTTATCTAAGTTAATAGAATGACCTATAATTTGAGACAGTCTCCTCATTTGGATAGAGGATTAGAAACTAAAAGTATACTTGATGTTCAATAAACCAAACATCACACAGGAGAATTGTTATGTTTTACACAAGTTTAAAGATAAATTTTACATAATTTGAGTGACTGTCAATAATTTTAACAAGAAATATCTTTGCTCATAAATGTGGTATACTGCCAAATGTAAGCAACCTTGATCCCACTTTCCATAATTGAGGAAAAGATGAGTAAGACAGAAGTTAATTATGATGCTTACGACATTCTGACAAGGACTAGGAAACAGAACACACTTAACCATGAGAAGAAATTTGTCATTCACAAAGGCCTTGCAACCTCAATAAGATTACAAAGACATCCAACTCAAAAATTTTTTTCTTTCCCTGGGGTTTACTATTTCCACAAAGTATATTATTATTTGTAGACTACTTAGTCTTTAAAGAGTTGAATATAAATTCAATGACATTACTAGAATTTTAAAATAATGTTTTTATATGATAAAAACCTTCATGTTTTCAGAAATTAAGTTCCCATTCACAGGATAGAAGTTACAATTTTAAGATGGCTCTCTGTTTATATGGACCCCAATAAAAAGAGTTCATGGCACATACAGTTGCTTGCAAAGTCAGATCTGAGATTAATAGAACTTTTTCCACAGAGAAGTCTTCATGTTGACTATCCTATCTTCTTGGGATGTGAGTTTTAATATGGGCTAAACAAGTGTTCTCTTCTGAGGAAACTAAAAGTTATGGTGTAAAAAATTGTTTTGAAATAATTGAAATCACAATTTTGGAAACTATTAAACATAAGATTACATTAAAAGGCAAAAAATAAAAAATTGACTCAAGGTGTATAAGCAAAATAAAATAACAACAACAACAAAAATGTGGGGGACAAAACAGGTAGGAAGAGAAAGTAGTCTTCTCCAGGGCAGAGTGCCCCCAGTTGGTTATCCAATAGTAAATGGTCAGCTCTGTAAATATATATACATATATGTAACATTATTTAGACTGAACATATTGTATTTTATATTTACAAGTATTATATAAATTTATGTTATATTATACATACATCACTCAGTGATTAAAGAAATGAATACCAGAGACCAAGTATTTGAGAGACAGAGAGATGGGAGTAAGAGAGATGGGTTAACAGGGTGAAGGGCAAAGGGGAAATGACTTAATTACATTTTCATTTCAATTTTAAAAAGAAAGACCTGAAGAAAGCAGACAGAAAGACCACATGTCCCACTGAACAGGACAGCCTCTTGTTGTCTTTGTTATTCCTACTTTAAAGACATTTCTAGCATTTTAAGACTGCCACTTTCAGTTTAGCAGCAGTGATGGCTTCTTTTGATTCTTGGCTATGTATATTTGAACAGCTGTTATTCAATCCCACCTTGGACTATAGTATGCAATCATCATGTCATCATTTAAATTCTATCTCTGTGTGAAAAACAAAAACCTTAAGTATTTAGCGCCTGGACCCTTTTATTTGGACTGCTACACCCCTGCTATCCTCTGCTGAACCTGTGTGAGCATCGTGCTTATCTCTCCAGTTACGTTGTGAAGAACCACAGCAGGAGGGATATTTGCTCCTTCACTCCACTAGGGAATGTTGACACATGAGCTACCATGCTGCAGAAGGACCAGAGATCTAGCATCACAAAGTTTAAGCCACAGATGGATTTAGGAAACTCAGACACAGAAATAAAGTGAAACAATATTAGAACTGACATTGAGGAGAAAGGTTAGGATTTAGCTGGTGGAAATCAAGACATTCAATTAGTAGCATTAACTTCCAAGATAAGATTTACCTAAAGCTGAAAAAGAGAAAATTTTAGGAAAAGGATGATTTGAGAAGAGATTGAAATTTGGTTCGGACAGACACACTAAAGCTAATAATCAGGCATTAGTCGTGGACCTGGGACCCAACAGAGTCAAACACACAGAAAACAAATGAGAGTTTCTAAAGCCAGGAATATACTTGCCCAGTGACAGAGAAGGAAGGTAGATTCAACACGAACTCCTCCAGGGAAGTGTCTCCCTTTCTCTTTCTATGGACCTAAAGGGCTCACCTACAACAGTCTTGCTCCTCTGAGAAATGAAGTTGTATCTGGAGAGGCATCTGCAAGCCTGGAAAAATTAATGTTTATGCCTAATTCTGTATGGTTCAAGTGTTCCCATGCTTGGCTTGTGGGAATGAAAGATGGGGTAGCTCCTATGAGAAATAAAGGGTAGTTTCTAAGAAGTCCAACAGAATTACCCTATGACATAGTAATTCCACTTCTGAGTATATACGCAAAAGCATTACAGGCAGAGACACAGGTATTTTCACATCTCTGTTAAGAAATAATGGCAACAACCTTGGCAGAGGTGAGAGCACTAAGATGCTGACCGAGTAGATCAGCTTGCCAGCAGCATGTGAATGCAACCAGGCACCCCCCCAAAAAAAACAGAACAAACAAACAAGCAAACAAACAAAACAAATACTTTATTTTTCAGACTTCCTCTTATCTGGGCTGCTTACCAAAAGGCAGGTCCTGAGTTTACGGTGTCTTCCCACTCCAGACATACTGATGAGGAGGATTCCCCACCTGCTGTGCTTAATCACACTCCTGTTACTTGACTCTAGATCCAATCAAGGTGAATACCAAGATTTAGCACCCAGCTGTGAAGTTCTTGATTTGTGAAGTTCTTGATCTGATTAAGGTTCTGGAGGAGAATTCTCTGTGAGAAAAGAGCTAAGCTAAACACATATTCTCCCTCTGTACTGATCTTAAAATAATAGGAAGAACAAAGAAAGTGACTACTTGGTATCGTGCACAATTACTTCATCTTTCACCATTCAAAACACACAGGAGCTCCTACCCACATGAGGAGTACCACATGTCATACTGTCACTATAGGTGTGTGTTTGCTTATTCTTTCCCATGCCAGAGTGGTCACCTCACCCACACTGTTGTGTCTGTGTGTCTCCTAGCGTGTTCTTCCCTAGGCTGTGCACAACAGCATCTATGGAATTAACAACGATAAGAAGCTCAAGAACTCCACCATTTTTGAAACACCCACCACATACCATAGGAGCTCTTCAAGCTTCAAGAGCCCAGACTTCTGGTTCTTGGCATTCACACAGATCTTGCGTGTTACTAGCAGAAAAGGAATTGCACACTGTCTGCCTTCATGTTATATCAGCAGCCCAGCAGCCCAATCAAATGAACAACATACACACCCTGATGGAGGTCAGTGTGTGCCTTTAAGGCCCTAAACCTCAAATCCTGAGTATGCATCACAATCCCATCAACTGGGATGTCTTTTAAGGAAACTGGGATAGACATCTGGGATGGAGTTCTAAACCTGGCTTCTACATCTGTTAGTCAACCAACTATTTATTGAAAATATTGGAGAAAGTGAACTGAACGACTTGCTTTAGATTACTCTAGGTTATAATTCTAAAAATCTACAACTCTTGCTGAGTAAATATACTTTAAATAAATGTTGAGGATAAAGAAATACCAGAAAGTTTTGAAACTAAAGCAAAAACATCAGGTTGCTATATGCACTAGTACAAATATTTTTAGGTGCAATAATACATAACATTCCCTGATGTAGCTCCTGCCAGTTTACAGACTGAGCATGACTCCTCTTGATTCTCAGTTGTATACTGTCATTGGGATGTGATGGTTGTGTGTTCTGAACAAGCATACACTCTTTTTCTTGTCACTTTCTACAGTTCAGTATAACAATAATTAAAACAACATTCAGAATGCATGAAGTATTATAAGTACTTCAAAGAAGCCATGTTATATACGCCATACATGGTCTTTTATATCTGAGCAGATCCTGAAATCAGTTGCCTATGGAGAAGAAGAAGTGAATATGTACAGCCAAGTTAGCATTTGCATGCTCCATAAAATAAAGCAAAACTGTCAGTCCTTAACACAGTTAGTTGAAGTATAATTTAGTAGTTTCTATGTGTATCCCTAGTAAAAGTATTAGCCCCAGAATTTTAATGCAATTAGAATTTAAGTCCTACTTTCTATAAAGAAATGTGTTTTCATTGACATAACAAATCTGAAATGATTCCAGAAATCCCCAGGCCCCAAAAACATATACTTGGGACAGAGCCTGGCATCTTCTTTGTATATTTGCATTCACTCATAGATTATTCTTCTATTCATGTATCCAGCTGTTATTCAAAACATTGTATTGCTGTAGGGAATTAGTAGGGTATTAGTGTCTGAGGAAACCAAGACTATAAAGGCTATGCCATTAGATTATACACTTCAATATCATTGCAGATTTTTAGAAAAGTATTAATTTTGTATTATTTAGCCTATTATATTCTGGTGAACCGTAAGAACTCAATAAATATTTAGTAATGAATAAATTTTCTACTCAGGAAAATTTTTATAAATGTGACTAATTTTCTTATTAACTGTGGAAAATAGTATTTTAGTGTTTGCTTCTGTGAATATTGTAAAATATGAAACACAGTTTGGAAATAAAGCAAATAAACTACTTAGAAAGTTCATAGCTATAATGTTAATAGACATTTTCATGTACTGGAAAAATTTTGAAACCAAAGCTATATTTGAATGGTGTCTAAACAACCGAGTCATCACTATAAGCTTGCGAAGACAAGGGTGATTATATCTCCTCTGGGGATACTTAGCAGGGGATTTTCCAAATAGAGCAGTTAAACCTTGAAAAGTAATCTGGAATCCAGCAAACCATTATTTTTATTTCGGAAGAGTCAAGGGAAGATGGAATTCATTAGGAAAAAGAGCTTTAAGAACTGTTACACAATAAAGCACAGTTCCTGCTATGGTTGATAGTCCTAATATGATTCACATGAAATGATCAAGCTGGAAAGGCAATCAAAGATAATAAGAAAAGGGGGTACATAATAATTTTTTTGCAGAACTTTGCAAGGTGTGGAAATGTCCTACTAGCAAGTTAGCTTGTCATAGTTTTATAACTACTGATAGAAGACTCCTGGGTAAGAGGTGAAAGAGAGTTCACTGCTCATTGGGATTTTAGTGGCCACTTTATTGGCATTTAATCACCTGCCTCTAACCCACAGCTCCTATTGGAGCTAAGAATGGGATGGGCATATGGCATATGCAGATGTGGTGACACACTGAGGAGCTCCTGAACTTAAGGACTTGGGTGTTTTTCAATGGGAAAAAAAGGCATGCCTGTCATTTCCTCTGCTTGGATAGAGTTCTTTATTTTGCTTGAGATGAAACATGCCAGTCCTTTTCTCTAGAGACCTACTGACTTTGTCTTTCAAGGCTCTTTAAACATCTTAGAAAACACAGAAGCAAAGGGTAATGCCATCTCACTGCCAAGAGTTATAGAGTATGAGATGTCTACAGAGCATTCTCTCAATAGAAGGGAGTCACTTGTGGAAGGCACTGGAAGCCAATGTCTCTTTCAGATTGCTATGTTATTTCCCCATAAACATAGCATTTTAAATGGCATTTTCTCAGTCTTTTAGAAGTCCTGTCTAACTGGAGAGAAATAAGCATGAAATTTTCATGAAGGAATTTAAACAGTCGCTGTTCTTCCAATATATCTGTGCTTTTGGGATTATATAGGCAGCTGAGTTGTAGGAATGGCAGTATCTGACATGTGGATCAAATTAATCTTCCCATAGTCTCACTAATGACTGGTGATTGGTAACCTGGGGAGTATGTGCACATGTGCCTGCAGGCGTGAGAAGAAGATAGAAGTTGACCTTGAGGCCTTCCTTGCTCTTCATCTTTCTTTTTTAAAAATTTAAGATTACATTTTGTGTATTGATTTTGTAAATTTATATGCACATATATTCACATATGGTGCTACAGCATGTATGGGGAGGTCAGAAGTTAACTTGTGAGGATTAGTTTTCTCCTTCCACCGTGTGGGTTTTAGAGATGGAACATAAATCCTTAGCTTTGTTAGGAAGTGACTACCTGATGGTCCATCCTCACAGTTCCCCACCCCGTCTCCCCACCTTGTTTTCCTGTAACAGTTCTTTCAAGAATCCTGTCATTCTTCAATCACTTTGTCTAAATTGGCTGGCCGCTAGGGTCCTTTGTATTCTCTACCCTCTCAGTGCTGAGACTGCAGAAACTTGCTTTTTATATGATGTTGGGGATTCAAACTCAAGTCCTAGGTTTCACAACAGGCACTTTACCAACTGACCCATTTCCCAAGTGCCTTAAACTGATATACATCTTAGGCTGTAGATAATATGGTATAACCACTTGGTATTTTAGTCATACACACAACCCATCCCTCTTCTTCTCCCTCCTCTCTGTCATACACACACACACACACACACACACACACACACACACACACACA
>JANHMN010000004.1:114668850-114706969 GCA_030674055.1 Rhabdomys pumilio
GTGTGTGTGTGTGTGTGTGTGTGTGTGTGTGTGTGTGTGTGTGTGTTAGTATTGTCAAAAGTCCTGAAGTTTGTAGATTAAATATTTGGCTGGCTGTTTTCATTTGCAGACAGAAATTAGACATGATGTGGAGAGCTGAAGCACTGTGCAGGTCAATTGCTTATCATGATGAGAATCATTTAATGCATTTTAATGGTGGTTGATAAGGTAAAAATGCTATGTCAGCTAAATGAAAATGTTTTAATTCATTATATGCTAACTGGGGACATAAATGGGTTTCTATTTATATATACAGGCATTAATTCCAAATATCTGACATTTCCTCTTGGATATGAGTATCAGAAATTATAGTGTGTGGCAAATGGGCAGATCAGCCAGAATGCCTTCACACTGCTCACCTCAGGTTACTCAAATACAACAGGTCTGTAATTCAACATTTGGAAAAGACGCTATCTGTGCTGATGAATCTATACTATCATACTTGAAATGATAAAGTCAATTGTTTGTTCAGATAGTTTCTGTCAGTATATTCTCATGTTTATTTCTAAACACAAAAGAATATCTATATCTATTGTCTTGTTTACAGCCTATAGATTTCAGATTTATATGGCTCAACAAACCTCAGAAACCACAAAAACTACTAATGGAGAAGGTTAATTCTGGTAAAGATTCTATTTTCTGTTCTTACATTTTAAAGTTACTTTGTCTTAAACAACTAAATGTTGGAAAAACCATTAAAGCATTCATTTTATTTATTTGATTTACAATTGACACATGGACATGGGCATACAGTGATATTATTTTCATTCATTTAGTCTCATGTGGGGTTGGAGATGAAGCTCACTTGGTAATGCTTGCCTAGTAAGTTTTCATTGCCTTGGTCAAGTTGCAGCTTGACATAAATGGAATGTGGTAGTACATTTCAATGATTCCAGTACATGAGGGATGAATGGAGGTGATCAGAAATTCCAGGTCATCCTCAGCTACATAGTAAGTTGTAAGCCATTGTGGACAAAAGAACTAACCAAACTTGAAGCATGTATGTGTCATTAAGGTCAAATCAACCAACTCACAAATTCTTGTTCCCAGACCAGAGCATGGACCAATAGTTTAAAGAGAGATTTAGGTTCTAAAACTTAGCCAATTTATAGAGACCGCTGAACATCTGGACAGCCCTTATACTACCGAACATTGGAGCATCAAATCTTCAGCCTTCTGGCCCAAATTCATCTGATAGACTTTAGTGCTGCAGAATTATTAAGGGCTGGTTACTCTGTCTAGGCAGATATAATCAGTCGACTATTCTGCAAGTGTGTCCTTTTCTGGACAGTAATTTGTCTGTAGATGGAGAGAGGCAATTCTTACCTAGTGGCTATCTCACCACAACTGGAGTAACTTCAAGGATGCTTAGTGCTTCCCATAACTTCAGTTAATCTAGTCATTCTGGATTTCTGACGGCGTTGAAGACCTATAAACTCATAGCCAATCCTGGCTATTTACCTTGAGAGAAAAGATCTGAGTGGATGGTTTTCAGCTGACATTCATTCTAAAGCCAAGAAAAAGCCAGGTTCAAAATTAAGTGTTTTAGTCAAGAGAGACAACAGAGATTTTGGTTAGTCAAAAAGAGGAGGGACTGGGTATTAAGACTATCTTGTACCTCACTGGTACAAATAAGAATAATTATGCTCTAATTGTATTCTGAGAGAAAAGTTTAATTTTAACAGGAAGAGTAATATGTAGGAAGAGCTAAGGGGGAAGGAGCACCGAGAGGAAAATATGGAGTAAGGAGAGGAGAAGATGAAGTAGATGAGAAGCTAGGTAATGAGAGAGAAAAAGAGAGAAAAAGAGAGAGGGGGCATGGAGGCAGAAGTTCACGTCTCCACTAGTCAAAGATAGTTTACATAGCTAGGTTGGGTAGTAGGTTACACTTCTGATTGAGCATTACCATACTTACAAAGTCTTTGATTAACATTTAAAAAAATGTATAAAAGCAAAATGGAAAAGGGGGCACGGGATAGGGGTTTTCTAGGGAGGGGAAATGGGGAAAGGGGTTGGTATCTGAAATGTAAATAAAATATCCAATAAAAAATAATAATATATAAAAAAGAGAGAGATTTAGGCCCAGTATAACAAAAAACATCAACTCAGTTTTCTGTTTGTCTTTGGAAAGGAAGACAGATGAAACCAAATCTTTCATATTCCATGAATAGAAAGGGTAGTGGCTATTATTCACCAACAAATTACTCATTTTTTCTCTATGGAGAACATAAAATAGGAAGCAAAGCAAGATCAAGTCTTTTCTGGAAAACAGAGGTGCAGCACCAAGAATCTCTATTCTAACAAAATCTTACTGGATATGATGCTGATAACATAAGCAAGTTGTGGTAGGGTCCACATACTGCACACTACTCACTGAAAATATCATTGTCCTACATTGTCCTGAAGGAATCAAAAGTATATAAACATATATCTATGCATGTTTCATTGTATAGAAGTTCAGTAGAACTTGATTATAGCACTCCTGGTGGAAGAGACAGAGACCATTCTCAAAGGAATCATAAACTAAATGAAATGACAAGAAGATGCAGTGCTAATACCAATTTCCTGTGTGTCACCAACATCAGATGTTATATTGATTTCTGACCCAATCATTGAACCACATCAGAATACTCTCCTGAGCATATAGGAATCTCAATACAAATGCATGTATTTTGGGAAATCTTTCCTAGCATCTTAGAGTGAAGCCACCAGAGAGGTGTCTGGGAGAGAAGACAGAATACTATGTCTGCCCTGATTATTGAGTCCTGGCAGTTATCATCCTGTGAATGTTAGCATGATTATTTTATATCAAAGAAACCTACTGTCAGAATATAAGTTATTTAAGTTAAAATTATTTAAGACAAAATCAACTTTCTACCATTTGAAATCCATGGAGTATAGCAAAAAACAGTTCTTTTATTATAGTTGAGAGTACAAGAAATTGGAGTTAGTTCATAAAACTTATGGTTGTTTTGAACAAGCCTCTTTATTCTTTTCCCAATGAAGTGAAATACAAATAACTAGTGTATTTCAAAAGGGCAGTGCTAGGTCCTAAGAGCCCAATCTCAATTAACTAGATTAGAATGAATTCACCTCATCAGAAATCCCAATATAGTCTGCATTTGGAATTGTTGATATTATCAAATTTTATCTTTTTATCATGAAAGCCATAATGCTACCCCCAGAAGGTGGAGTAACTGAAACTCTGGAAAAAAAGATGAGAAGGTCTGGACCATCAGTGGTTAGAGCATACAACTCAGGCATCACATCAACTGCCACAGATGTCATAGATCTTCCAGTTATCTGTAAGAAACAGTTTAATTTAAGAATAATAATCTGTGGTTTGCAGTGATTTAGGAAACTGTAAAGGATATATGACCAATGTCATTGTTAGAAGAAAATTTTAGTGTTTGATTTGGTTCTGACAATATTTCTGCTAAATGTGACTTGGTCTTGGTTTCTAGATCACTAGCTCCTCTTTGCCTCTGTTGTATAATTGGTTTAACGGTTGACTTGTTTTTGTGTTGGTGTTGCCGTCTTTCCACTTGAAGAGCAAGCACTGTGAAAGAAGTGCTTAGGAATAGCATGACTGTGCTAAATATTTGTATAATGAATCAGTGAATTAATGAAGATAAAATAAATGGTTATTTAGACTGTTGCCTTATTACATACCATGAAGCAGAAAGGAACTATAAATAACTCAAAATATTGAAGGAGATGAGATAAATGAATCACTGTAAATCATCATGGATCCACAATTTTATTAAATCAAATATACTTAACAACTCATATTTAGTCTAAGTATGTGGTTAATGATTTATATTCTCAACAAGTATGTACTTACTTATTGCCAGTTAATGGAAAGTGGTTTATGAAAAGTTAGGTTCTGAAAAGTGACATTTCCTCTGTCACTCCTAGCCACATCAGCAAAGACCAGATTGCCCTTACCTCACTTTGGCACTCAGATGTATGTGTTTGGTTTCTCTTACTATTAATATACATTTCTCTCTCTTTAATTTAATTGGTTACCATTTGTTGTATAATTTTACTAACATATCTCTCCTCCAGGATGTTTCCCTAAGATGGGAATAATGAACTTTTTGAGTTACCTACTCCAGCTGCTTTCATTATGCACTGCAACCATAGATCCACTTCCCAACACACTGAGGGGTTTTCTAGCGCCACAGTGGGTGAGCCACGAGGAACTGATCTAATAACACCAAATTAATGGATCACTTAATGAAGGGTCATCAAGTCTATGGGTATTATTCTGAAATGCACCTGTATTACGAAAACAGAATAGAATCAAGAGGCTAGAATCTGAATAAACTCAGACCACATTGTATAACTCAGTTGTCCTTGTCACACTAGCTTTTAAAGAACTTGAATATTATGCTAGGTATTTTCCATTCTTCACTTGCAATTCTATGTAGCAAAGGAGAATGGATTGTAACACTAGGAAAAGGTTTAGGCAAAGTTCAGTGAAGAAGTACAGAAAGCACAGTATATGTCTTGACAAATGCAGAAACAATATGAGAATGGTAGGGATAAGAACAAGCAGGAAATCCTTCAGTGCAAAAATGAAAATGACCAAGTAGATGATAGCACACTACAAACTCAGCAATGCATCCCTGTAGCAAGAGTTTTAGAGAATGTAGGAAAACTTGCAAAACAATAATTATAATTAAGCTCTATTCTGCAAACAGCAGAAAGGTACCCCAGTACTGCACTCTTGAAAATTGTCTAACACTTTGTATTCTCTCAGCGAAGAGCCAGTAGAGTGACGGCCAGAGTATTGTTTCTGAAGCTCACTGTCTACAATGTATCAGACCTTGTAGGAACATAGTGGGTAGCTCCCTGACAGTGTCTGGAACTAAAACGGCACTGGATTTAAGTCTTCCCATGGAGTAGTTTCTGAAGATTTAGGGAAACCTGCAGTTTTGCCTTTTAATGGAGCTGTCCTTGGATTTGTGATTACACAGGCTAAAGTGGTAAGAAAATGTAAGTGATGATTATTGAGATAGGCTAAATGCATTATTCTAAAATTACAAACCGCAATTGTGCACTACAAATGACTTAAATATTATAAAATGGCAACACTTTTATAATAAGATGATTCTTAAAGGTTTTAAGAAAATTAATTTTTGTGTGTCCAATAAGTTAATCCCTCAGCAAGCCTACTTTTATCAGAAATCACTGGGAAATCTGCCTTCTCAATAGCTTGTTCTACTTAAAAGATATGTAGCTTCAGAAGTTAAAGCAGAAGACAGGGCACACTGGTTTCAAAGTAGAAAATGTATAATTACCTATTTTATTTCTATTATGCAGAAAGATTAGAATTAATAAAAAAGAAAATCAACGTAGGATATTGTACAGTTCCCTAATAATGAGAAATGGGTACCCAGAGGCCATTTTTCATTTAATTTTACTTCTCTGCATAGAGATCAATGTGAGTTTAATTTTTCTCATGTGTCTTTTTCTTTAAAAACCATTGGCATATAAGGAAAATAATTTTTATTAGCTATGCTAATAAGCTTTCTGTATGTGTTCTGTAGAATGTCCATTAAATGAAAATAGTGAGTCAAATCAGGGCATTATTTAATGTGTATATTAATTGACTCAATCCTATTAATATATGACATCTCAATCTCTAAATCAAGATTTATAGCAATGCTTCAAAATGATTGTTAATCTTTGTGAAAATAATTCAACATTTTTAATTTAGTATGTACAGTTGTGGAGCTTGATTATGACAAATTCACAAGACCAGAGGTCTTATTCACTACTGAGCTTTTTGGTCTTACACATAGCCCCTGCAACTTCATACATGGACTTGTAAATGGCTTTGCATTTGACTCAATTTTATTTTGCATGATAGACTTCCAGTTTTGTTTTTTCCTTTAAAGAATTAACAAACAGTTTATACAGTTTAAATTTTATTTCATTTAATTTTTAGTTTTGTATAGTACTTCATGTGGGAAAATGGGCACAATTGTTGTTTCTAATTTTTACTCATATAAATATGAGCAAGATATTTTATATATTTTAGCTCTTACACGCATGAGAATTTTCAGTCAAAGTAATCTTCAGCAAAACCAACCAACCAACCAATAACTAGTATTACCAACCACAATAAGAACATTATGAGTCATGTAATTATGAGACTATAATCATATATATGATAACAATGTGACATTATATGATAATACAAACTTACAAAATTCTTAAAATGATATTATCTTAGAAAACCAGTATTATTTCAATATCACATTGTATTATGTAGAAATAGAGAATCAGAACCTCAAATATCAACATAATATATATGTGCAATAATATGTACAAACATATTCTTAATAAAAATAAGAAATACTTCTGCCACTATTATTCTTATTTCTGAACTTATAATGTGACCTTTCTTTTCTTGAAGGGATAATCCATCTCTTCAATTATAAAATCTGGGCTCTTTATCATCTTTGTCTTTGTTTAAGTTTGATTTTCATAGTTTCCCATTGACCTTAATCACAAGATATAATATCAAGAGATTCCATAAATAATCTCCTGTACTCAATACATAATTTATTCTTCTACACCCTCGCTGTGGAAAAGCAATTCAATTTTACCCCGGTGGTCTAGATAAATAACCCCTCTTAACAGCATTATTTCTGTTGACTTTAAGGGCACCAGAAGCCCAAAACTGTCTAAGTCTTAGTTTTCAGATCAATGGTATATTTGTTGTTTTCCTGGTGGAGTACTATCTACTGTGAAAATAAAATTTTAAGCCATCAGAGAATAGCCTCATGACTATGGAAGCCAAATATTCCCTTGTGGGTCACTAAAGCAGACAGTGATCTCTGGCTATTCACCTAGTTAGTAGCACTATGTTGGAGGTACAGTTATAGCTTTTGCTGCTTTCAGATGTGACAGTCAGTAGCCTCTATAACTAGGTAAATGTTTATAAGTAGAAGCCCATCTTGTTGATCCCATGCATAACCTTCTTCTCTGCTATAATGGTCATTTTGTTTATGGGCCCATCAGGCAATGACAAAGATGATGAACTGTCCACAGAAAGAAGCATCTCAAACACTTGATTACTGAACTTCTTCTATGCTTCCATCATTTTTTGATGCATGAGATACAAGTGTTTGTATGTCTCCCATTCTGAGGCATACCCTAATCCTTCTGTAGGCTCAGTACTATAATGATAATTGGCCTGAACGATCATCATAGCCTCCATTTTGTTCTCAGAGCCCAATAGTCAACAATCAACGGAAAGGTGCATATGTCCTCCTCAGTCTCTTAGCCCTGTAAAGTGAAATCCGGGCAAGACTTTTACATTTGTTATTCAAATGATGCTGTGTTTAAATTCATTCATTATTTGACTACAGTTAACCCAATTTCCTTACCTGCCCTCACTGATGATCTCTCTCCCTCTTGTCCATTTCCTAATCACTACATCTTTTAATTTTTTTCATTTTTTAAGATCCACCTTACATGTAGATTATTTTTAAATATTTTGTTTATTTGCTTTTATAGGGGAACACAGTGAAGTTAGTTAATGCATAGTAAAAAATGTCATAATTTTCTGGATTAAAAGTTTTGGAGATTCCTATTTTTACTATGATTAGTTTAGTTGCTATTTCTTCTTCAGGGACAACTACTACCTTGGAGTGGATGATGATTTTTCTCCTGTCTGTACTTTTATGTTAGGTTTTAATATTTCTGTATGTTTAGGTTTTCTGTTAAATTCTGCGATAACATTTACTACTCACATATTCCATCTTACTACAAACTGCTCTTCTAAGTTGAATCCTCTCTGCTTTCTCTGCACAAAGAAAATTCAAAGTAAATTATTACTAACGTCTACCTTCTCCTGTAGAGACTTATTTGTCTCTTGCCTTTATATCAGTTCTTAAAACCTTAGTTTGTTTCCTTGAGAAATTGTCTAATATATTTTATATATATTTCTAATACATTTTTATATGTAATTACAGGGATATTGACTATATAGCTACATCTTAGTAGTGGTTTAACTAATCAGTGGAAAATGACTTTGATTGCATTTAAATTTCTTGATAATGATTTGTAAAGACTGAGTATTTTAGAAGACTACAGCTACACATGTGAATTTTATTTGCCTACTATTTGAGAGTTCACTTAAAAATTTATATCATGTGGACATTTATCTTTTAAATATTTGTTAGTATATAAGTCACATTGCTACTTGATGTTATGCAAATAGTGATATTTTGACTTCTTCCTTTCCTATTGGTATCCCTTTGACTTCCTTTTGTTGTCTAATTGCTCTGGCTATGACTTCCAGTACTATATTGAATAGGTAGGGTGAAAGTGGGAAGCCTTATCTAGATCCCTGTTCTTAGTAGAATTGCTTCAGGTTTCTCTCCATTTAGTTTGATGTTGGCTACTGGTTTGCTGTGTATTGCTTTTACTATGTTTATGTATGGGCCTTGGATTCCTGCTCTTTCCAAGACTTTTATCATTAAAGGATGTTGAATTTTGTCAAATGCTTTCTCAGCATCTAGTGATATGGTCATGCGTTTTTTTTTTTTCCTTTGAGTTTGTTTATATAGTAGATTACATTGATGGATTTTCATATGTTGAACCAACCCTGCATTCTTGGGATAATGCCTACTTGATCATGATGGATAATTGTTTTGATGTGTTCTTGGATTAAGTGTCTGATAATTTTATTGAGTATTTTTGCATCAATATTCATAAGGGAGATTGGTCTGAAGTTCTTTATCTTTGTTGGGTCATTGTGTGATTTAGGCATGAGCATAATTGTGGCTTTATAGAATGAATTGTGTAGTGTTCCTTTCTGTTTCTATTTTGTAGAACAGTTTATAGAGAATTGGTGTTAAGTCTTCTTTGAAGGTCTGATAAAACTCTGCACTAAAACTGTCTAGTCCTGGACTTTTTTGGTGGGGAGACTTTTAATGACTGCTTCTATTTCTTTTGGGGTTATGGGATTGTTTCCATGGTTTATCTGCTCCTGATTTAACATTGGTAACTGGTATTTGTCTAGAAAATTGTCTATTTCATCCAGATTTTCCACTTTTGTTGAGTATAGGCTTTTGTATAGGAGCTGATGATTTTTTGAATTTCTTCGGTTTCTGTTGTTATGTCACCCTTTTGAGTTCTGATTTTATTAATTTGGATACTTCTCTCTGCCCTCTGATTAGCCTTCATTTTCATTAAATTCATTAAATTCTAAAAAGTCTTTAATTTCTTTATTTCTTCCCTGACCATATTATCATTGAGTAGAATGTCGTTCAGTTTCCATGTGAATATGGGCTTTCCATTGTTTTTGTCATTATTGAAGGCCAACCTTAATCCATGTTCATCTGATAGGATGCATGGAATTATTGCAATTTTTTTTTTGTATTTGTTGAGGCCTGTTTTGTCACCAGTTATATGGTCTATTTTGGAGAAGGTACCATGAAGTGCTGAGAAAAATGTATATTTTTTTATTTTAGAGTGAAATCTTCTATAGATATCTCTTAAATCCATTTGGTTCATAACTTTTGTTAGTCGCACTGTATCTCTGTTTATTTTTGTTTCCATGATCTGTTCATTGCTGAGAAAGGTGTGTTGAAGTCTCCCACTATTATTGTGTGAGGTGCAATGTGTGCTTTGAGCTGTAGTAAGGTTTCTTTTATGAAAGTGGGTTGTCTTGCATTTGGTGCTTAGATGTTCAGTATTGAGAATTCATGTTGGTTGACTTTTCTTTGACGAGTATGAAATGTCCTTCCTTATTCTTTTTGATAGCTTTAAGTAGAAAGTCGATTTTATTTGATATTACAATGGCTACTCCAGCTTGTTTCTTAGGACCATTTGTTTGAAAAATTGTTTTCCAGCCTTTTACTCTAAGGTAGTGTTTGTCTTTGTCATTGAGGTGGGTTTCCTATATGCAGCAAAATGCTGGGTCCTATTTACATATCCAGTCCATTAGCCTATGTCTTTTTTTTTGTGCATTTGGTGTTTTGATTCTTATATGATGGGAGGTATTTCTTTTCTGGTCTAGTCTATTTGTTGTTCTATAGGCTTCTTGTATGTTTATGAGCATCTCGTTTTTTAGATTAGGGAAGTTTTCTTCTATAATTTTGTTGAAGATATTTATTGGCCTTTTAAGTTGGGAATCTTCACTCTCTTCTATACCTATTATTCTTAGGTTTGGTCTTCTTATTGTGTCTTGGATTTCCTGGATGTTTTGTGTTAAGAACTTTTTATATTTTCTTTGACAGTTGTGTCAATATTTTCAATGGTATCTTCTTCACATGAGATTCTCTCTTCTATCTCTTGTATTCTGTTGGTGATGCTTGTGTATATGACTCCTGATTTTTTTCCTAGGTTTTCTATCTCCAGGGTAGTCTCCCTTTGTGATTTCTTTATTGTTTCTACTTCCCTTTTTATGTCTTAGATGGTTTTGTTCAATTTCTTCACCTGTTTGGTTGTGTTCTCTTGTAATTCTTTAAGGGATTTTTGTGCTTCTTCTTTAAGGGCTTCTACCTGTTTACCTGTGTTCTCCTCAATTTCTTTGAGAGTGTTACTTATGTCCTTCTAAAGTCCTCTATCGTCATCATTAGAAGTGATTTTAAATCTGACTCTTGCTTTCCTGGTGATATGGGAAATTCAGGACTTTCTAATTGGGAGAACTATACTCTAATGATGTCAAGTACCCTGGGTTGCTGATGCTTATGTTCTTGTGCTTGCCTTTCCCCATCTGGATCTCCTTAGTGCTATCTGCCCTGTCTCTGACTGGAGCCTGTCTTTCCTATTATCTTGGTTGTGTCAGAACTGTTTGGGGTAGGTGTTGCTCCTGGGGTTAGAGCTGAGGCCCAAGATATGCTAAGTGCTCGAGCGCAGACCAGAAGGAACCAGTGCTCTGGGCCAGGAGTAAATTCCTGGGTCCCACTGGGTCCCAGTGGGTCCCAGTGGGTCCCAGTTACTCCTTGTTTGGGGTGGGTGTTCTGTCCCTTTCCTAAGATACTGCCCAGGTTAGAGCTCCGGGGAGGCCCACTTCCTCTGGGTTCTGTGAGATTGGGGGCAGAGCTGCTGCCTGGGATCTGCTCAGTGCTCAGGCCCCAATGTATTTCTGTTTTATGTTTCTGACAACATATTCAATTTCTGCTCATTGGAGGAGAAAATTGTCAGCAGAATGTATATGTTAAGTAGTTCTCTAGTTTTAAGTATGCACATCACATATTTTATATCATAAGTAGTGTGAGCTATAGAAGTTACTTAGCTAGGGCTATGCCTACTTATCATTTTGATAGATAGAATTTAAATTTACATATTTATTTGTATGTTGTCCTCTCTTTAAATTGCATTTTCTTCCCTTTTCATGTTTCTAGGCTGTTTTATGAAGTTGGAAATTAATATCAACTTTATAAAGTTGCAACTTTGTAAAGTACTTACTAATAGCAGAACACACATATAGACATAGACCACTGTTTGTAATATTCTCAAGATTTTTCCATAATAATGTTTTATTAAATTCAATTTGTGTAGACATTTAAATTTCTAACAATGAAGTGATTTTCTCTTCATGGCACAAGGACAACTTTAATAGTAAATGCAAAGAAAAGTGCTGTCTCTCTTGTTAAGAAATGGCTTCTAAATGCTGCGTGGAAATAGTCCATGTTGTCAAACAGCCTCCCATCCTGCTGCCTGATTCATCTAAAATGGTGATAATAGATTCAGTCATGTTCTCCTATTAGAACTGTATGAGTGATTCAATGTTGCCTTGAAATGTAGAAGTGATATTCAATTTTGAAAAAAGTAAAACTCTTTATTGTTTACCTTATACTTCTTAATAATAACAGAATGGAATTCAATGAATAACAAAAGATTAAGAATTCAAAGTAAAAATATGAATACAATGTGAAGGAAAGAGGCTCAAAAAGTGTCCTAAAGTACAATTATTTTATGAAATGCTATTTTAATTTTTGAGATAAAGTCTTGCTCCTTAACTCAAGCCAGTCTAGAACTTCTGACCCATCTGCATTTACCTCTTAAGTGCTGGGATTCCATGTGTGCACCTACATGACTGGCTCTAAACTTTCCTAGCATTAGAAAATATAATATCATGATTATAACACCTTTGAGTGAACAAATGCTGTTTTTATGCTATTAAGCACAACTTAGCAATGTAAGTAAATGAACTACTGATATGAGCAATGACATGTATGAATCTCAGATGAACTATGCTGGTTAAAAGAGGTATTATATTATTGATTTTACATGATACTCTGTTAATATAAACAATACAGACAAATTGATTATGAAATTGGAGAGGCAAGTATTTTATGTCTTGTCTCTGCTTAAGATAAGATTGTGTGCCTTTACCACAACTCACGGAACTGCTTACTAAATGGGTGGATTTTACTATAGCATTTACATCAGTTTTTAATAGAAAATACGTGTTTAAACAGGAAATTCAAAGCAATGGCCTTTTTGAAAATGAGAGTGTTTATAAACTTATGGTATCTGTTGCTTGGGTATAATGATCGATTTGAAGAAAAATGCATTTTAACAATTGTTCAAGATAAATTAAATTGTATAATATTGAATGAATGTTGTGGCCAAAATTTCCTTTAACCATGATTCTGTATGAACTTTGGAAGTCAGGATACATAGAATTTTTCTTGGGTTGTATGTAAAGAAATTAGAAGCTAAGCCAGAATTGCTACTTATGAAGAACGTTTGAATGAGCATTGATTACATCCAGTTTTCAAGATCTGGTGAATTTGGTCATTACTAATAAAATGCTCTAATATCCAAAGCTTCTTGGCTATGTTTTTTTTTCTTTCAGTTGGTCTCTATTGTCTCTAATATCTGTCTGCAAACTTTGCCTTCTTACTATGATTTAAAATTTTAAGCATATACAAAAATACATGAGAGCTTCCCTTACTCAATCTTAACAAAACCTGGTATCTTATAAGCGTAGTCTCAATTTAGACAGATTGTAGTACTGTGCTGGAGGGTGCATTTTCTTATTACTATTAGACTTAAGATATTAATCTGAAGACATCAATACCTGTAAAGATTATTCAACTCTTGGCATTTCTCATGAGAGTGAGCCACATGTAGATTTTCTCTTCTTCTTTAATTTGTTTTTATTCATGTATTTTTTCCTACAAATCAGTCAGAAGCAGATGTAATAGCATATCTTCAGGTAAATTTGAGTCATTAGGTTTATAAATTAATTAAATGTTTTTCATTTGTCATACATTACTTGAAAATCCTGCTAAGGTAAGTACATTAAGTAATGTAGTTTAGCTAACATTTGCATATTTGATAGAATTTATATCTTTATAATATGACTTAAATTTAATTTCTTCATAATTAAAATTTTCTCTAAGCAGTGGAAGCAGATGAGTGAAATGACTGTGGGCTTTTGTTTTGGTTGTATAATTATTCTTCAAATTGTTTTGTTCTCCATCTTTGGAGAAAATTTAAAGCCATATATAATCTATTGGTCCTATTGACAACAATTATTACTGTATCTACTGCGAACACAAGTATCTTCTAGAATGAAACTTATCAAATCATTTTAATAGAAGAATTCTTGACTTTTCTTGGACAAATTCTGCTTCTAAACAATTAATTTGACCTAACAAAAAATGGTTCTAAAACACCACCAGAAAAAGAGGCAGCATGAAGCTACTTATGAGAGTACGGTTCTGGAATCAGTGGCAAGTGCTGAACTTTTTTTAACCCATCTTTAAAGTCTGGAGAGAGTTTACTCTATTTTTAGGTGAAATTTAGAAAAAAAATAGTCTTAGTTACTATCCTATAGCTGTGAAGAGACATATGATCAAGACAACTTATAAAAAAAACATTTAATGTGGGGTTTGCTTACAGTGTCAGAGTGAAAGTCCCTGACTATCACAGCAGGGAGCAATGTAGCAAGATGGTGTAGCAGTGGCTGAGAGTTTTAGTTCTAATCCAAAATCAAGAAACAGACGGACAAGATTACATATTGAATGGGTTCTTGCTCCACCTGGGTATCCATCTCATGTGCAGTCACCAAAGGCAGACGCTGATGTGGATGCCAGGAAGTGAATGCTGACAGGAGCCTGATATAGCTGTCTCCTTAGAGGTCTGCCAGAGCCTGACATATACAGTGGTAGATGCTTGTAGCCAACCATTGAACTGATCACAGGGTTCCCAATGGAGGAATTAGAGAGAAGACTAAAGGATCTGATGGGGTTTGTGGCCCCATGGGGAGAGCAACTATACCAACCAACCAGAGCTCCCAGGGTCTAAATCACCAGCCTGGGAGCACATAGGGAGGGACCCATGGCTCCAGCTGTGTATGTAGGGGAGGATGGCCTTGTTGGTCATAGGTCGGAAAGGAAGTCCTTGGTCCTGTGAAGGGTGGATGCCCCAGTGTGAGGGAATTCGAGAGTGGGGAGGGTGGAGTGGCCGGCTGTGTGGGGGCACATCCTCATAGAAGCAAGAGGAGGGGGTAATGGAATAGGGAGCTTCTGGGTGGAGGGAAATGGGAAAAAGGGATAACATCTGAAATGTAAATAAAATAATCCAATACAAATAAGGTGTGGTTTTTTTGGTTTTTCTTTTTTTTTTTTCTTTGAGAAATCTCAAAACCTATCACAGTGACACCTTCTCAAACATGGCCATATCTTCTAATCCTTACCAAATATTTCCAACAACTAGGACCAAGCATTTAAATCACTCCATATATATTTATTTAATAATTTTCTCAAATGAAGTATGGGCTAGAAGTGTTCTTTATTGAAATACTATAAATTTTCTTTTAAAATTAACATTATTTCATAAGCGTTGAGAGAGTCATAATAGCCAACATTTGAGATGTTGCCAGCCCACTAACATGTTAGGGTTTACTCTCTTATTACTAAGAGAACTAGAATTATATTAATCCACTTTGTACCCATATCTAAGTATGTACTGTAAGTTTGGAAATTCATCATGTCTCCAAGCCAAAGCTTTTAGGGATAAATTATATCAGATTTACAATTTGGTTCCCATAATGCACCTTAACAGTTGAAATAGTGGGCCTTTTGATAGAAGGCTCAGACACAACAGAACAAGTTCAAAGCATTTGCTGTGTAACGCTAAATAATTGAAGTAGAACTTCAATTCTTTGAAGAAAGAAATTAAAGAAGATAGAAGATGAAAATCTCTCTCATGCTCTTGGATTGGTAGAATTAATCTAGCATAAACTGTCATCTTACCAAAAGCTATCTACAGATTCAGTGTTATTCCCATAAAAATTCCAACACAATTATTTACAGATCTTAAAAGATATACTCATCTTCATATGAAAAATAAAAACCCAGGATATCTAAAACAATCCTGTACAATAAAAGAACTTTTGGAGGTATCACCATCTTTGACCTCAGACTCTACTACAGAGCCATACTAACAAAAACCATATGGTATTTGTGTAAAAACAGACAGGCTGATTAATGGATTCAATTCAAAGATCCAAAAGTAAACTCACACATCTATGGACACTTGATTTATGACAAAGAAGACAAAGCTATACAATGAAACAAACCATCTTCAATAAATGGTGCTGGTCTAACTGGATATCTGCATGGAGAAGATTGGAAATAGATAAATATTTATGACCTTGCACTCTTAAATAGAGAGGTAAGTCTCACAGAGTAAATAAGTTGCAGTTAATTGCAGGTATTTTCTTGAACAAAGGTACTTTTTGGTCAGAGGAGTGTTTGCCACCACTGTAGTAAGTACACACGAGCTGGGTATTGGCTGTGGAAATACTTCCCGACTTCAGCAAATTGACCTGCAAATACAGTTCTTAAAACACTGATATCAGTGTTTAAAGAATATAAAATTAAATAAAATAACTGTGAAGAGTAGCCCTACTACCTGACTTTTTTTTTCTTTATTTTTAAATGATATTTAAGTTGTTCCTTACTTCTTTCTATAAAAAATTGGTTCTGAGAATTTTATGGAATGCCTGTGATATGAGTTCTGTCAAACTGTTGGCAAACTGATAGAAAAGGCTTTGCAATGTATGCAGAAACATTGCTAGTGTATAAATATATACATATATATATTTATGTATATGTATGTATATGTGTATATGTGTATATGTGTATATGTGTATATGTGTATATATGTGTGTGTTTATATATATATATACTATATATGTTTATATATATGTATATATGTGTGTGTTTATATATACTATGTAAGTATATATATACTATATATAAATAAAATATTTTTATTTTTGTAGACAAACATTTAGCATTTTATTGGTTTTATCAGTAAGTAGAATATTATCCATACAATGTATAATTAAAAACAATTTTTTAGTTTTTTTTTTAAAAAGTACTAGCAACAAACTTTAGACATAAATTGGGGTATTTGCCATCATTTGTTCCTTTTTCCTTGTTGGATGACTGGTACTTGTTGAGGCATTGTCTATCTCCTGGAGGGCTGTAGCCAGAGTTAACTATTGAGTATTGAAGGTATTTGAGTATATCAGCATAGAAGCCAATCTAATCACTAATATGCTCTTTCTTTTGAAAGAGGTGGATGGCAGTCCATAATGGCAAGTAGCATTAGCATATGGCAATTTTATTGAGAGCAGTCAGACTTTTTATACTTTTATCAGAATGTAGCATTAGTATTTTCATATGCCAATTATTTAAAAAATAATCATTCCTACCTCTGCACTAACCATCAGGTGATTGACTGCCTGCAAAAGACAAGAAACAAATCTTGATATGGGTTGCCAGATGTATGTCTAATTGTAAAAAGTTCTTTTCTCTTCTTTCCAGATTTTGGTAACTTATTCCATGCTTTTACATCCAAAGCACTGATTTGTCCATAAGCCTCAGGAGGAAATGTAATCACCTGAGCATTGCTATAGATGCCTCCTCCTCTTAACATTTCAAAAGCTGTGACCACATTGTCTTCTTATTTTCTAATAGCTTGGTTCTGACATTTTTCTGAATTATCAGTCTTCCTCAGTAGATATTTACAAGTTTTGGTAAGATCCTCCAATAAGAAGAACAAAAGCTTCCCCACAAATAGAATCAGGGAGAGATAATATAAAAGAAACAGTCTATATTGATCAGAAGCCTGCTTGAGGTCCTTAAGAATCTTAAGTAAAATGACTATATAATTTCTAGCATTTTGCACCTGGTTATTAAACTTGGGTGTTTCATTCACTGGGAAAAGAGAAAATCCACTTGTATATTTTCCTATCATTCAGAAACTATGCAGATGGAGACCTGTAGACGGAATTAATTCTATTGTGGGAGAAGAAACCTCTTTTAATAACCTCAGTAAGAGATTAAGTGAAGCAGTGAAATAAATATTCCCATTTTACCAAAAACTGGCCTTGATGGACAGGTTTAGGAGCAGAGGTAATTGGAACTGGAGGTGGGGGAGGAAACTCAGCCCAAGGAAGAGGAAACCCTCAGCTACATCCAACGACACTAGATAATATATCTTAAGGGACTAATTTTGTTTTATATTCTTGGAGTGAGTTTTGCTTTTTCTTATAATTTTTACTTTTAATTTTAACTGTGTCATTTTTATCTGCTACTGCTTTTATTTTTTCCCCAAAGCTAAAATGCATCATTAGGAATTTTTTCTGGTCCCTTTTCCATCTACCTCTCCCCAAGTTACTTTTCCTAACCAGGACCAACTTCTGGGATTCAGGGATTCCTCTTCAGGAAACAAAAGCTTAAGTTCACTAATGACCTCCAAGAATTTCATTAAATGGTCATGTCTTGCTTTAACTCCTTCCTCTAGAGGTAAAGCTTGCAGAACTTGGGCAAACAAATGTTACTCTGTTGACCGTACATGATCCGTCATTTTACTTCCAGTGAATGCTTCTGCCTTATTATACCTGTGTGTGCCCGATTCCCAGGAGTTCCTCTCTATTACCACCTTTTTCTTTTTTTCCCCTTAAATCTCCTTATTTGGGTCTCTGTTTGAGAACTACTTATAAGTGCCAGAGCTTACTTACCATACCAAGGTCACCTGACATGTCCCTGAGGCCAGTTGGAGGGTCCTCAATAAAACTTAAGTGTGCCAATTTTATTGAGAGCGTTCAGAATTTTTATACTTTTATCAGGAGCAGATTATAAAGACAATTACCCAGATCAATACAGTTGCAGTTGCCAGGATACAGTGACATTTGCGAGCTACACAGGATACAGAAGATTAATGTCTAAGTCCAATTGTTCTGTCATGCTTTTACGCTTTCTTGACTTACAAGGAAATATACAGAGAAACACAAAGTAACCTGAATGCCTCACTGCCTGATGGTGTGTGTCAAACTCTCAGGAACTGGAAAACACATTGTGCTCTGGTAGCCAGGCACTCAACCTTGAAAAACCTATGTTGCATGCCTCTCAATGCAGCTAGGCCAGGCCAACTTCAAGATTTCCCCACAATTCTGTATCAGGTGTTTGTGGCCTTGGGAGTCTGGTTTGATGAAGAATTTGCTGCTTTAAGAAAACAAGCAATGAGAGCTTCCTAGAAAGGTCATTTTCTTTCTTTTTTTTTTCACTTTCTCCACTTTTATTTTATTTTTTACTTCTTTAAGGAAAAGAGAAATACATATTTAAAAAGACAGAAGAACCACCACACATAGTTTTGGCTATCACGGAAGTCACACAGATTTATCTGCTTCTGCATCCTGAGTGTTGAGATTACAGGAGTGTACCACCATGTCTGGTCTGACATACTTCTTTTATTACATAATATTTGTATTGACCCATCTTTGCTTGCCTATATCCCAGATGGGACAAGCTGCCTTGCCTCAAGTTTTTAGACCTTGTGGGACAGAGAATAAAAAAGAGAAGTTATAATGATTTTTATATTTTTCTTAAATGTGACTAGTTATTTGGACTTAATCATGGTCTGGTCTAGAAATCAATCCAATATTGGAAATGACAGTCTTCATTTGGAAGGCTGGTTCTGGACATTTTCAGACACGTATTTGGAAGTTAGTTACAGTTCTCTATGATGTTATGTTAGCAAGAGACAAAGTTGGGGCAGGATCTGGATTTCAAACAAGAAAGGTCATTTTCAAGTGTGACTTTGAATCATAAAATGAAGGCTTATCTTTCTAACTTATGTATTTATTCTTTTCTCATATATTACATCCTGACTCTAGTTTCTTCTCCCTTCTATCCTCTCAGTCTCTCTCCTCACCCTGATCCCAATCCCCCATAAATTACTACTCTTTTTTTTCCTCAGAAAAGCTCAGATCTCCAATGGATATCAACCAATCATGGCATATCAAGTTTTATAACTTTATGCCTATAAGAATAGGCACCAACCCTCATATGGATGAGGAAAGCCCATATGAGGAAACAACTCTCATACTCTAAACTAACAGTGGCACAGGGAGGGCACAACACATGTAAGTGTTGCTAGTAGGCTAACATTATGTGGTGACAAAATATATGAGTCATATAGAGAGTCAGTAATAAGTATATGCACAGTCATGCCTGCCATCATGAGTGCTGAGCTTATGGTCTCATTACCAATAAGACAATCAAGAAGAAATGCTGGCACATACTCACCTAGAGACAGCTAATATGAGCTTATAGTTGAGTACACAGTATGTTTATATTTCTGGGTCTGGGTTGCCTTTCTCAGGATGACTTTTTTTTTAGTTCCATCTATTTGCCTGTAAATTTCATGATGCCATTATTTTTAATTGCTGACTAACACTCTGTTGTGTAAATGGATCACATTTTCTTCATCATTTCTTTAGCTGAGGGACATCTAGCTTGCTGCCAGTGTCTGGCTGGTATGAATAAAGCTGCTGTGAACATAACTGAGGAAGTGCCCTTAGGATAGGATAAAGTGTCTTTTAGATACATACGAATGAATGGTATAGCTGGGTCTTGAGGTACATCGATTTCCAGTTTACTGAGTCACTGCTATGTTGATCCTCATAGTGGTTGTACAAGTTTGCACCCCCACCAGCAACGGAGGAGTGTGCCCCTTGCATCACATCCTCACCATCATGGGCTGTCACTTTTGTTATTGATCTTAGCCATTGTGATAGGTGTAAGAAGAAATCCAAAGTAAATTTTAATTGCAATTCCCTAATGGCCAAGGGTATTGAACATTTTTTAAAGTGCTTGTCACCAATTTGAGATTTTTCCACTGAGAATCTTCTAGATCTGCACCTCATTTTAAATGGATTATTCAGTTTGCTGAGACCTAGTTTCTCGGGTGTTTTATATTTTTTTGGATATTAGCCCTCCATCAGATACAGCCTTGGTGGTAACACATTCTCATACTCTCGAATGATGTTTTATCTTACAGAGCTTTTCAGTTTCATGTGGTCCTGTTTGTTGATTACTGAACTTAGTGCCTGAACTATTAGTGTTCTTTTCAAGAATTTGTCTCCTGTGCCAAAGCATTCAAGGTAATCTCCACTATCTTCTGTTACATTCAGTGTTTCTGGTTTTATGTAGAGGTCTTTAATCTACTTGGACTTGTGTTTTATTCCGGGTGATAAATATCAATCTATTTGAATTCTTCTACATATTGATATCAAGTTTGACCAGCATTGTTTGTTGTAGATGTTTGCTTTTTTTTTTCTTTGTATAATTTTGGCTTCTTCAAAAATCAGGTGTCTATAGATGTATGAATTCGTGTCTGGTTCTTTAAATCAATTCCATTGATTAACTTTTCTGTTTTTATGTTAATGGCATCCTTTCTTCTTTTACTATATCTCTGTAGTACAACTTAAAATCAACGTTGAAACCTCCAGATACTCTTTTATTGTACAGGATTGTTGTAGCTATCCTGGGTCTTCATGTTTCCATCTGGATCTAAGTAGTGATTTTCAAAGGTCTGTAAACAATTGTGTTGGAATTTTGATGGAGATTGCACTGAATCTGGATATTGCTTTTGGTAAGATTGCCATTTTTAGTATATTAATCCTACTGATCCATGAGCAAGGGGAATATTTCCATCTTCTCTCTTCAAAGACTTAAAGTTATTTTCAAACAGGTCTTCAGATTAAATAGGGTATCTCCACTGATCATTCAGCAGCATATGTAACATCTAGGTTTACAAAAGATAACACTGCCTATGGAGTTTTTGGGTTCTTGGAACTGATATGGCGTCTGGTAGGGCAGTGGGATTCTGCTCGAGTTCTGAGCCTTCATATGGATAGGATGGCAGAGGATGCTGTTCAGGGAGCTCCGTGGGATCTGAGAAAGTGTTGGATGTCTGTAGGCAAGATCTTTTCTTACTCTGGGATTCTGTATACCAGCATGTCCTCTAATATACCACAGTGCTTCTATGAAGTTGTACACCAGGATACTGAGACAAGAGGAGGGCGCTGTTAGGAAATCTGGACAGGTTCTCAGGAAACATTGGATTTCTGAGGGTGAGATCTTACCTGGGGTTCTGAATATAGGTGTAGCTTCTGGTAGTGCAGGGAACTTTTGTGGGAGTTGTGTGCAAGGAAATAAAGACCTTTCTAGTAGCAAATTGCACATTAATGAAATTGTCTTTTGTGGTTCTATTTCATGGTCACACTCTTTTCACCTTCTAAAGAAATTCCTGACACATATACCAACTCTAGGAAGTGAGGATGTAAAAGAAACAGAGAGGAGTGATGGGAATCTGGCATAGCTGAAGTCAGTGAAACTCAGTAAACAGGCAAGAAGCGCTTTTAACCTGACTTTGATCTATAAAAAGTCTGTATATCATCTGCCTGATTCTTGAGTCTGAAATAAAGTGAATGACTTGAACATGAGACATGGAATTGCAAAAGAAAAAATCACAATTAAAACTCACGTGTATATCATAGTATTTGCATACATATTCCTTTTCAGTGAGTCTGTTGACCTTTGGGTATTATAGTTTAAGTAGTTCTTAGGTATGAATGCTCTGTATTACCACCCGAAACTAAGCCATTATTTAATGGAGATGCATTATTGAAGCAAATTGATGGTTCTCTGTATCATTGAAAGGCAACTTTGATATGTTTTGAGTGAAGCAGATTGTCTTTCTCACTCATCAGTTACTGGTTTGTAAGCATGCTATTTAAACTCAGGGATTCTATCTATCATCTATAACATGTGACTAAGCTGGCCAGATCTATTTTCTTCACATAATGTGAATATCCATTATGGAAGCCTAGAAAGACTGAAGTGCAGGAAAAATGACATGTGTCAATATTGATAAACACTTCATGATTTTCCTTGAAAAGCACATTTGAAGCCTGGCCCTTGTTTGGCCAGGCAATTAGTTACTTTAAACCATAGGCCATGACAGGCCTTCTGGGCAGTGTGCTGTATATAATGCTTATGTATGAGAGTCACGAGGCAGATTTCAAAATTGGCCAGGCATGTTTGCTGTGAGGCCAACTGTCATTTATTCAATTATTTGGAGTGTGCAGAACTCACCTTACTGTCTGGACAGACTGCATGGCACAAAATTAAACCAGCTACATAAAGAGACTTTAAATTTCTGAACGTGTTTATTTAACTCACAAGCACCTAAAGTTTTTCTTGAATGTGCATGTTTAATGGCAATACCTTTTAAAATTTTCTTGGCAAAACTTGAGTCTCTGTATCTTGCTGCTGTGATTCTTAGTCACCTTTACCCATGGTTATGTCTTTCTCTTTTTTTATTTTGTTTTTCTTTTCTTTCTACCTGTTTACTTTGTGTTGAACATGATGTTGGATACTGGAACTTCCAAGAAAAGCAGAGAAGAGGATGTTTCTGTCTGAAATCTTCTCATATTAATCCACTGATGCAAACCGCTTCAGTGAAATATAAATGTTGAGTTCATTTCAAATGTTGCTAGCTTTGAGGGAGGATGATGTGAGGCTATAAGAACACTCTCCCCCAGGTTAGGGTCCTTCTCCCAATCTACTTAGAACCCAAAGAGTATGCCTATTACATCACCACAGATGCTTTATACATGGACAGTACTAGAAGATATAAATGAGATTTTAATTACTTACATCTAAAATGAAATTAAAAGAAACATTCATCTCTGCAGGAAAGCTTTCCTGGATACCCTCTTTGCCTTAGCCTGAACTTTAACCTTTAAAGGACAACTCTCAGTTGGCTTGGTTTTTTGGTTGCAGATCTCCATCAACAGTACAGGAACTGTCACACCATGATAAAATCTCTAGACTGCCTGTATTTCCAGGCACTATATTCGCTATCCTTGAAAAATATAATAATGTGTTGGGACCCATAAGTCTCATTTACTTTACAATAAGAAAGGTACCTGTCCCTGTTTGGGGTCACCTTGCATCTTAGCCAACCTGTTTTTCTCACCATGATATATTGTCATTTTTTTCCTGAAGACTAACCTGGTTACAGATTTATATTTCTGAAAACTTATACCAACATCTGAAGGCTTATTCTTTCTCCTCTTCACAGATATTCAGTACAGAATCCATTCTGAAGGACATCTTAGTGAAATCCTGGCTTCCCTGCATTATACTGTGGCATTATTTATCCACATGTGGCTAGGGTATAGAGAGTTACCCGGAGAGTGAGTATGGAGGAGAGATGCAGGTGGTTGGATTATGAAGTCGAGTGTATTAATCCTTAAAAGAAGATTCAGATAAAATAAGCAGAAAAAAAACAGAGGAGGACTTTCTGGTTGAGAACTTCAGGAGCAGAAATATTGCAGAGAAAAGGGGTACACTATGATGGAGAAGAATGAATAAGTCTATGATGTATTTGAGAATAAATATAGCAAAACCCATCCTTTGCAGAATCTGGCAGAAAGACAGGCATTAAATATAGAACATAAGAGAGGTCTTGTAAAGGGAACTTTGAAGTGCCAATACATTTAAACTTTATTCTTTAGGTAAAGATTTTTTTAAAGGCTGTTCCACACAATTTAAATAAAAAACAAAAACTGAGTCTGTAGAGAATGATAATTTCATATGCAATCTTGGTCTTCTATCTAGAATCAAACCTCCATGGAAGGCACTTAAGTCACAAAAGCTACTTTTATATTTATTTTCTGCGTATTTAATGTTTTTTTCTAAAGCACAAAAAGTAATAGCTCTGTTGGAAGTCTCTAAACTCTTTTCATGAAGTCCAATTGTTAGAAAGCTTTAGTATATAAACATGGTCTGATGAGAAGGTTAATGTAATGGAAAATTAACAAGAGTAAAATACACTTTACTATCTAATTAGCATTTAATTACCACCAAATTTTTACATTGAGTACGAAAAATATTGATACTAAGAAAATACACTGTTTTAAAGTGTCTATATGTTTTATATAGGCATGTGCACACAGTGAAATATATGGCTTCATCCACATGAACACATTTGTGCCCCCATCCTCCATTCATCTTTTAGTACAATGTCCCCTCCCCCAAATCCTTTACTTAAGCCTGTAAGAATAACAAAGAACTTGTTTGTGGAATGATTTGTTCCTCAGAATCATACTTAGCGTATCTTCCAAAATTTTACTTAAATAGGCATAAGGGAGATGGGAAGGGTACTGCTGATGATTACAGCAGTTTTCAAATACATATGTGATATTGCTATATTCTTCATTTAAAAAGTACAAGACAGAAACAAGAACAGAAACAGTAACAACAACAAAAATAATCAGCCAATAAATAAAAAAAATAAAATAAGTTATCCTTTCAAACTGACTAGATGACAGGCATCTTTTACATTGTCATATTATAGACAAGGAGCACAAGACTTAGGCCAACCTCACCGGTGATAGAGCTGGGACTGAATTTTCTTGGATTATCTCTGACAGAAGCTAGTATATTTTTCTCATGAGTAAACTCATTGAACAATAAAATTCAATTGGTACAAAGCTTTAATAACCAATATTTTAATACATGTAACATGGAGTAAATGTCTTCGCTTAGGTGGGAGATATGTGGTTAACCACTCCAGTAGTTTGCTCCTGTAGAGAACCAAAGTTTCATTTCTAGTACCCAGGTTGGAAGGCTCAAAGCTACATACAACTTCAGCTCCTCTTCCAGAAGGATTAGTCACCCTCTTCTGGCCTCTGTGATCATCCATGTTCATGGTTATAGATTCATACACAGAAACACATATACATACAATTAGCAATTTAATGTAGGTTAGGTAGAATTTTGCCTAAAGGATGAGAAATATGTAAAATGCTTTTAATATAAGGATATCATGAGAGAATTTTTTAGCTTTTAATTGTTCTGTGCTTTCAAAAGATAAACTCACTGGTGTAATGCCTCAGGATAGCTAAGATAACCACTCGAGCCTCTGGATATTTCCTTTGCTATAAGTACACTTATCTTAACTCTTCTGGATGGAACTTTGTGTCTAATGGGCTTTCCTGTTCCAATCCCCTATTAAGTGCCAGTGGAAAGATTAGCATATTCTTAGATACAAGTATCTCCCAACTTATTAAGCAAACCCCTTGCCAGTACTAGTGAGAAGCTCCCAAATTCAGTCACTGCTGCTAGTAAGTACATGCATGTGTCAAATCTTCTTCATCCAATATGACAGTGAACGGGGCTAGGTGACTCCCTAGGCTAATATTGAGGCAAGCTTTGTTACAAGGAAGTGGCAAAAAGGCTGGACTCAAATCCCTTAGATAAGAGGAAATTCATGGTCAATTTTGAGTCAAGACTTGAATAATTTCTCTTTAACACTCAAGAGACCAAAACAAAGACAACCTATCTGCATTAGTTTTGAGCACTGTAAAAGCTTTGCATCTGGCAGTTTTGCAGCTGCAACCGAAAATGTGGGCACTTAAAGCAGATCACAATAGGCAAATTCAATCAACTTTCCTGTGTGAAATATATGCTGGGGTGTACGCTATTCTGAAGAACTATTATGCCAATAAAGAGCAAATGAAATGGATTGTTTTCCTGTAAGGCATAAAAGTGGACTTTCTAATTTACTTCTTATGGGGCCAATTGGAAAAAGCTCATGGTGATATACTCCTCATAGCCTCATTTTAACAAATATCAATTGCTTAGTTTTGCAATTAGAAGCATAAATTAACAATGCTTTACTCCATATTATTTTTATAGGACCATAAAGGTGAATGAAGTATATTTCCATACTTCTCAAGACTCTTCATTATTTTATAATGTATGGAGCTTTAATTAGCTTGCTTTTCTTTCTCCTTGGCATTGACCTTTTCTCCCAGTTAGTTAAACACTTTTCTTCTTTTTATGAGCAGCTTTGATAATAAATATCTATTTTCTTTGTAGTTCACCAACACGTTGTTATCTTGTCAATCAAACTCAGAGCAAAATTTTACTACTAGTCTAAAACTTTAATTATGCATAAAACCAGTTTATGCAAGAATGCATTTGTTCTATTTCTTTTTTAAGTGCCAATAGTCAAATATTTGATTCTTTAACATTAAAAGTACTTTTCTCAGTTAGTGGTTTAATAAAAATTAACACTTATTATGTAAAATAGAACAAAGGAATGAAATAGTGTTTAGCAAACTAAAGCTATATTCATTTCTTTATGACTGTCCCCAAGTAGAAAAATAATTACCTAAATAGTTTAATTAAATTGGCCCATTTGACTATGACTCTGACTATGGCATGAAAGGACATTAATCTGCATTCAATGTCATAGCTCACTTCTCCTGATGCCTACCTTGGTATTGTTTCTAATATATGATTTCAAATTATCAGTGAGTGCATTCAAAAGCATGAATTCTTTTATAGTTGAGGATTCCTTTGTATACTTGTTGTCTTTCATCATCATCATCGTTGTTATGGTCATCTTTGTTGTTTGCACATGTTAGTTGTCCTTTTTCTTTTTAAATGTCTAGGCAAACTCCATCTACTCTAAGCCAAGAAAGCATTAAAACATCAGAGCTGAAACTCCTTTCTGCTCCCTAAAGTGAAGTGGTGCCCTCTGTATTTGGAGCTTGCATTGCATGCATCTAAGCTATCATGTTGGGTTAGTATTTACATCCATAAACACTCTGAATGTCTGTATCTTCAAATGACTTTCTTGATGTAAAGAATTTGTAATCCATGATGTAACTAAAATATGATTAAAAAGTTTCACCAGTGATTGGTACAAATTCAGACCCATGTCATAGAAGAAGCCCATGCCAGACACTGCCTTGGATTTTCAAAAAACAGAGGCTGAATAACTCAGGGCCCTAGGATAGAACCAAACATGGCTGACAAAAATGTCAGTGAAATCATTCCTATTGATATTTGACTATATTCTATACTCAAAGATTGGTGCGTAGTTCAATTCTCATCAGAGACATTTCATCTAGCAACTGTAGAAGAGAAGATGGAGAGATACACAGCCAAACATTAGGCAGAACTTGGAAAACCTGTGGAAGAGGGAGAGGAAAGATTGTAGGAGCCAGAGGAATAGAGAACACCATGAAAGGACTGCTCACAGAATCAACTTAACAGGACTCATAGGGGCCCACAGACTAAAGTGGGAATCACACTACACTGGTTGTGTAGCTTGGTGTTATTGTGGAACTTCTAACAGTAGGAGTTGGGGTGTCTTTGATTATTTTGCTTGATCTTCAGACCCTTTTCCTAATACTGCATTGCTTCGTCCAGCCTTGATATAAGTGTTTGCACCTAGACTTCTTGTAATTTGTGTCATGTTTATTTGGTATTTCTAGGAAGCTTGCTCTTTTCTGAAGGGAAACAGAGGAGTGGGTCTTAGGGAAAGGAAAGAGAATAGGCAGGGGAGAGGAAATTAGGAGGGGTAGAGGGAAGAAAAATGAGGATGGGATGTAATTTATAATAGAATAAAAAATGATAAAGCATTCACTTATAAAAAGTGATAGTCAAATACAGCAAAATTCCAAAATGGCTCAGAGCTTTCACAAAGATCTCAAAGATACCAAGAGTATGAGTAGATCTCCTAAATCACGGAAAAAGTGTACAGCTCATCAGTATCACTATGGTTACAAAATTTCTTTAAGGAATAATGATTTGAATGATTGTATAGGGCATCTGTTTGATGATATTCTTTTTTCCTTTTAAAAATTAATTATTTACTTACATTTCAAATGTTATCCCACTTCTTGGTCCCCCTCCACAAGCCCTGATACCCTTCACAATAGTCACAAATAATATAAAATACCTTGGTGTGAATCTAACCAAGCAAGTGAAAGACCTGTATAACAAGAACTTTAAATCTCTGAAGAAATAAATCAAAGATCTCAGAAGATGGAAAGATCTCCTATGATCCTGGATTGGCAGGATTAATATAGTAAAAATGGCTATCTTGCCAAAAGCAATCTACAGATTCAATGCAAACCCCATTAAAATCCCAACTCAATTACTCAGAGTTAGAAAGAGAAATTCTCAAAGTCATTTGGAAAAACAAAAAACCCAGGATAGCAAAAACTACTCTCAACAATAAAAGAACTTCTGGAGGAATCACCATCCCTGACCTCAAGCTGTACTACAGAGCAATAGTGATAAAAAACTGCATGGTATTGGTACAGAGACAGACAAGAAGATCAATGGAATAGAACTGAAGACCAAGAAATGAATCTACACATCTATGGTCACTTGATCTTTGACAAAGGAGTTAAAACTGTCCAGTGGAAAAAGGACAGCATTTTCAACAAATGGTGCTGGTTCAACTGGAGGACAACATGTAGAAGAATGCGAATAGATCCATTCTTATCTCCCTGTACAAATCTCAAGTTCAAGTGGATAAAAGACCTTCACATAAGACCAGATACACTGAAACTAATAGAAGAGAAGGTGGGAAAGACCCTCAAATACCTCAGCACAGGGGAAAAGTTCCTGAACAGAACACCAATGGCTTATGCTCTAAGATCAAGAATTGACAAATGGGACCTCATAAAATTGCAAAGCTTCTGTAAGACAAAGGAAACTGTCAATAGGACAAAACAGCAACCAACAGATTGAAAAAAGATCTTTACCAATCCCACATCTGATAGATGGCTAATATCCAATATATACAAAGAACTCAAGAAATTAGACTCCAGACAATCAAATAACCTTATTAAAAATGGGGTACAGAGCTAAACAAAGAATTCTCAACTGAGAAACCTCAAATGACTGAGAAGAACTTAAAAAATTGTTCAGCATCCTTAGTCATCAGGGAAATGCAAATCAAATCAACCCTGAGATTCTACCTCACTCCAGTCAGAATGGCTAACATCAAAAACTCAGGTGGTAGCAGATCCTGGTCAGAATGTGGAGGAAGATGAACACTCCTCCATTGTTGGTGGGATTGCAAGCTGGTACAACCACTGTGGAAATCAGTCTGTGGTTCCTCAGAAAATTGGACATAGCATTACCTTAGGGCCCAGCTATACCACTGTTGGGAATATATCCAGAAGATGCTCCAACATATAACTAGGACACATGCTCCACTGTGTTCATAGCAGCCTTATTTGTAATACCCGGAAGCTGGAAAGAACCCAGATGTCCTTCAACAGAGGAATGGATACAGAAAATGTGGTACATTTACACAATGGAATGTTACTCAAAACAATGAATTTGAGAAATTCTTAGGTAAATGGATGGAACAAAAAATATCATCCTGAGTGAGGTAACCCAATCACAAATGAACACACATGATATTGGATATTAGCTCAAAAGCTCGCAATATCCAAGATACAACTCAGAGACCACATGGAGTTCATGAACAAGGAAGACCAAAGTGTGGGTACTTTGGTCCTTCTTAGAAGGTGTAATACTTATGAGAGTAAATATGGAGACAAAGCATGGGACAGAAATTGAAGGAGGGGCCGTCCTGAGACTGTTCTACCTGGGTATCCAGTCCTTGTGCAGTCACCAAAGGTAAACACTGATGTGGATGCTAGGAAGTGAAGACTGACAGGAGCCTGATATAGCTGTCTCCTTAGAGGTTCTCCAGAGCCTGAAATATACAGAGGCAGATGCTCACAGGTAACTATTGAACTGATCATGGGGTTCCCAATGGTGGAGTGAGAGAGAAGACTGAAAGAGCTGAAAGTGTTTGTGGCCCCATGGGAAGAGCAACAATACCAACCAACCAGAGCTCCCCAGGGTCTAAATCATCAGCCTGGGAGCACATAGGGAGGGACTCATGGCCCCAGCTGTATATGTAGGGGAGGATGACATTGTCAGGCATAGGTAGATAAGGAAGTTCTTGGTCCAGTGAAGCCTGGATGCTCCACTGTCGGGGAAATCGTGGGTGGGAGGTGGGAGTGGAAGGGTGAGTCTGGGTATATCCTCATAGAAACAGGAAGGGGGATGGGATACAGAGTTCCTAGGTGAGGGGGAAATGGGTAAAGGGGATTACATCTGAAATGTAAATAAAATATCCAATAAAAAATTTACAAAAAAGAGTATCAGTTCCTGATTGTCGAAGATGATATACTATGGTTTTAAGTTTAGATGGTTCATGTTTAATTTTTAAAATAAACTTTAAGAACAATAAAAATAATGGCTACATGCCTACATGAGTTTTTGATGGGATCTGATTTAGTAAAGTTATTGGGAGGGTTAAATCCTTATTAAATATATATTATCTTAGTTAAGTAAAGGATGTTGGTCTGAGACTAGACATTTAGCACCAGGTCCACAATGTACTGAGACCTGTGCCTGTTAGTCCGTCTCTCCGTGGTTTTCTCATCTGTGACCCGTGGCTTCTGCAACTGACAGCACAGATCTGATATATGTGAGAGAGGGAGAGAGTGAATCACAGGTCTCACACACAGACCAGTGAGTCACAGGTCTCACACACAGACCAGTGAGTCACAGGTCTCACACACAGACCAGTGAGTCACAGGTCTCACACACAGACCAGTGAGTCACAGGTCTCACACACGACTGCACATTGTACTTCTCAAGCCCTTGGGATACATCAGGACAGACTGGCCCCAGTGGGGAGCTCTTTAACTGTATGTGATTATCATCCCTATGCTCACTATTACCCTGAGCAGACAAGGAAGGTAGCAGTATTTAAATAAGTAGACTAAACAAGAAATGCTTGCTTCTGTAATAAGTGAGGGTTGAGGGTGAGACAAACTGGGAAACTACAAACTAGGATTTGGTTAACTGATATGAATATGGCTGTATGAAATCCTACGCTGCAATGGGCTTACATTAGTTTTCAATAAAGCAGGATACCAGATTTTATTTTTGTAGGTTTATGTCTCAAGCACAGAGATGATCAAGGAAATAGAATTCGCACTGTACATTCAGCAAACTGGGAACCATTTTTGTTTTCATGATTGAGAGGGTTTCTACTGGCTCATCAACTCCATACGCTACACTGAGACCTGCTACTTGAATTAAGTACATTCATGAGTTTTCTTACTGTCAACCTTGACACATACTTACACTAAGAATTTTATTGTGTACACTTACGGGTGCTTACGTCACATCCCTATTTTTTTTTATATGATCCTCCATCTATTCAGAGGGGTATAGAGCCTTGAGCTTGGCATTGCTCAACTATTCCCTGGTTTGTTACCTACATGATCTGGTGATGCTTTTCTACTGGGAAAACATGTAACAAGCTTTCTCATATCCTATGAATGCACTAACTAGATCAGAACTACAGGGCTTCCTGCCTCTGATATACTGGGAGCCTGCAGCAAGAGATTGGTAATAATTATAATTTTAAAATTATTCTTTAATGTGTTTTTTTCCATATTTTCTTGAGAGAAAAGAAGTACACAGCTCCACTCTTATCTCTAGTTGCCTAGGTTAAACATCCAGTAACAACAAGCATTCCTTTTTATATTTTAAAAATGTGGTTATTCACACATTCTCCTGTAATTTCTGGTGTTTTAAGCTCTGGTGAATTGTATTGTTGAGCCTAACTTCTTAATGACATTGTCAGGAATTCCAGCAAATTATTGCCGTAGAAAACATCTTTTAATTGTAGTTAAATAATTAAAATCTATTTAATTCCAAATACTTCTGTATTTTTATCTACTAATTTGGCATTTAATAACAATGTTATGTCAACCACCCGTGAAACGGTATTTATATTCTAAATGTTATTATGAAGATTATATGTTAATGACATGCATTACTTTTTTTTAAGTTTCCTTTAGAACCTCAAAGTAGTTCACAAATACTAATTTATATCTTATTAATCCTAACACTTACAATCTATTATATTTTCTTGCCTTTTTAAATTTAAATTATTTTTAATGTTCCAGCATCCCCATATAATGAAAAAGAGCATAGACTTACTTCATGATTAGAAATTAGATTAAGTGGCTGTAGGGACTGGCTCATCAGGAAATAACTTGCTGTGAAAGTGTAAAAATGCGTTTGGTCTTTGTATCTATTTAAAACATTGGCCCTGATGATTGTGCTAAGACTCCCATTGCTGTGAAAGAAGAGACATGGCAGTTGCTGGTCCTCACTCTATAGCTAACCCAGTCAAATTGGTGAACTTCAAGTCTTTGAGAAATCCTGTTTCTAAAAAGATAGCTACCCTTCCTTGGAATAACATTCCAAGTTGTCACTGGACCGCCACAAGCATGCATGTATGTATACCTGGACCTGTACTTATATACATACACACACACACACACACACACACACACACACTCAACAACAACAACAAACAAAATCCTAAGAAATATTTGTTTATTTCAATACTTTGTCATTGCTTGTTTAGGTGCCAACAAATCCAATAATTGTTTACAAGCAAACAAACCCAAGGACTGGGAGAAAATATCAAGTATAGCTGTGGTAACTAGTTTTACACCCAATTGGCTACTCTTGCACCATATTTCATGACACATGACTTCATTCATTTGACATCAATAGTCTATATTAATTACTATAAAGAATAATCAATGTTATTGTATGCTAATTTTAAAAGTAAGAGCATAGTTTACTATCATTATACAGCTTTCTTAACTTCTTTAACTTCAAATGAGCACTAAAACCTTCTAGGATTGCTCTCAGGACTAAAGATGTCCAATGTTGTTAATATTGTCATCAAGTACAAGATTGCTATTTGTTCCCAGTTCACAAACTCTTTAGGTTACCACAATCATGCTAGTCATCTGAACAGTGTCAGCTTAATTCATGGACCAGGACAGCAACTCATACTCCAGAACAAAGCTTCTGAAGTTACCTCTAATAATTAAAGGAGGAATTGTAGATTTCCCAACTGCTTAGCCATGACTGTAACTATGACATACTTTCACCTTGATTGACAGGATGGAAGGTAGCCACTCAGAGACCAGAAACCCAAAGCTTCAAACCAGAAAGAATTTTATCCATAAGTTGGCACTTTATATCACTGAATATTTTATTTATACACAAACACATACCTGTTGAGTACAATGCACAATATATAATTCATATATATGTATATGTATGCATATATATTTACATCAAATGAATGAACATACTTATCACCCCAAATATTAATTTTTATTTTAAAAATTAGATATCATTTAAGTTTACTTGTACCTGTTTTGAAATTTTGTTTGTAATAAAAAATTGGAGACCCTGAATAGCATGGATTTAACTTCCATAGATTCTGGGTTCTCACGTGAGACTTACTCTTTATGATTTGGAGAAGTCAAAAAGGTAGAAAATACCAGCTGGACTTGTTCTTTTTAGCATCTTTCTGAGGAAAACGATGCTAATAGAAAAGAATGGTTTATTGATGTCAAATTGGGTGTGCTAGGAGGATTGTTTAGTTGTTAAAGTGTTTGCTGTATAAAGTATAAGACCTGGAATTAGATCCCTGACAAAAAGCCAGGATGGTAGAGAGGGTTTGTACTCTTAGTGCTGGGAACTAGAAACAGAAGGATCTCTGAAGCTCACTGGCTAGTCAGACTAGACTAACTAGCAAAACTCAAGTCCCAGGAAGACTTGAGAGACCTTGTTACAAAAACAGAAGAGATTGGCTCCGAAAAAAAACAATAAACAACAGTTGAGTTTATCACACACACACACACACACACACACACACACACACACACACGCACGCACACACGCGCACACATGCACACATGCACACATGCACACACGCACACACGCACACACATGTCAGTGGTACTCTTTTAAGGTTGAAATATTGCTATTTTCAATGTTTTTGGTTGTTGCTTATATGTTTGTATTTGAAAATAAAGACTATTTTGGTCAGTAAAAGGGGAGGTGATATTTGCCTCTCTAGCTTCACCACCAGACACTGGCACTCTTGGGAGCAGTAGACTCCCAGGAGTATTGTGTATTTGTGCAACTTTGTTCTCTGGCTTTCTGGGAGTTTTATTGGACTATTCTGTGGAGCTGGGTCTTTGTTGTAGTTGTATTCAAGAGCTGTATATATTATAAAAAGGGATTCAGAAAGCACATTTTGGGAAAACTCACTGATTTGGTTGATGAAATTAGACATTTCTGTGAAATAAGATCAGTGCCACAAGACATCATTAAGTAAAAAGGGAATAATTGTTGAAATTATGCCATGAGTTAGAAACTAGATGAAAGTCAAGATAGTAGATGAAACAGAGGTGCTAATGATATGAAAAGGTAGCATGTAGTGAGGAAGAGATTGGACATAATGAAGGCAGAAGAGAAAATACACACACAAAAAAGGAACTCGATGGGAAAGTGATAAAAATACAGAATATAAAAGTATGATTCACATGAAATAAGTTTTAGAGAAAAATACAACAATAAGTGTAAGGGTAGATGCAAACACTTGAGTTGTAGTTGGAGAATATGACTGAGAATATGAAATGATAGGGAACATAATTAATGCAGTATGGAGATCGGTTTGTGCATGTGTGCAGATGTCAGATTCACTGGGAAGTGCACAACCTTGCAATCGCAAACCTTTCTACACAGTGACATTGCTTTGGTTGTTTTACCTAACCTACCCTTTGGGGCATCCATCTGTGTCTTTTAGACATGAAAACAAGGCATTTTGCCAATTTGGGAACATTCTCATAAATTCCCAAAACAGAATTTAGTAAACAAAATTGTTTCAGGAATGTAATATAATTAGAACTATGAAATTTTGGAGTCAAAAATCACTGAAATTTCTTAGTATTGACTACTTAAATCAGACAAGTTAATTGACAAGTACTTTGAGTTAACAATCATTTAAAACTAAGTAAGCCTGAATCACAGGAAACATAGACACTGTACCATATTAAAGACCATTGTACTAACTAGAAGTGGTTAACAGTATTTGTGATTAGAAGAATAACATTTGTAGTAAAGTGGGGTCACTATTAGAGCCAATTTATAAGTTTAACTGCAGAATGTGGATATGTTTGAGTGTTAGTATGTATGGGAAGTTAAAATAATGAATTGTTTTAGCAACCTCCGGTTAATTTCAAAAAGTTATCTCACTTAGTCTTTTTGTTGTGCAAATTTAAAGTGTATCATTGCCATTGAACCATTAAATAGAAATAAAGCAAATCATTGCAAGTTATAGACCATGTGGGAAGAAGATAGATACAATAGGAGAAGCTCAAAGCTCTGACTACCCATCAGAGGGCTGCATCTGCAAGGCAGAATGAACAACCAAGCAACTATTTTGGGTTAGTTATCTTTCTTTTTCGTCATCATAATTTATCTTTAAAAGCTGAAGATTATCTTTAAACTTGAAAGAGAAAACATAACTGAGGTGCAAGAAAAATTGATTTTGTATTCTACTTTTACATTCATAATTCTCTGGACTAGGACCACACTCCAGGTCTTCACACTGACATGTGCAGAACACTGGCCCCCTGGTGAGAAAGATGAAGGTAGATAATAGGACAGGATTCCAGATGTTGCTTCAGGTGGAATTGTGTTTAGAATTTTTAGAAGATATGGTTAAGCATTGTCATGTAGGAAAGGTCACCCAAATGATGTGCATTCAATTTTTTCATTGAAGGACCAATGTGTTTTTATGTGTTCTCTAATTCAGTATCCCATGGTTGGTTCTATAAAGGTCACAAGACTCTCTCCTAAGTTTCCTTATAAAGTTTGTACAGTCAGCTCATGTAATTAGGTTAATGATTAAGTTTGTATGCTTATGTGTATATCATATTGTAGCGGGAGGTATTAGAAATGACACGGCAGCCTGGTTGCCAGCTCTAAGTTCCCGCACTAATGAGCTACCTCAGTGACACCAGCCCTGAACCCTCAAGACGCTGGCATGGCTGCTGCCTCCACTGGCCAGCTCCGCTGCCCCCACACTTTAGGCATGGCCCCTTGGGCCAACTTTGAGGCACCAACGGAGCTCAGCTTAACCCCAGACAATAAACTATCATCCTCACAGTTAGATATATCAATACCTAGTAAGCTAGTAACACAAAAAACTATTAACTAAAACTTAAAGTTAACCAATGGATTTATATATCAGCAAATACTAAATTCACAAGATACCCACACAATTTAGAATTGTTATCCCAATTATCTAACCTTTTTGATATGAGACTGCTAGAGACACATGGGTATACATCTGCTGCCATCTTGTCTCTCCTCCATTCTTCTTCTCCTCCCAACTCCTAGCTCTGCCTCACTTTCCTCTATCCAATCATAGTTCTCCCGATACAAGTAGATTGGGCAGGAAATTTCTGCCACATCATATGTGTGACCCTTTAAAGTAAGGGACACAGCATTTTATTAGAACACACACACACACATACACACACACACACACACACACACACACACACACACACACACACACAGCCACTCTATCTAATTTTATTAAAAACACAGCCTTTGCTCTATTGCTTTTTTTTTTTTTTTTTTTTGGCATCTGCATTGAAAACTGATTGGCAGTGCAGCAGTTGTGGATGTGTTTGTAGTCTCATAGTCCTTCTCTGTGAATTGATGTGCCTACCCTGATGCCAATCTCATTCTCTCTAATTGCCATGTTTTTATAGTGTTTAAAAGACAACTAATCTGATTGCTCTTCATTAAAACTTTATTCCAAGCTGTTTTCCTTCCAGTTCAAATGCTAACATCAAGTGATCAACCACTTCTATAATGGCAGCTAAAATTTTGATTCTGACTGCGACAGATACATTTTCACTTTTGGCAAAACTGAGTTCAATATAAAATTGTTTAAAAAAAAAAACAATAAATATCTCCATTCAGGTAGACCTTAATTTTCTTTCAACAATATTTTATATTGTTCAGTCCACATGCATTACACATCCTTTGTTAAATTAATTCCTAAGAATTCTACTGCCAGTGATATTTAGTGTTGCAAATCACCTTTTAAATTGATATTTTAGTTGTTCATCGCCAGTATATAAAAATGGGTTTGATATTTGTATGTGGATCTAAAATCCTGAGAATTAGAGAATTATGCTATACTTTCAAAAAAATCAGAAATTTAAATTTTATTATATTTTTTAATAGCGCAGCACAAGAAATTTTTGCTGACAGGAAAAAATGTTATTAGTTCTCCAATGTGAATGGCTAATATAGTAAAAAGCCAAACACACATGCAGAATTATTTTATTCCTTCTTCATAAAACTTTTATGGATGTAGTAGATTTCTGTTTCTATTGCTGCCTATCTGTCTGTGGAGCAGTGGGGCAGTGGTCTGTGACCAGCCGCTGGGTGCCTGGTCTAGCATGAGCTTGGAACCCCAGATCATTATTGGACGGCAGGAGTTTGGCTCTGCTCTGGGGTCCTAATTCTTTTCATTTAGCTTCAGGCCTCTCCACAGCCCCTCCCAGACAGCTGTCTATGGCCATAAGTCACAAGGAACAGGCCTCAGGCCCTAGAGAGATTTACATACTAATGAGATACCTGAAGACCAGAGGGTGGAGCCAATTAAGCATACTTCCCCAGCCCCTCCATCCTCTCTCCCTCCATATTTAACTCAGGTCTGCCCTGGGTTTTGGAGTGGGGGAGGGGGAATCTAGATCCATCCACCATATGCCATGACATTAAAGCCTGTTAAAAACCCATGGACTTTCTCATGTCATTGAGACTGCACCCGTGAGGAACTGTGGAAGAGGCCTTTAGTGAGCCACAGCCGCTGCACCTAATTTCTAGCCTGGAGGAACCCTCAGTGATGCCCAGCCACAATTACTGACATCACTCCTCTCTCTCTCTCTCTCTCTCTCTCTCTCTCTCTCTCTCTCTCTCTC
>JANHMN010000004.1:114710182-114736721 GCA_030674055.1 Rhabdomys pumilio
TTAGAAGCAGTGTGGAGGTGTGCATTCAGTGTTCCTTACTGGCCCTTATGGAAGCAATGAGGAACTATGTAGTCAGTGCTCAAGGATAATCTGTAGAAAGAATATGGGGTGGGTGGAGTTTTGGAGATCATGGAGACGTCAACCTTCAGTTCAAACCAACAGTGTGTAAGCAGAGCTTGTACTGGTACAACTACATAACATGATTTTGTCCTTCCTTTTTCTCATGGGTATGACAATAAAAGAACAAATACTTTTTTAAAAAAATCGTTCAGGTGCTTATTTATTCAGGAAGTCAAAGGAAAAGAAGTTATAGAAAATTTCTATATTTTCTAGAGTAAGTTAATTAATTATTACATATGTTGAGCCAGAAGTAGAGTGACTTCTTCGAAGTTTACAAACCAACCACATCAATATAATTAAACAGAAGTTTTATAGGAGTCTCAGGAATAACTACCTTCCAATGAGATCAAATTTTAGAACCTTGGGAGAACCACATTTGCATTTCTGCATTACTAATTTTAATAATGTGAAAATATTTTGCATTGATAAGGACTTTTATTAATGCAAAATAGACTGCCCTACTTTTACATAGCTTTAATATTAATGAAAATATGCTTGATTATGCCACATTTCAATGTGAGTAAAATTGGTGGGTGGAACAAAATGTGAATGAATTATTCATATACAAACAAGGACATCCTTGTTTTTCAAAAGCAGGTCATTAGGTGATCATTGGTATATGAGAGATAAAAAGCAAATTAAATAAAATATAGCTCCAAAAGGAAAAAAATTTAACAAGTACTGCATATTACTAACTTGCATGGGCTTCATAAATATGGAATCAGTTTGCAATGCTGTATTTCACAGACATTTGAATAAACTGCAAACAGTGAAATTTAATATACCAGTGTCAATCTTACCTCATGCTACTTTAGTCAGTAAATATTTAACGATTCCAGGATATGTCAGGTGCTGTGACACATGCTGAAATGGACCAGCACAAGGTGAGGTTTCTGGCATCAAGTGGATGAGCCTGGGAGCAAGCTTCTATCTCTAATTTATAAACAGCCACTGCCATAGTAATTTATACAACAGTGAGTGAAAACACAAATATTTTCTTCATTTTGGGTTGTAAATCTTCAGTCGTTTGAATATGTCCTCTGTTATGCAGTGACTTCTTAGTTTAATATAATCCCACATATCAAATATGGCTTTTGTCGTTTATGCTTTGGGATATATATAATCATCTCCCATTTTTAAAGAGTTCTCCTGGGTTTTACTTCTAGAAGTTTAAATTAGAGGTCTTATATTTAACTCTTTGTGCATTTTAGTAGACTTACATTAATATTCATTTTCACTCTTTATTTTTGAGATTTTGTGTGTGTGAGTGTGTATTTGTGTGTGTGTGTGTGTGTGTGTGTGTGTGTGTGTGTGTGTGTAAATATAACCTGCTCAGTCTGTATACTGTTATTTGTATATATGTTTTCAGGGCTGACCACTTGGTATTTGATGACGTGCTGGTGCACTCTTCCCTGTGGAATATCCACTATTTTACCAACTCTCAACATTTCTCTGTTGCCTGTAATTCTTAGTGGGTTAAAGCCTCTTGGAGGACAGAAACTTTGTAAGAGCCAGAATATTAGGAAGTTTGCTGTGCGTTTGTGTCTCTTAGTAACGTCAGAAGCTACATCCATAGAGTCTCATCAACAAGACTGTTCAAACATGAGCTGAACAAGAACAACACCGATACACTTGCCAAAATGGATGAGGAAAAGCTCATGAGGTCTCAACCCTATGCAAAGAACTACCAACTACTGAGAAAAGCTGTGAACAGGAGGTATAGTCTTCCCTGGGGAAGAACATAGCAATTAATTATCCAATACCAAGTGGTCAGCCCTGAAAACATTCATACAATTAATATTATACAGATGGAGCAGCTTATATTTATGAATATATCTGTACAAACACACACACACACACACACACACACACACACACACACACACACACGAGCAATCAGCACAATATGAAGCCATGAATTTGGAGGAAGAAGATAGAAGGCATTAAGGTAATTACATAGTAATCTCAAAAGAAAAAATAATCTTACAGATTCTCTTGGTCACAATGCTTGCAGAAAGTATAAAGGATTAGCTTATACATTAGACTTTCAAGTATACTGAATGAGTTTGGTCACATTTACCAGCAAAACCTCAGCCTGTTGGGGAGATCTCTGTTTACCCTCAGTCAATCAATATTTGTTCCTAATGAGCATATGTGATGACTCTAAAATTAACTGCCATAGCTTTCCCCTGGTTGTGCAACTTAAAGTTACATTCTAAACTTGGCAAGGTATTCATCAGTTTTTTTTTGTCTATTTTCTCATCTATCAAATGGAGATAATGAGCCTTTCATAAAATATGAACACAATCACATGAGTTAATATATGTAAAATACTTAGAGACTTGGCATTAAATAAGTATTCAAAAATGTCAGTTATTTCATTCTGCTCTGCTTTGCATAGAACTTTGCTGTGAACCCATGAGAATCATCTTTTCTAATCTTGAAGGTCAACATCTATAGCATTTACATGACATTGGTACCCTGAAAGAGCCACAATAAATTGGCATTCTTATGTCCATTCTTAGATCCTAAGAAATACAAAGCACAGAAAGAGGAAATTTTCTTAAATGTCACTGTAGCTCACTTCATAAGAAACTTATCAGATGTTTCCAATCTCTACTTCAATGAGGAGACATCTCTGAAAGTCTTCTAAGATTTGTCTCCTCAAGGAGGCAAGCACTGACTGAGTACTCTGTCTTTACCTATAGCTCCTTCTGTAGTGAAGATTGGGAACATGTATCTTCTTATAACACTGATGTATTAAGTATGTGGTCCAGCATTAGAGAACTGGATATGTTGAACATTACCACAGCTAAACCACAAAAGAAAAGTGGAACATAACTAGATTTTGAGAATGACAAAGTACTTGTCCTGGTATGCTTTTTATTGCTGTCAGAAAACACAGACTAAAAACAATTTATGGAGGAAAGGTTTTATTTTACCCTGTAGGTTATTCTGCATCACTGAGAGAAGTCATGGTATGAATGAAGGTTAGAAACCTAGAGGCAGTAACTAGATGTGAGACCACTGAGAGACTCTGGTTGCTGGTTTGCTCTCCATAGCCAGCTCAGTCCAGGACTACTCACACACAGGTATCACTGCCTACAGTTAATTTAGCCCTCTCATATCAATCAGTAATCAAGAAAGTACCCCACAGACACATTCATAGGACAATCTAAGAGAATTTCTCAACTGAGATTCTCTCTTCCTAGATATGTCAGGTTTGTGCCAAGTTGAGGAAAAACTAACCAGCAAAGTACTCAACATGAGCTATTTTGGCTCTCAGGATATGGCTTGGGGCTTTTTTCACTGCATCTCACAAGACTTCACCAGTGATCATTCCAGGAGAATGGTCTCATCCTTCAGTCTGCATCCAACACGTGTAGCTTTAGCACCTTCAGTTCTTCTAAAATGGACCACTAAAGAAATCAGTCTCTATTTGTCTGCTTGGCCTCCTCTTTGCATTACAGTGTGTTTCATCAAAGTCAGCAAAATAGAGTCCTCCAGTAGAACAAGTGTCACAGGCTTATGCTTCATAGTCACAGAATTGACATCCCTGCACTCTTAGTTTTATATCCTATTGATTAGAGACACCCTTCAGTCAGCAAACAGTCCAGGACAAGGATAAGCAAACTGTATGAATAGCAGCAGACAATAGTCTTAAATTTTAATTGCTATCATTATTATTTAAATAATTTGTACAAAAGAGACTTATAGGACATTTTCAACATTTTTCCTTTGCATACACTGGAACCACTTACATACCTTATGCTATACATTTTTTATTTTGCATATGCTATATGTGTTTGTCATTGTCTCAGTTATTTGCTCAGTCTTGACTCAATTATTTGGCTATACTTGTCTTTTCATTCTCTCATTTACATGCTAGTTAGCATGTGGCTGTTAGTTCCAGGCTGTATTTATGTATGCCCCAGTATCTCAAGTGAACTAATACAGTTCAAATTACCAATATATATATTTAGCTAGGGCACTAGAACAAAATTTTTATTTTTGCTATCTTGCTGTATCGTGGTATTCTAAATTATGAAGCTTCCAAAATTAGGTTCTTTTTCCTTCATACTTCAAAGCTACTTATTTCAATGCAATTTTCTTACTATTTTTGTCTGGTTTTAATCTTAATCCCCACCCAGTCACTGCACAATTTTGCCCATGTCTTAATCCTAAACAAAATATCATTCATGACACTTGCTTTCTTTTTAAATTTTTCTAAAAATTTATGTATTTTATATATACAAGTACACTGTCACTCTCTTCAGACACACCAGAAGAGGGCATCAGATCTCATTATAGATGGTTGTGAGCCACCATGAGGTTGCTGGGAATTGAACTCAGGATCTTTGGAAGAACAACCAATCCTCTTAACCACTGAGCCATCTCACCAGCCTGACACTTGCTTTCTTTGTATGATCACTGATTTCTTTCAGTCTTTGGACAACCAAATTAATAAATAACTAGATCTCACTGAGGACTGGCTGCTAATTCTATTGAACCAATATATAATTTATACATTAGTTATCTTCTTTAAGACTTTAAGTCCTGTAATCAGCACCACCTGCTACAATGTAACTCTGCAAAAATTAATATAGTTACCCCAATGTCTAGAAAAATGTTGTTGTGACCTTTACTTTTTTTTTTAGAGAAGTCATGCTGCAAACTCATTTTCTACTCTCAATAGTTAACATTTGACTGAGAACATCCAAGTGTTTTCAGTAAATGACAGCTCTGGCGCTGCCCACAGTACCCAACTCAGGCGTGGCCTGGGGGATTAAAGAAAGACTCAGACTCTGGCCATCCGTTGTGAGAGAATGCCAATGCCTTTACTGGGCAGGTTCAATATATACACCAAGCCAGGGAAGGAAAAACACAAACTCAGGAAAAAACAGGAACTCAACTGGGAGGCAATAGGATGTCAAGTGTAAATTCTTTTCCTGGGCACCATGCCTTAGTCAGGATGTTTTAATCCCAGAGGAACAGCAGACTGTTACTTAGTAAACAGCATAGGGAAAGTCTCAGCCAGGGCATAGCAGCCTTTGGGGGTCCTACAAGTAAATGCTTATTGATCTGGTAAGATAAAAGCTGCTCAATATTTAAGTCATACATGTCATTCTATTGCATCAATTTTCAATATCTTGAGAATGAGAAATCTACACATGAGTAGAATTTCTACCTGTGGTGATATAGGAAACTATGTACATGAATTGAAAGATAAAGATTTTACGTAATTTTAACAGCTACAGTTTATGTGATGATCAAGATTTATTTCTTTAGTGTAGGAAAATAGAATGATATATTGCTCAAGAATACATCTAAGGATCTCCTCCCTTCATAAGACCTACGCAGTATAGAGCAAGCCAAAATCATGGCAACAATAGAGTAGATAATATCTCAGCCCTATCCCTTTATTCAGGTGTTATTCACTGTAAGAAAGGTACTTGGGAAATCATTCTTTTCTGAGGGTATGGACACTGGTAAATTTTCCAGGCATCAGAGGATGGCCCTACACCTCTGCACATATGGGCAACACTGATTTGTGTGTGTGTGTGTGTGTGTGTGTGTGTGTGTGTGTGTGTGTGAAATATGCATCATGAAGTTGAAAGGAGACCTGCCATGTTGGGACTTTATTTTTGGTGGGACATTGGAAAATTGGAGAGAGAATAAGAGGATCAGTGATATGAACACATTTCATTGTATACATGTATATGCTGACCTCCAGTTGAACCAGCACCATTTGTTGAAAATGCTGTCCTTTTTTCACTGGGTAGTTTTAGCTCCTTTGTCAAAGATCAAGTGACCTTAGGTGTGTGGGTTCATTTCTGGGTCTTCAATTCTATTCCATTGATCATCTTTTCTGTCTCTGTACCGATACCATGCAATTTTGGTTTTGTTTGTTTGTTTGTTTGTTTGTTGGTTTTTGGTTTTTTTTTTTTTTTTTCACTATTGCTCTGTAGTACAGCTTGTGGTCAGGTATGGTGATTCCCCAGAATTTCTTTTATTGTTGAGAATAGTTTTAGCTGTCCTGGGCTTTTTGTTATTTCAAATATATTTGCAAATTGCTCTTTCTATCTCTATGAAGAATTGAGTTGGGATTTTAATGGGGATTGCATTGAATCTGTAGATTGCTTTTGGCAAGATGGTCAGTTTTACAAATCATATACCTGAGAAGACAAATTAACGTTTTGTCAGATATGTGACATGAGAAATAATTCAAAATGGTTATCCAAATTTATATGTCATTTTGTCATATAAACAATAAACAATATCTATTTAGAATAAATTTTGCTGTAAATAAGATATATTTTTCCTTTCTCATATTCTATGTATCTATGGTGCTTATATTGTAATACAAATCAAGACTGACTTTTAAAGACAACCTTCACATTTGAAGGTAAACTTTTGGAGGAATCCAGTTTTCATGAAACAGGCATATATATCTTATCAGTTGACTTTAAGTGTAATAGGTATTTCTTGTAGAAAGTAATGACAGGAGGTAATCATAGAGGAGTAAAATACATTCACTTATACATCATTAAGCATATCATTATTTTACATATTCCTATAATATATGTGAACATACACTTACATGATTTCTTCCAATCTCAAAAAAAAAGAAAAGAAAAAACAAAAAACAAAAAAACCCTAAACCCGAAGATTATGGTTGTCTTACTTATTTTGTTTATAACTATAACAAAATATTATGACCACAGCAACTTATAAAGAAAGTATTTAATGAGGGCTTATAGTTTCAGAGGCTGAGTGCAGGACTGCCATGGTGGGTAATGTGGCAACAGGTGGGCAGGCAGGCAATGATTTAGTAGCTGAGAGTTTATCTCTGATCAACAAGCACCAGTCAAAGTTCAAAAGATAAGTGTGAATGAGTTGATTTTGTAACCTAAAGCCCATGCCTAGTGACAAACCACCTTCAACAAAGTCACACCTCTAATCTTTCCCAAACTATTCCACTAACTGCAGGCTAAGTCACTTGAATATTGAACTTATGTGACCCACCTTCATTTAAACTACCACACTGTTGTATACAGATTTATTTAATTAAAAATAAACATTGTACAAACTCAACAATAGAGAGTAATTTTCATAAATATGCTAGGATTTAGCTATTACATTACTATCATCTATTTCTCCTTCCATCATTTAAGTGTTCTTATTATTAAAATTTAGATAATGAAAATTTGAATGCAAATTTGTAATTTTGTTTTGCTAGTTTTTCGTATCATATCTTCATAGACTTCTGGTAGGATGATATCTCTTAAGATTTTTACTGATATTTTTAAAATTTATTTTAAACTATTATGCTGGTTCAGTTAGGCTGTAATGCGCTATAAAATATACAACCAAACAACTGAGCTGATTGTGTTTGTCTCACCTTCTGGATGAATGTATCCATATCACTATCACTAAAATTAAGAATAATAAATTTATAATCACTAAAATTACAAAAGTTTGTGTAAATGCCTCACTGCTACTCAACTGAAATTTATATGGAATCTCCAAAAACTGAGACATGAGCAAGATAGAGTCTTTTTTCAATGTTATGAATGACTTTCATGGATGCCACCACCCACTGGTGCTCCAAACCCTACTGTAAATGAATGCAGCAGTAAGCTGACATACATGCTTCCTTGTATTTTAAATCATCCCTAGATAGTTTTAGTGCACAATGCATTCAAATAGCATATATGCATTCTATGCTGCATTTCCTAGGCAGAAACTGCATGCTTGTATGTATGCTCATTGCAGTTGCTTTGCAGAGATTGAGTCTTTCGATATTAAGCCCAGACACTAAGAGTGCCACTTATGGTTTATTTTCTCTTTGGTATAAAGTTCTAGATGAGCAGTGATCACTATGCCTGACAGTAGTATTGTTCTACATGAATATCACCAAAACCCTTAATTGTTTCTCCACTCCCCACCACAGCATTTCTTTCTCATCTATCTTTGTGGTTTAAGGCATAACCTTACCACCATCATTAAGCTCCAGATAGCACCACGCAAAGTAAAACAAGCAAGGTGAGTGGGATCCTCATTTTAGAGCACTGCAGTATTGGTGTTACAGACCTTCCTAAGTTTGCTTAGAAAATTGTTAAATCTCATTGGTCAGAACATATACACTAATCTGAAACCAATGGTAAAGAAAAAAGTGAGTTTCAGTAGATTTTTGTTTGTATGTGTTGTGTTGGGGTAGACAGTACTCTTCTGTAACTAGATGAACTAATAATTGTGAGGAAATAGAATGATGGCATGAAGGCTTATTATTTGTCATGCTGAAATTCTTACTTTTAAAATATATTTTCTTATTATTTTATTATTTTTTATTAATTTATTTTTTATTGGATATTTTATTTACATTTCAGATGCCATCCGCTTTCCCCATTTCCCCTCCCTTGAAAACCCCTAGTCCATGCCCCCTTCTCCTTTTAGCTTTTATACAATTTCTTTAATGTTAACCAAAGGCTTTTTGAGTTTGGTAATGCTCAATATCAATCAGAAGTGTAACCTAATACCCAACCTAGATATATCAACTATCTTTGACTGGCAGAGACATGTGAACATCTGCCTCCATGTCTGCCCCCACTACTCTTTCTCTCTGTCATCACCTAGCTCCTCCTCTCCTTCTCCTCCTCCTCTCCTTACTCTTCCTTTTCCTCTCCATACTCCTCCCACCTTAGCTCCTACTACATATCACCTTTCCTGTTAAAATAAAACTTTTCTCTCAAAATACAGTTAGAGCATAATTATACCAATTTATGGCAGTAAGGTGCAAGATAGACCTAATACTCAGTCCATCGTTTTGTTGACTAGGCAGAACCTCTGTCATTTCTCCTAAATAAAAGACTTAGTTCTGAATCTGGCTTTTTTTTCTTGGCTTTAGAATGAATGTCAGCTGAAAATCATCCTCTCAAATCTTTTCTTTCAAAGTATATAGCAAAGATTGGCTATGAGACTATAAGTTTTCAACCCCGTCAGAAATCGAGAATGACTGAGTTAACTGAAATTATGGGAAGCACAAAGCATAGCTTCTAAAACATAGCCAATTTATAGAGACCGCTGAACACCTGTACAGTCCCTATACGACAGAACATTGGAGCATCTGATCTTCAGCCTTCTGGACCAGGATCATCTGACAGACCTTAGTGATACAGACTTATTAAGGGCTGATTACTCTGTCTAGGCAGATATAATCAGTCAACTATTCTGCAAGTATGTCCTTTTCTGGACAGTAATTTGTCTGTAGAAGGAAAGAGGCAATTCTTGCCTAGTGGCTGTCTCACCACAATTGGAATAACTCCAAAGATGCTCAATTTCTTCTTAGAATCCAAAACAGGAAGCTGTCAGGAGCAGACAGGTCTCTAATCACAATGCACACTAACATAGAAATGTTTGTAACATGAATTCTGTGGATTTCTGATGTTTTGAAAACCAACTATTTATGTAAAGTAATCTGGACGGTTGTCTGTTAACTCCTCTCAGCTAATTCTAAAGAAAATATAGAAAATACCCTAACAATAAACACCAAGCCATGAATTTGCTATAGGCCCTTAACTCACAATCTAACCATCTCAAATAAGTTAAAAAAAAAATTAAAGGACTGTGTCTAAGCCTTGTATTCCTAAATGTGTTATACAGGCACAATGCCTATAATAGTAACAGTATTCATCTCACTTTTATATTAATAAGAAGCTCATATTAATGAAAACCTTAAATTTGAAATCAAAGTAAATTTTTTACCATTTAAAAAATTATAACTTCATCTTAATAACTTAATAACAATTATACATATTTCTACCAGTAGGTTGTGGCTATGCAATAAATCCTAGCTAATCCTCCCTGTTCCATCAAAACCACTACTTTTCCCTAGAAAGACAACCGAATATTAACCACCTCAGTCCCCAAGCCCAGGGAATAGGGGTGCTGACTCTTCATTAACTTCTTCAAGCTGATTATGGGTGTTGAGATATTGAAAGAGGAGTGGGGGGGGAAGAGTAAATTGATAAGCCTCTAACACCGTGTCTTCACTTCATCCAGCTAGAATTCCAGGACATCAGAGGTTTGAGCAGGTCCTCTCAGCTTTCTTGATGAGTAGATACACCAAGGCTATGTATTCTGCAATATACAATTCTCAAAACAAATTTTAGTATCAAGATAATTATTTGTTTGAATTCTGGAATCTAGTCTTCTGGCGGCCTGCCTCTGTCATGTCTAATCAATATGATTCTGGGAGTTTCTATGAGGGTGTGCTCCCACCATCCTCCCATTTTCTCCTTCCTCCTCTCAAATTTCCCAACATTAGGGAATCCAAGCTTTCAGGCACCAAGGCCCTCCATTTCCACTGATGCCTAACCTCTTACTCCATCCCCCCTCCTCCAATTACTATGAGGGTGTGCTCCCACCATCCTCTTATTCCTGCCTCCCTGCTCTTGCAATTCCGCAACACTAGGGAATCCAAATTTTCAGGTACCAAGGCTTTCCACTTCCACTGATGCCTGGCAAAGCTACCCTCAACTACCTATACAGGTGGAGCCATGAGTTCCTCCCTTTGTGTTCTTGGGCTGGAGATTTTAGAATGGCTACTCCAGCTTGTTTCTTAGGACCATTTGCTTGAAAAATTATTTTCCAGCCTTTTACTCTAAGGTAGAGTCTGTCTTTGTCACTGAGGTGGGTTTCTTGTATGCAGCAAAATGCTGGGTCCTGTTTATGTATCCAGTCAATTAGCCTATGTCTTTTAATTGGGGAATTGAGTCCATTGATGTTAAGAGATATTAAGGAACCATGATTTCTGCTTCCTGTTATTTTTGTTATTAGAGATGAAGTTATCTTTGTGTAGCTATCTTCTTTTGGATTTGTTGGAAAGGGGTTACTTTCTTGTTCTTTTTAGGGCATAATTTTCCTCCTTGTATTAGAAATTTTTTTGCTATTATCCTTTGTAATGCTGTGTTTGTGGAAAGATATTTTGTAAATTTGGTTTTGTCGTTGAATATCTTGGTTTCTCCATCTATGGTAATTGAGAGTTTTGCTGGGTATAGTAGCCTGGGCTACATTTGTGTTCTCTTAGGGTCTGTATGACATCTGTCCAGCGTCTTCTAGCTTTTATAGTATCTGGTGAGAAATTTGGTGTAATTCTGATAGGTCTGCCTTTATATGTTACTTGGTCTTTTTCCCTTATTGCATTTAATATTCTTTTTTTGTTTTGTTTTGTGTGCTTGGTGTTTTGATTATTATGTGACAGGAGGTATTTCTTTTCTGGTCTAGTCTATTTGGTGTTCTATAGGCTTCTTGTATGTTTGTGGGCATCTTGTTCTTTAGATTAGGAAAGTTTTCTTCTATAATTTTGTTGAAGATATTTATTGGCCCTTTAAGTTGGGAATCTTCATTCTCATGTATACCTATTATCTTTAGATTTTGTCTCCTCATTGTGTCCTGGATTTCCTGGATATTTTGTGTTAAGAACTTTTTGCATTCCTCTTGGGGCCACCAACCCTTTCAGCTCCATCAGTCCTCTAACTTCTTAATTGGGAACCCTTGATCAGATCAATGAGTAGCTGTGAGCATCCACCTCTGGACATGTCAGACTCTGGCAGACCTTCGAGGAGACAGCTGCATCAGACTCCTGTCCGCATGCACTTCCTGTCATCCATATCTGCGTCTATCTTTGGTTACTGCACATAGTACAGATAACAAGGTAGAATGGTCTCCCTATGGCCCCTCCTTGACTTTCTGTTCCACACTTTGTCACCTCATTTGCTCTCTTGAGCATTCTGTCACTCCTTCCAAGAAGGACTGAGGCGTCCACACTTGATCTTCCTTCTTTATGAGCTTCACTTGGTCAGTTAGTTGAATCTAAGCTATTTCAAGCTTTTGGGCTAACATCCGCTTATCAGTGAGTAAATACCATGTGTGTTCTTTTGTGATTGGGTTACCTCACTCAGGATGATAGTTTCTAGTTCCATCCATTTACCTAAGAATTTCTCGAATTCATTATTTTTAATAGCTGAGTAGTACTCCATTGTGTAAATGTACCACATTTTCTGTATCCATTCCTCTGTTGAAGGACATCTGGGTTCTTTACAGCTTCTGGCTATTATAAATAAGGCTGCTATGAACATAGTGGAGCATATGTCCTTGTTATATGTTGGAGCTCCCCAAGGTCTAAACCACCAGCCTGGGAGCACAAAGGGAGGCACCCATGACTTCAGCTGTATACTTAGGGGAGGATGACCTTGTAGGGCATGAGTGGGAGAGGAGATCCCTGGTCTCATGAAGGCTGAACACCGAGCAGGGAGGAATTTGTGGGTGGGGAGGGGGTAGTGGGGGGGTAGGTGGGGGCATACCCTTGTGGACACAGGAGGTGGGCATGGGATAGGGGATTCCTGGGTGGTGGGGGGAATGGAGTGAGGGGATAAAACCTGAAATGTATTTTAAAGAAATAAAAAAAAATTGGGAAGAAAAAGAACTTTTTGCATTTTCTTTGACAGTTGTGTCAATATTTTCTATGGTATCTTCTGCACCTGATTTTTTTTCTATCTTTTGTATTCTCTTAGTGATGTTTGTGTCTATGGGTCCTGATTTCTTTCCTAGATTTTCTATCTCCAGGATAGTCTCCCTTTGCGATTTCTTGATTGTTTCTACTTCCATTTTTATGTTCTGAATGGTTTTGTTCAATTCCTTCATCTGTTTGGTTGTGTTCTCTTGTAATTTTTTAAGGGATTTTTGTGTTTCCACTTTAAGGGCTTCTACCTGTTTACCTGTGTTCTCCTCAAATTCTTTGAGAGTGTTATTTATGTCCTTAAAGTCCTCTATCATCATCATTAGGAGGGATTTTAAATTTGAACCTTGCTTTCCTAGTAATACTGGGAATTCAGGACTTTCTTTTGTGGGAGAACTAGGCTCTAATAATGCCAAGTACCCTGGGTTGCTGATGCTTATGTTCTTGTGCCTGCCTTTTGCCATCTGGATCGCCTTAGTGCTACCTGTCCTGTCTCTGACTGGAGCCTGTCTTTCCTATTATCTTGGTTGTATCAGAACTGTGTGGGGTGGGTGTAACTACTGGAGTAAGAGCTGGGGCCCAAAATCTGCTCAGTTCTCAGGTGCAGACAGGATACTGCCCAGGTTAGAGCTCTGAAAGCCCACTTCCTCTGAGTTCTTAGAGATTGGGGACAGAACTGCCGCCCAAGATCTACTCAGTGCTCTGGTCCATACCGGAAGGAACCAGTGCACTGGGTGGGGAGTGACTACCTGGGTCCTTGTGGGTCCCAGTTACTCCCTGTTTGGGGCAGGCTTTACTCTCTGCTTACCTAAGATACTGCCAGAGTTAGAGCTCCTGGAAGCCCAGCTTCCTCTGGGTTCTGTGTGATTGGAGGCAGATCTGCTCAGTTCCTGGGCCCAGACCAGAAGGCATATTTTATTATTAATATTATTATTTTTCTTACACTTAAAATAAATTTCTATTCTTCAGTATCAGTTAGTATTCACAAACACTTTATTTTATAATTAAATATTTTTTAGCTTTTTCTTAAAATACAGTTTTGCCTAAATGGATTTTTGATTATTCTTTTTGTTTGTGAATTCTAAGACTAGGGAAATATCCATTTCATTTTCAGGTTTGCTTTTTAAAAATAAACTATATATACTTTTCCTTGCAAGCTTATTAAATATTTATCTACTTTTACATTGCATTGACATTTATAATATTCAAGCTGCTTTATTTTATGCTCTAGTAACTTTAAATGTTATAGTTTTTATTTTCTTACCCTCTCTAGAGTTGTGTGGTAATATGGCTGGAGTACAGACATTTGTATCAAGTGTTTGTATGTTTGGGACAAACGCTATATAATTCATCTGTTTTCACTGCTGCTCATGAGTTTGCCCTTTGTTTTCTGTCTGAGCTTCAGAGTCTTTAATTTTCCTATCTTCCCAGTAGTTACTCACTGAATAAGTGTTTATGCACAGACTATTGTAACAGTTAACATCAGCTATAACTTTGTTTACTCAATTATATTTCAATCGAAAGCTAACCAAATCTTAGGCTAATTCTGAATTTTGATGATTTAAGTACTTTCAAATATGGAAGAAGAGTCTAAAATTTGAATCAAGAAACTTGGAGCAGGCTCAGTTTTTTTAGTGCAATAAAATATGTTTTTGTCTTAGAATATATGCACATTTTAACAGGTGAGAATATACTAAGGTATTGTTGTATCTGCAGCTTTTCTCATTGTTGATCAATATTGTCCTATCAACCATGAAAACATTATCAAGAAGTTTAATATCTCAGCTTAGTGCTTTTAGAAAAACATTTTAATGACAAAATATGGAAATCTTAACTATATATCTAGCTTTGTCTTACAATAGTAATGTTTTTTGTCATAAAATATATTTTACAAATAAAGTAAGGTTCAGATTTAGATTAAGTAATATATTTACTGATATCAACTCTTCCTCAAGGTCATTATCATTCTACTTGTAGAATATACTTACAAACTATAGAAACTTTTTTTCTTTTGATGACACAGAAGGATCCTTATAATAATTTTATTAAAAATTATTATCTTTTATTCTTAGGAAATGAGTAACTTTTCTGTCAGTTTTTACTTCTACTTCTTATGTCCTGATCATAGGACATGCCCTTAGCATTTCTTGGAGTGTGCTGTAGCTTTCGAGGGCACTCGTACCATGCTTTACCTTCAGGATCTTTGCACATATTTTTTTCAGATATTTACACTTAATCCTACCAAGGGTTCAGCCCTTTCAGAGTCAACTTCTGTCTAGTTTTTTTCTGGAAGGGACCATAGGTGCTTTTAGATACATTTGGCTTTTTTTAATGCCTTCTGTTTCACTTTCTTTTTATCACTAATGCTAATTTCTATTAACAGGTTTAGGATCCTCCATATTCTGAAACTCTCAAAATAAAATAAGGAAAAAAAACATTATTCTTCTGTAAAGGAGATGTTATAAATCGACCCACATTAGTGCATATTCTTTAAGATGTAGTCATCTGCATTCCGCGATAAGCTTCATTTGAGATGACAAATTCATCTGTGCTTTCGTGGCTGTAGCTGGTCTTAAGGCTGTAATTAATCTTTATCATCTGTCTTCTGAAACACCACTTCTTGCAGATTTCCCTCGTGTTAGGCCAACCATTTGATTGAACCAAGTGACTTACATTGTACAAAGATCTAAATTTTATGTTCTCTGTTGTCTAATATTTAGTGCCTTTGGTATTTATTTATTTATTTATTTAGTTAGTTAGTTAGTTATTTATTTTGGTTTTTTGAGACAGGGTTTCTCTGTAAAGCCCAGGCTGTCCTGGAACTCACTCTGTATACCAGGCTGGTCTCGAAATCAGAAATCCGCCTGCCTCTGCCTCCCAAGTGCTGGGATTAAAGGTGTGTGACACCACTGCCTGGCTTCCTTTGGTGTTTTAGAGTTAAGTCAATGTATTCTCTACAATACTCTCAGAACTGGGTATAGAAGCATTGAGTAATAACCTGTTTGATCCTTTGAGTGCCTTTGAGTATCTAATTTATTCTCTTTTGCATCAGGTGGGGAACTATGTTGACTCTTTATGGAAATTATAATTGTTTATGTCAATCAATACTAAATCGATTTATTTTTCTAAGATACACTTTGTGAGCCCGGAAACACTAAAACTCCAGATTGAGCAGTAAAATTATTCTGTTCCCTAGCATAACCATTCACTGCCTAAGTTACAGGGATGAATTAATGCATTTTACACATGATTCTTCGAGAGTAGTGATAAAAGGAATAATTCTCACTTTTCTGTCTGTGGTTTCTGGAATCAGAAGTCTAGCTAATGGCCGCATATGAATGTAGGTTGGCTATCATTACATTCCAAAGATTGATTCTTATTATTGACTAGATGACAGTTGGTAATTTACCCAGAACTGTAGTAACTATTTTTTTTAAACCATGCTTAAAATGGCTACTTCTGGGTTGCTGAATATGAGAAGTTCTTGTACAGGTCATGATTGGTACTTTTGCTTTGGCATAGATAGCCAGGTAACACATACAGTATTACGTTAATAGCTCAGGCACATCATACAAACTTGTACTACCTGTAAAAGATGTTACCTTTAATCAGGAGAAATCACCACTCCTCAGAGTGCAGAAGATCTGATGTAACCTAATTATTTGAGAATATCCAGCTCATGTTGGAAAGTGATAGTGACCCAGGGAGGATTATTGCACTTATTTTCTCTAACAGGTTCAGTATGTGTGCTTTTATGTTGACATCTTTAATCTACTTACACTTGAGTTTTGTTCAGAATGATAAAAATTTACATCCTTCTACATGCAGCCATCTAGTTACACTAGCACAATTTGTTGAAGATACTTTTTTGCCAAGTATATTTCTGCCCTTTAAAATCAGAAATTAGGTTTTTATATATGTACAAAGTTTTGTCTGGTTCTTCGATTCAATTTCATTGGTCAACATGTCTGTTTTTATGTTGTTACCATGCAGATTTTATTCGTATAGCTTGAAATCAAGAATAGTGATTCCGCCAGAAGTTATTTTTATTGATATTGAATATTTTAGTTATTGTGGTTTTTGTTTGTTCATTTGTTTGCTTTTTCATATGAAATTCAGTATTGTCTTTTCGAGGTTTGTAAAAAAAAAATCGTGTTTGAATTTTGATGGGCATCATGGCATTGAATCTGTAGATTGCTTCTTGTAGGATAGTCCCGTCTATTATGTTCATCCTATCAATCCATGAACATGAGAGATCTTTCCATATTCTGATATCTTATTCAAATTCTTTCTTCAAGACTTGAAGTTTTGTTCATACAAGTCTTTCATTTGTTTTATTAAGGTTACCCCAAGATATTTTATATTGTTCATCGCTATTTTAAATAGTGTAAAAGGTATTGTTTCCCTGACCTTTTTCTCAATCCATTTGGCATTTGTATGTTTGAGGGCTATTGACTTTGTTTAAGTTAATCTTGTATCCAACCACCTCATTGAATGTTTTTATCAGCTATAGGATATTCTAGTAGAATTTTTTTTTGGGTGTCAATTACATGTACTATCATATCATCTGAAAATAAGAATATTTCCATTCCAATTTGAACCCCCCCCCCTCATCTCCTTTAGTTGTGCTTTTGCTTTAGCTCAGATTTCAAGTCCTATATTAAAAACATATGGAAAAATTGTACAGACTTGTCTTGTCTCTGATTTTAGTGGAATTGCTTTAAGTTTCTATACATTTAATTTAATGTTAGCTATAGACATGCTGTAAATTGCCTTTATTATGTTTATGTATGTCTCTTATATCCCCAGTGTTTCCAAGACTTTTATCATAAAGGGGTGTTGGATTTTGTCAAAGGCGTTCTAAGCATCTAATGAGATGAGCATGTAACCTTCTTATTTTAGTTTTTTTTTTCTTTTAGTTTGACTGCCTTTTTATGTCAAACAATCCCTGTATCTCTATGATGAAGCTCACTTAATCATGATTATCTGATGACACTTAAATTGGCAGGTTTTTTTCTAACTGGATTAGTACCCAAATAATTGAGATGAATATCTATTGATTTATTCAACAAGCTTTAACAACAATAACTAAGTAGACTTTCCTAGCCCTCAATTCTATGTAACTATGCTTTGAGTTACTTGCATTCAGTCTTTCCTTGGCTCACTCTGCTGTAGCTTTCTGTCCTCTCGGAGAACTCCTTTAGCTACTCCTCCTCATATTGATCTTCATGAGAACCTTATCTTCCACCTGCCTCATGACTCTTCTCCTGGACCCTCACCTGCCTTGTGGCTAAATTCTATTACCTGGCTCTTCTTTTTGAGACATCCATCCTCTCTCTTTGCTGCAATTGGAAGTCCAGCCTTTCTATTACCTCTGCCGAGACATTGACTGTTCAGGATTTTATTAACCAAGCAGAGATAATTGATACATCTATATGGGTGATTCTTCAATATTCATGACAATGCCCATGTCTGAACTGAAACTAGACCTTGGGACAGAAAAACTATCATCTGAATACACAGCGCACAAGATATCTTTGATGTATTCTTAGATGCAGTTTGTGACTATTTGGTTGAGTATATTTGGATGTATGCTCATAAGGAAAATTGATTTATTATTCTTTTTCAATATCAGATCTTAGTGTGTTTTGAGTGTTAGGGTAATTGAGGCCTCATAATATGAATTGGACAGTATTACTTCTTTTTTATTTTGGACAATAGTTTGAGGAGTATTTATTGGTATCAACTATTCCTGGACAATCTTGCAAAATGTATGGCCCTTAGCTATTTTCATTTTGATGGGAAGGGAAAATTTTACTGAATGCTTATATTTTCTTAGAGTCCATAGTTCTATTTAAGTTGTTTATTTTATCTTGATTAAATTTATATACTGTCTATATAGAATGATTTTTTAATTCTATGATTTGTCACATTTGTTGCTTACAAGCTTTCAAATTATGAACTAATGATTCTTTGAATTTCCCCATCATTTATTATGTCCCTGTTTTCATGTCTGATTTTGTGCCTTTGACTAGTTTCTCTGTGCCTTTCTTTTAGTTAGTTTGGGTAACATTGTTTATGTTGTTGATTGTCTCAAAGAATCAACTTTTTGTTTCATTAAATTTTTATATATTTTTCTCTTTTTTTCTATTTTATTGATTTGAACTTTTTTGATTGATTATTTCCTGCCATCTCCTCTTCTTGTTTGTGCCTTCTTATTTTGTTCTAGAGCTTTTAGGCATGCTGTTATGAAGATCCATCATAAGACCACTTTCCTCGTGTCCCATAAATTTGGGTACATTGTGCATTTATTTTCTTTGAATTCTGGGATGTATCTAATATCTTTATTTCTGTCTTGACCCTGTGGTCATTCATTAGAAAGTTGTTCATCCCATGATATTGTAGGCTTTCTGTTTTTTCTGTTGTTTAAATCTAATTTTAATATATGTTTGTCTCACAGAATGTAAGGTGTTATTTCAATCTTCTTATATCTGTGCTGGTATCTAGCATCTGCTTTGTGGCTAAGTATATGGTCAGTTTTATAGAATGTTTCATAAGGTGTTGAGAAGAGGGCAATTTCTTTTGTGTTTGGTTGAAATGTTCTGTGGACCTGCTGGGTTTGTTTGGTTCAGAATACCAAAGCTGTGGTATTTCTCTATTTTTGTTTGCATGATCTAACCATTGGTAGGACTGGTGTATCAATGTCTCCCACTATGAATATGTAATGGCCATTGTGTGTTATAAGCTTTACTAATGTTTCCTTTACAAACATGAATGCATGTCAGTTTGAGAAATAGATATTAATATTTGAAACATTATCTTGATGGGTATTTTCTTTGATTATGAAGTGTAATTCCCAATCTCTTTTGATTAATTTTGGTTTGAAGTCTATTTTGTTAGATACTAGAATAGCTATATTTGTTTGCTTTTTAGGTCACTTTGCTTGAAAAAGCTTTTTCTAGCCCTTTAATCTGAGGTAATATCTGTCTTTGATGCTGAGGTGTGTTTCTTGTATGAAGCAGAAAGGTGGATCCTGTTTTTAAATCTTTTCAATTACTTTATCTTTTTTTATTGGAGAATTGAGTTTGTTGACATTGATAAAGGTCAATTATCAATGATTATTAATTTCTGTTATTTTTTGTTCTTGGTGGTGGGGGCAGTTGTGGTAATAGTGTTGGCAGTGGTCGTTAAGGTAGTGTATGTATGTTTGTGTGTTTATTTGCATGTGTTGGTATGAGATTATTTACTTGCTGTTTTCTTGAATGTGGTTTACCTTGCACTGGAGTTTTCTAGTATCTTATATAAGGGCTGAATTTGTGTATAAATGTTGCTTAAATATGACTTTATCATGAATATCTTGTTTTTCTATCTATGGCCATATAAAAGTTATACTGGATATTATAGTCTGGGCTGACCATCTGTGGTCTCTTGTATTCTTTCAGATTTTCTGTTCAGGGCTTTCTAGCTTTTTGAGTTTCCATTGATAAGTCAGGTATAATTTTAATAGGTCTTCTTTATATGTTACTTGATCTTTTCCCCTTGTAGCTTCTAACATTCATTCTTTGTTCTGTACATTTAGTGTTTTATTATTTTGTGGTGAGGGGACTTCCTTTTCTGATCCACCTTATTGTTCTGTATGATTCTATCTTTATAGGTATGTCCTTCTTTATTTAATCAAAATTTACTTCTATAATTTTTTTTGAGAATCCTTTTCTGGGACTTTGAGGTGAAATTCTTCCCATTATATTCCTATTATTTTTAGGTTTGTTTTTTCACAGCCTACTGGATTTTCTTAATTTTTTGCATTAGCAATTCTTTAACATATTCTTCAATGAATATATTTAATTTTTTGTATTTTATCTGCAATGCCTGAGATTTTTCCTTTTCTTGTATTCTGTTGGTGAAGTTACTGCTCACTAACCTAGATTTTACTTTTCTAGGAATTAAGCAGATTTTGATTCCTGTTTCCTTTATTTGTTCTATTTCCAGTTCAAGGTTGTGAATTGTTTTATTTATTTACTTCAACGGGGTTTTTTTTTTTGTTTCTTTTGCTTTTTTGTTGTTTGTTTGTTTTTGTTTTGCTTTCTTTGCTCTCTTCAGGAACTTAAATTCATTTCATCCATTTTTTTTAACTGTTTAATTTCTTTCAGAGATTTATTCACTTCTTAAGGATGTCAATCATTTTTATGCAGTTGTTTTCAGGTTTTTTTTTTTCTTATGTTTCTGCTATGTTGGAATATTCACTGCTTACTATAGTAGGGTAGCTGGGTTGTTCTGGAGGTGACATATTGTGCTGGCTATTTTGATTTTGTTCTCATGCTGGTGTCTAGCATCAGCGTTTTGTGTGATTATTGGTCTAGTTGCTAATTACTAGCATTGTTTTTGTTTGATGAAAAAAATGTTTGATTCCTTGGCTTTTTTTTCTTATTTTCTGGCCTGTGGTTGAGCAGTGGAACTATCTGAGTTGGGGGCTAGACTTCTGGTGACTAGTGTTGAGCAGTATCTGTTTGTTCAAATTGGAGGCTGGCATACAGTGATAAGAAGGAGAATGGGGATTGATAATAGTATAGGAAGGCACTAAGAGAGTGGAGGAAGTCTACAGGCAACTTACCTGGCTTTCTGGTGTTCTCTATGATTACCAATCCAGCAGGGTGACTTCTTCTGAATTGGAGGCTGGTATAAAATGAGAGGAGGTGAAGGAATATTGGGAATTGTGTGTTTTGGGGAACATCAATATAGTGGGGGATGTCTGCAGGTGGGTAGTCTATCTGGAGTTCTGTTGGTAGGTGTGGCTTCTGGTCCACCAGGTAGTCTCTGTCTAATTTGGAGACTAACATATGGCCATGGAGAATGGAAAGTGATAAGGTATATTGCTTGAGGGAGAATACAGAAAGAGTAGACGAGGTCCATGGGTGGGCAGTCTATCTGGTCTTCTAGAAAGTGTGGCCTTTATTTAGTCAGAGAATAACTAATAGAGTTGGAGCCTGGCACATAGCTACAATGGAGGTGAGAAATAACTGAAAATTTGGTATGTTGATGGTAAAGAGTAGGGAGGGTCCATGGGGAAGCAGTCAATTTGGCCTTCTTTATAATTCATATTTCAACATTACTCTTGTTATGTATGAGGATCAGAATAGTGACTTGAAAAAAATTGGTAATATATATATATATATATATATATATATATATATATATATATAAAACCACTGGTTTTAAGCATATGATTAGATGCAAAAGTCACCTGAAAAATTGTAATTCACTTAATTTGATAGACTCATTTCATTTAAAATTCTCAGCTACCTGGTTCTGCACACAGTGGCACATCTATTGTGTCCTTCTAACATTGAGCCTCTCTAAAGCCAACCAGGGGGAGCTGGTAGGAGAATATTGTGTTGTTAATACAAAATAAATTCTTCAAAGAACCTTGTCTCACTACAGTTATATCATTAGAATCAAAATATGTATCAGAGAGTTTTCACCAAAATTTAGTGTGGTTGACAGTTACTGAGAATCCCTGTCTCTCTGTACATACTCTAAAATGCCATTCCTTAATGAAAGGATGAATGTGTGTGTGCTTTGGCAGTTCAAGAGAAGAATCTGGCTTTGCTTGCTCTGGAAGTAGCCTGTTTAAAGACCAATATCTACCATCTAACTGGGGTGGTACTCATCCTTCTGTATCATCTGAAAGGGATTTGACTGTCTGTAGGAATAGTCCTCTTTTTTTCACTTGCCTGTGTCTGTGGATCAGTGCTCTATAAGAAATGATTTCATAGTGCCTTACTGTTTATAAACTAATGTATAATCAATATTTCAATTATATATTTACAATATGACTTTCATCAAGCCTCTGGGTATGGTACACTTGTACCACTTTAAAGTTTTGGGGAGTCTTGAGGTATAGCTTAATCAAATGTTTGAATATCACACTAAGATGGTATACCATATATTAAGAAGCTAAAATTCTAGTTGAAGTGTCAGAGCTCAAACTTTAAATCTTTACAGTAATTCTCAGAAGAGGACTGTTTAACTACAAATAATGTGATGATAGTTATATCCAGCCTCATTAAGAATATATATATATATATATATATAAATGAATTTAGTGAATATATATATATATATATATATATATATATATATATTCACTAAATCTTTTGTTTTATATAGAAAATACAAAATACAAAAAATATTATTTGGGGGAGATGAAATATAATAAATTTACATATTTTTTATTTTTATGTTAGATGAGCTACATTATTAAACATTATAAGAGCTAACAAAATATTTTAATATTGCACTATGGGAATTCTTCGCTAACACCATTTCCCTATCCTAGCATACTAATTTGGTTTGAATGAACATTTTAATTAACTGTTAAGGTTATGAAATTTTTCTTTATTATAACCACAAAAACTAAAAAATTATAATGTAAAATATATTGCTTTATAAAAATAATATAATTAAATTGCCAGAGGCCTGAGGAGAGTCTATAAACCATCTGTTTTCCAGTTGAGAGTTAATGTAGGCTTTAATTTGATTTTACATAACATATGTGGGAGACCTAAAAAAGTCACAAGTGGCAAATGAATGGCACATGTCCCTATCACCCTGGCTTCACTTCAGAGTGGGAAATCAGTAACTAACATTAGACTGTTGCCCATTGAAACTAAAAAATGTCTCAGAACATTTCAAGACAAAGCTTTAAGATTTGGCTGATGTTGATACAGGTGTTTATATTGCTTTTCCATGTATTACTTAGATAATTTATTACCATTCATGCCACCTCAAATATGAATCTTGAAAGGAAATATTTATTTATTGCTTACTAGGTTTTATATTATGTATTGAAAATGAAAATAGAATGGTTACAAAAATAGAAAAACACCTGATAGACTGTTTTAAAATAGTTCTGCAATCTCAATGAATTACCAAATAAATTTATCGATTTGTTAATTTCATTGAAGATAATAGTCCTGGGATGTGCCAAGGTGCAGCTGTAATTTAAGGATTGTTCTGAGATATCTGATCATTTCTATGATGCCTCTATCATAGCCAAGATTGCTGAGTCAGCCTGGAAGTGTTAGAAATCATTTGCTTTACAGTTACTAGTCCAGAAAGGCTTCTGAGTAAAGCTACCTAACTAAATGTAAGAACAGCAAGACATATAGTCACTGTGTGATATTTTTTCCATATTAAACTTGATGAAAGGCATCCTTCTATTTCATTAACTATTTATCTAACACAATGTAAGTAGGTATCATACTTTCCTCTTGAAATTTGTCTTCTAATAAAAACTTTATCTATATCTGGGATTATTGCCAAGTACTTCATCTCTCATAGTTCTCTCATTACAAAAAAATCTATGGTCATTTTCATGCTTATGATAATGATATTCATACTATGTCTTTATATATGCTACATACATATATACATAATTAGGTTCTAAACTTGAACTATTCATCTTTCTCAGATTTACACGAAGTTGTGCACTTTTTTATAGAAGAGATTCATCATTTCTCTATGTCCATACTATTATTGGTTTTCCTACACTTTAATGTATTTAACTGTGTTTATTCGATCTAGAAAAAGTATTTTGGAAAGACTAACAAATATTGGCAGTAGTTATCTTAAAACTAATACATGCACTCTTCAAAATGGAAGTGTTTGGAGCATATCCTTTATTGAGTAATTGATTTTTCCTTGCTCTATACCCTTGGTCTTAATGTCTCATGTGTCTCTAAAATATGCAATACTATTTAGCAATATAATATTTTTATAAAAGTACATTACCTCTGGGTTTTTGATATGTATGTATATGTAGATATATAATACACCTCCAGAATCTGTTTTTGTTTTGTTTTTATGTACATGGTTTCAAATTTAAAGACTAACCACTTTATATTATGGGGTTCATTCCTAGGAGAGGTTAGTTCTCCCTCTCACAAAAATAGTTGCCTGTAGTTCTTTGTCTAGGGGAAGGACCCTGATAAAATCTCCCCCTTAACACTGGCATATCTAGTGGTGCTACCATTGTACATATCTTGTTTACGTAACCATTGCTAGAAGACTGTTTCAAAGCAATCTTTCAGGTATTCTGGCTCTTACAATCCCTCTACCCTCTCTTCTGATATGTTTACTAATTCATAAGTGGAAGAACTGTGCTGTAGGTATAATCACTGCAGTTTCTTAGTGATCTTTTAGTTTCTGCATTGTGTCCTGTGTGCATTTTCTATGAGCGTCTCCACACAGTGTAAAGAGATTTGTGTGTGTGTGTGTATGTGTGTGTGTGTGTGTGTGTGTGTGTGTGTGTGTGTATGGGGAGTAGTGGTAGGTACACTTACCTATGAATATAATGATTAAATTTAGAATGTAGTAAATAATTATACTGTTCTAGCAATGTAATGGTACTAGATTGTTTTATAAGGTCTATGATTTCTCTGATCCTCATAATTGACTAGATTTCCAGATGGCAAGATTTCCCTCCTGTTGGGTATCTCTTACATCAATTTTGATGGCAGTTGATTGCCAACATGTGAGTGCCATTTAGTACACCTTTTATGGATCTGTTGTCATGCTAGTAGTAGTTCATAGTTGTCACAGCTGGATAGCACTATTAATTGATTATCATTACTTATAGCTTCCATAGCATTTCTGGTACCATGGAAACCAGATTGCAGGAGGGAGGTTTTGTTGTTAGCTCCAACTTTAATTATCTGAGTCCTGTGTCCTAAGTATGACTGTACAGTGTCTTCCACAATGGAGGATTTCCCTCAACCCTTGAGAGTAACCAAAGGCTTCTGTGATGATATTGTTTTAGAAGTCACTTGGACTACCTTGTCCTACTGTTTGAAAGGAGGTCTCTTGTGCTTTGTACTGGGGTTTTTGACAGTCAATAGTTCTTGTCAGAAGTAGTTTCAGCCCAAGTGCCATAACATTCCTCAATACATGCATATGTACACATATGTGTGTGTGTATACATATGTATTTATACACATATATATAATGTTAGTAAATATAAGATGATGTAATCTCTTGAGGTTTAGCAAGCAACTTTGGTGTTCTTTGGCCCTTGTCCATTTTTCTGCTTCTGTATTGATCTCCCTTTCCTGACCTGAGTTGGAGACCCCTTTTCATTTTTTCTTTTCCTGCTTCATATAATTTATTACCTCCTATTTTCCTCTCAAATACCTCTGCAACATACTTATTGTCCTTTTATATTTCATTTTATAATACAAATTTTGAATCTTTTTTTGGTGGCCGAACAACATCTCAAACTAAGGGCTTGTTTATGAAAAATCAGCATTACTTGGTAACAGTTGCCATGGAAATAGAGATAATTAAGTAGTAGGAATATTCCATTTGAAAACACGTTTCCCTTGTAATTCAGCACTTCATACCAATTTACTATTGAGGGACTTTATGTATGTGCCATGCTTTCAAAAATGTACTCCATTTTCCCTCTGCTCTTTTTATGTGGTTGGAAAGAATGTGTTTCTGGATTATGAGGTATCAGGTAAAACACTTCAAGTAAGCATGTCATGCAACACTGTTGATCTTTAGTTTATTTTGGTCTGCTTTCTGTTTATTAGGGATTTTTTTTAATTTATCCATTTTAAGATTTTTATCTCAGAATCTAATAACTGGCAAGAAGAATCTATGTCTTCCATATTTATTAGCTCAGATATTATGCAGTTAAATCAGAAATACATACATCATAGTGTAAACATTTGATATAAACATATATCGCAAGCATTCTCTGATGCATTAGGCTGTGTGTATCTGTTTCTGCATGTGTGTGTCTGAGAGAGGGAGACAGAAAGAAACACACACACATACACACACACACACACACAGAGAGAGAGAGAGAGAGAGAGAGAGAGAGAGAGAGAGAGAGAGAGA
>JANHMN010000004.1:114736731-114851731 GCA_030674055.1 Rhabdomys pumilio
AGAGAGAGAGAGAGAGAGAGAGAGAGAGAGAGAGAGAGAGAGAGAGACTGGAGAATGGTTATCACAATGTAGCCCAGGGATATTGGAACTCTCCTCTAGCTTTAGCCTCTTAAGTGCTAAGATGATGGAATGTACTGTCATATCTATTGCTAACTAAGATTTCTGTACAAGTAACACACTTAGAAAGCATGTTGTCTTGGTTTGGAGCTGCTTGCACTGTTACTGTCAATTAGAGTAGGTCCAGTTAGAACTTGCTGACAGTTTGAATCCTTTCTCAAAGAAAGAATGTCTGTTTCTCTCTGTTTTATTGAAAATAGAATTTTTCTTCTTCAATAATATATTCTGATTGTAGTTTCCCCTATCTCTACTTCTTCTGATTTCTCCCCACTCTCCTCCCATCCATATCTATTCTCTTATTGTCTCTCACTAGAAAACCATCAGATTTTAAGGAATAATAATAAAGTAAAATATAATAAGATAAATTATAATAAGATAAAACAAAAATTAACATAACAGAATTCCAGAAAGAAATAAACAGAAAGAAAGAAAAGAGCCCAGAAGAAGACATAAAAATAGAAACTCATTAATTCACAAACTTGGGAATCTCATAAAAACAGTAAACTGGAGGCAATAATGTGTATTCAAAGAACCTGGTCTAGAACAATGTGGACCCTGTGCATGCTTCCCCAGTCTCTGTGAATTCGAGTGAGCTTTGATCATGCTTCTTTAGAGGGCTTTGTTTTGTCACCTCCACTCCCTCTTACATTCTTTCCATCTCTTCTACCACAGGTTTCCTGAACTCTTAGAGGAGGGACAACCAGTTTAGGGCTGAGTGTTCAAAGGTTATTGTGCATTCTCTGCATAATGTCTGAATGTGTATCTCTGTACCCAATACAGACTTTTGATAAATATGCTAAGGAGATTTTTATGTAAAATTTTTAATATATCAAATATGACTGTAAGTATTTTATAATTTTTAGAAACCTAAGGTATATGCTGTCATTGAAAACTATTGTTTTAAGATCCCCAGAAGCCATATTTTTCTGGCCTTCCTTAGATGCTCAGGGCCTTGCTTTCTGCCTGTGCAAGATCAACTGAAAGGTATGAAAGATAGGGAACAAAGCCTGAGGCTGTGATATGGACCTTTTTTCTGGTCCCATGAATCTCTTGTTGTAGCATGTCTTTGTAAGCTGTCATATTTTATCTTATAATCTGCATCCATTTTTAATCTTCAATTGAATTTTTATTATATATATATATAATAAATTTATAAATATATTTAACATATATTTATAAATCTATTTATAAATATATATAAAATAAAATTTATGACCTTAGCTATTTTGGTTGTATATGGTGTGTGTGTGTGTGTGTGTGTGTGTGTCTGTTTTTCTGTCTGTCTGTCTGTCTGTCTGTCTGTCTGTCTGTCTGTCTGCACAGGTATGTGGGTATACATCTGTATAGATATGAGTGCACACATGTGTGCATGTGAGAGAGGGCTGAGGTTGATGTCACATCTCTTCTTTAATCTCTATTCCACTTACTGAAGAAGTATCTATAAATGATGACAAGGGTTTTGGGGGTATTTATTTATTTATTTATTTATTTTAGATATTTTCTGTATTTGCATTTGAAATATTTCCCCTTTCCAGGTATGTCTTTCAGAAATCCCCTATCCAATCCCCAGCCTTTATGATGGTGCTCCTGCACCCACCCACCCACTCCCTACTTCCCACCCTGATGCCAAGGTTTTTATTTCAATAGACTATCTAGTCAATTTCATCTAAGGATTCATAAGGCAGAAACAAGGATTATAGGTGGACTGTAACACTTTCCCGACTTGTATGCAGATACTGACAACCCAGACTCCAGTCTTCATGCCTGTGAGCACATGCTTTGTCTACTGAGTCATCCTTTTAGCTCCTATTCTGGCTATTACAAAAATTTGGTACTGAATGTGTGACAGAATTGTTTCACCCCTTCTATGACTGTGGGGAAACTAAAACACCACATCCATTAAGCTGCCCATAGCCCTATACCCAGGCCCTGAAAAACAAATCACCAGTTGTTTATTTTCTGTGATTCTTAACAGCTGGAAGTATGTTTTATATGTATAATCTAATTTTTTTGGTTAATGTCTGTGACACAATCATATCATGTACTATCATAACTCTTGTAAAATTGAAGTATACCCATTAAGCTTCCCATTGACCTTTATCCAATCTCTGAACCAATCACCAATCATTTTTTCTGTGATTTTAATAGCTATATGATTTAATGTATAATCAGGTTTTTTTTCCATTTTCTGGTGCTGTCTAGTTTATTTTTCTAATTTCTTCAAGGTTCCCTCATTTTATGGAATGTTTCCAAATGTCTTTCCTTTGAGTGGATAATATTTTATTCTTCTTCACCCTACCTTTGTTTCTTCTGTTTATATTCACTGGAGCCGTGAGGTTTTGGCCTTGTAACTATTTGGAACAATTCTTCTATAAACGTGAAGGTACAAATTGCTTTTATGAGCTGTTTTCAAGTTTTTTGATAATATATCCAGAAGTAGCAGCACTAGGTCCTACATTCTACTTTTAATCATTCAAGGATCAATAGCAGTGTTTTTCTTTTTTTTTTTCTTTTATTGGTCATTTTGTTTACTTACATTTCAAAATTAACAGTGTTTTTCAATGTGGCTCTGCCACTGTACATGGCTCCAATCTTGTCACAATTCTGTGGACCTAACTATAACATATTTTTTAAGAAAATCAAGATTAAAAACTTCATATGTTCAGGAACTTGGGGTGTACTTTAGGACCTCAGGCTAAAATGGCTTAAATTGAAAATTTGAAAAAGATAAATCGATTCAGAAAGCCAACCCAGACAAGTAATACACATTGCAGAAAAATAACCCTCTACCCTCTCCTATACAGATATGATCTGTGAAAAGTATGGCTCCAGAACATATTCTCTTTGGAAGGAGCCACTGACAAAGCATCCTGTGGGCATGGAAGTTCATGTATATGGGGGATATTTGCCAGCATTCTCTCAGACTCTGAAAAGACAACAAGTACCATATACCTAGGGTGCAAAAGAGTAGACATGGGAACTTAAGCAGAAATTTGTTTAAAAGAAAGGATGGCAGTTACAAACTTACAAATTTAGAAATATGTTTTACCTTCATTTGTGTCATTATTACTTGAAAAACCATTTCCTTTTTGTTAGGTCAGTTTTCTCACATTTATAATTTCCCTGTCAAACTTATTATTACTTGCTCAGAGTTCTGGAAGAACTAATTTATATTAAATTGTCAGTGATCTATGAGCCACAGTCTATCAATTCTGTGTGTGAAATGATAAATATAGAAAGTAAGTAGTGGGAAAACAGCTGTAATTTTGAATAAAGGGTCTTCTTTTATAGAAAAATTAAAGTATAACACAAGGTAATAGATAATGCCATTGTGTTTGTTCTTATGCAAGGCTTGTGATTTAAAAGCACCATGGCTACAGCCATTAATTTTCTTGTATCTTAAAATAAAAAAGATTTTCTTTAAATGCTTTAAGGAAACCTGAAAATTGGTGATCTACTTCTGTTATATTTCATTACCAACCAAGGTTAACAAGGATTATAAAAGTTCCTTATAGAATGAGTAATTTTCTGTTAAAGTTATCTAAGAATGACTGGAGAGGGGCTGATAGTTGGAAAAGCATAATCTGCTCTAAAAACAATGTTTCCTCAATTTTACTATACTTATTGGTAGTCATTCCATGTTATAACCATGTAGATACCATTTCTAGTGAAATATAATAAATAAAACACAAAAGGTGTCATGCAATTAGCTGTATGCTTTAACCTCTAAAAATACTCATTCACGAAAACAGATATTCTGTGATATTCTTTCAAGGAAATCATTGTGATGAATGTCCATAGGCTTGTTGTGATCAGAGACTATAAATCCCTGCAGAAGTACTTTTACTTGTCTCAGAATGGAATGTTGCTTTTCCAGCCAAGAAATAATTGGAGCTCTTAATGCTCGAAGGAACTTCAAGAAGCAGAACACACTTTTCTAGCCAAACAATACTCTTTAAACTACAGAATAAATTCAATGAAGACTAAGACGTTTGTGTTATCAGAGAAGACTGCAGAATGATTAAGATTAGTGACTCAGATGACTCTGTGATATTGATGTGATTCAAGGGTTTATGTATCAAATTAATCTGCCACAGATGCTGTACATTGGTGTGATATTCAGTACCTGTCATAAGACTGCACGTTACATCTTTCCCCTGCTGTCTCTGATCTTTTGAGGGGTTTTGTCATGGGAAACAACCTATTTGAAGTGTAATGCACTTTGGCAGAGAAGATGCAGACAAAGTTAAATCACTTAACCTGTATGAATTGACATTCTCATACATACTTCACATTTGTTTTGAGCATTTGTGTTTTTTACTTGAGTCTAAGAAGAGACTGCTTTATACCATGGTGTCTGGCCTTGCAGAACATTCAACATACATTTACACTAGCTCAATCTTGTGAATCCCAAAGCAGATCTTCCATATGGGATTGGGGCTTGGCTGTATCATTGCATCTGAGCCTTTGTCTTCTGATACTCACTAAAAAGCACACTGGAGCTCCCCACAGCCATGAGTAGAGTAATGTTGGACTTTCAATTAAAAAAACATCCTATTAAATTACTTTAACCTATAAAACAATAGTAACAGGCTCTAGCAGGTATGGAAGTCTAGATTTTCTATTTGGTTTATCAGATTACAAGAAATCTCATTGAAGCAAGTCTCACATTTGTAGCTATTTACCATAAATTTCTTTAATAACAAATTTAGTCAATTAAATAAGATGAATTAAGAGGAAGCAAAGGTCATGTGGTAGTAATACTTTAATGTGTTTTATTATTTTTCACTATGTCTATGTGGGGAAGAGGGATATTCACATAAATATAAGTAACTTAAAGGTATGAACAGGCAAATGATTTTCTGGTCATTACAGCTGTAAGTCAACTGAAGTTGTGAGTACTGGGAACTGAACTTAGGGCCCCTGAAAGAGCAGGAGCTTAACCACGGAGTCATCTTTCCAGTCCATGGCTGATATCTCTGTTCCTTTTTCCTGTGGACTTTAAAAGTCTTTGATTTTTTAAATAGTAAATTCATCAGGATGTGTGAGATGGATTTCTTACCATTTTATCAGTCCCTGGCTTTGATTTTCAACCTTCCATGTGTTCATCTAGAATATCTCTATTTTCTGAAAAGTTGTGCTGGCTGTACAGTCACAGATGGGAACAAGGAGGATCGCCATCTGTCTTCATGGAGAAGATGGTCAGGGCGAGCTTGAGTCTGAGCTTATGAAGATAAATAAGACAAGATCCAGCGCAGAAATGCAAATAAAATAAACCTTTTTTGTCTGGGAGCAAATCCCGAGTTTTCTTTCTTCACTATCAAGCAGGAGATCCACTTCTGAGGAAGATCTGAAAGCTGAGCCAGTATAGTCCCCAGCTCAAGACCAGTATAAGCAACTTAACAAGGCACTACCCCCACCACCATACACACAGAGCAACTCACAGAACAAACAGCAGAAGGTCAGTTATCATGAACATTGGAAAAGAGCATGGGGGCTATGTTTCAGAATCCTGAAGGATTTGGTCTGTTGTGATGCCTGAGTGATAGAAGTCTCAACATCATTTTTCATTGTTTCTTCAACCAGTTCCTGGCTATTGTAAATAAGCAGTATGATGATGTAATCCATGTAAATACATAGATGAGAGTGTATCTCTAGAGTAAGGAATGCATACCCAAGTGTAGTGTAACTGGACAATGTGATAGATATACTTTTAGATTTTTGAGGACCCTCTTCACCCCTGATTTCCATAGGCTGCACCAACAATGGCAGATGAGGGATACATGGTGAGAATGACACTTTTCAAACACTGAATGCTACCACACTGAATCAGTGCAACTCTGCTGTGCAGCTCTACAAGCTGTGAAAGAGAATATGAAACACAAGGAGAGTGGTTAGCAAAAGTATGGGATGAGATTCAGAGCAGACAGGGAGAAATTCCTGAGTACAATGATACCATGGGTGGCTAGATAGAAGGCTTCTGTGTTTTTTATGCCTAAGCAGACCTGTTAAATAGGATAATTAGTTTCCTTGATCTCAGGAGGAATGGTCACAGACACTACCAAAGGAAGATTTATCTAAAGATAAGCCAAAATATACAATTACAAGGACAAATATAAAAAACCTGCTTTTCCTTTTCATGGTTTCTATCTTTGTATTTCTCCTTTCTAGATGTCCCTGACACATGCTCTAGACTTTTTTGATGCTACAATGGCTTTGATGACATGTGTGACCACCTATAGCCAGATGAAGTGTGAGTTCTCCATTAGCATTTCAGGGCTAGATTTCCAGTGGTTTAAGGGTTCCTTATCACCTTAATATCAGTTTCAGAGTCATAGCATGATTCTATCCAATGCAAAGACTTTTGTTTGTACATTTACTCCAAGTAGTATGCTGAGACGATTATTATGTGGGGCTGTGGTTGAATTGGTGTGTAATGCTTCGTTAAAAACTAATGAAATTAATCAGCTTAATTAAGTAGACCTGAAGCTATGAAATTAATTATAGTGATACTGAATATCCTAAAATACCCATCTACTGACAAGTATTAATATTTAATGCTAATTATTACATTAATTTATTTCTATGGTATGTATCTAAGCAACTATGTGGCTTTTTAAATTTTATATCATAAAGCAAAAAGATGTTAGCATTCCTTATCCAAAAAAGTACATTCTGTAGTCATTTTATATTCTATATACTCTGCCTTTGTGTGAATAGACTGTAACACTTCAGTATGTATAATTGTCCTATCTCTTTCTTAGTGTGGTAAAGTTATAGGTAAACACCCGAGTACATGGCTTCTATTGCTTAAATGTAGATGTTTTATCTAGACCACAGTCTACGAACATTAATAAAGCCCACCACCACCAACAGCATCAACAACAAAAAAATCCCTATAATATAGTGAGTTGTCTAGTTGCTTTAAGGTATTGTATGTTTTACAGGGCCATAAACAGGTTTGTGAAAGACAGTATGTCAACATCTTCACTAATTTATTAATATTTTTGAAGTAATATTTTAAACTTATATATATATATATATATATATATATATATATATATCTCCAAGCCTATCTATGTAATTATATATATTATTCCAAACATATCCAGGTAGCCAAATGAATGAACACTAGCTAGCTGCTGTGTTTAATTGAATTCATGTTTGATAATTTCATATAAAGCCCAATTTTTACAAAGTCCAAACTATAGCTATAAATTGTATTTACCTAGCAGTATTTAAAATAGAGTTTGACTGGGGCACAGTAAAGCCATCGCATTCTTTCTTGTGACAATAAATGCTAATCCTGCATTTGTAGACCTTAGCTTAATTAATATAAGAACTTTACATCATTAGCACTAGATTCAAATTTTTCTCATTTAAAAATTATAAATCTTTTGAGATTATAAATTAATTACATCACTTCCTCCTCCCATTAGTCTTCTAAATGGCTCCATAGCCTTCTTTGCCTCCTTTTTCTCTTTTTCATTAATTATGTTTTTAGGGCTCATAATTTGGCATTATATAACCAAGTGCTTTGCTTCTCCTTGGGGGTAGACTTGATTCTCTAGCTCATAATATGCCTTAGCTTTTTATAGTATTTTTGTGCACAATTGAGGCCTCTGGAACTTTCTTCCATTCATGTCAGCATGTTTACTTTTCTGTCCTTGTTCTGGTCATGTTATACAGTCATGTTGGTGAGACACTATGTGTACACTTTCTGACATTCTTATGAGACACAATCTCCCAGCAAACTACCTGTTCTAGTTCCATCTGGCTGTTAGAATATTTCTACTCCCTCTTGTCCAATGATCCCTCAGCGTTGTGCGTGGGAGTTGTAGTCTAGGTCCATCTATTGGAATTTAGATCCACAACTTTGTATTTTGATTAGTTGTGGTTCTCTGTTATGGTCTCAATATTTTGCAGACAAGTTTCCTTGATGAAAGATGTTGGATACTATACATATCTGTGAGTATAAGGACAATATTTGAATGTAATGAGTTATTACGCTGGTTTAGTAAAAAGACAATTGTAGGTTCTCCTCCAAGTTTCATGAGCCCACTAGCCTAAGTATTTGGCTAGGTTTATAGTACCAGCCATGATTTCCTTCCTTTTGACAGGACTTAAATCCAATTACAAAGCTGTTGGTTACCAACAGGTATTGGTATGTGTACCTACTGCACATTTAGAGATATCAGGCCCTGCTGATCATTGTTGTGCATCGTAGGTGTCATCGCTCAGTAGCACTGCTGGCTGCTTCCCTCTTTTGGAAGCTTGCTAAGTATATGATAAATGATGAGGTTCAAACACGGAGAACCTCAGAAACCTTAGCAACCTCAGCTTTGTGCTTTCAATGAAGAGCTTTTAAGTGTTGTCTAATTTCCTAAAATAGTAATGTTACAAACATCAATCAGCTTTTCATGTCGATGTTATAAAGTAAGAAATTCATTGAGGAGGTAATGTGAGGTCTCAAGCCACAGAGAAGATAATATATGAGTTGACAATTAGCAGATTTTATCTTGCTTGAAAATACCAGACCTTACACAAATTGAATGAGTTAAAATCCCTGAAAAGACACTTTGGAAAATTAATTTTTATGTGTGGGACAAAATATAAAATAATAATTTTATGTAAACCTAAACAAAATATAGTAAATAAACAATTTTAGATTTCTCAATATTTTTTTTTCTTAATCATGTTGTTCTGTATGTGACATTAACTGATAGGCAAAGGAGTTTCACAGGAGAGAGGAACTGATTGTAGATTGCTATTAACAGTTCTTAAATTTTCAAGGGTTTAATACTGGAGAAAGAGAAGGATTTATTTTAGACTCTGAGGCTCAAAATGTAAAAAAGATGAAATTATTAATGGCCTGTCAAACCGCTCAGAATGACTGCTGAACCAGAAATGTAGGAATGGCTAAATTAACTTATCTAAAATTACTTTAACAATCATCATAAAATTTCTCCTGGATGTAAAGGCAAAGATAAAACAAAATGTTTAAAAAGGAAAATCTTTGAGTTTTTTTTTTTAATCTTATTTATATGAGTGTATTTTTACGTGTGAGTATGCATGCCATATATGTGCCTGGTGCCCATGAGGGCCAGATGAGGTTACACGATACCCCAAACTGGAGGGATAACTCTTCTAGGCCATCATGTAGGTGCTAAGAACTGAGCCTGGGTCCTATTGAAGAATAGCAGGTGCTAGAGTTGCTTTTCAAAGTGAATGTCCATCATTCCTGCTACATAAAAACAGCACGGTGTTCATATTTGATTTACAACTTTACTTTCAATGTGGACATGATGCTTCTTATTGCTGGCTGATGAAAAACCAAGACCATCCTGTCTATTCTATTAGTGATTTAGTGATACCTCAAAGACAAGTTTTTACTTATTCTTGTTCAGTAAGGACAGTGAATTGTAGTGTTGAGGGCCCCCAGCAACAGCAGGATTACTTAGGTAATACTTCAGGATTTCTCAACTAATGCATAGAACTCATGGACTTGGAAATGCATGATGGCACAAATGATTGCCAGAGTATTTATATATGAAAAAGGAAAGGACATTACTGCAAGATCCAAATAGGATGCTCATATGTTGGGTGGCATATTTTTCTACGGATGTGTTTATTAAGTTGTAATTTGGAAGAATTTGTAATGCCTTCAGAAAATTGTTGAAAGATGTTATTAACTCTATTAAATCATAAATGTATTTCTAAAAATCTTCCTATGTTCAAAGCAGTCAAAGAAACCGAAGCAAAAAAGTTGATGCTACATGGTTTAATCTACCTGAGACTGGGAGTCTATAATGAGCATATGAATTATCCGTATGACTTATAATTCAACCTGATTTGGTTTAGTCCAATGGTCTTTTATTAAGTTATACTATGGTTCCACATGAACAGGTACAGGTGAAGAGAACTCCAGCACCCGCTCCTGCATACCCCCCATGGTGGCCTAAATCTCTGCTACACTCCTCTTTCACTCAGCATCCTGTGCTTCTGAGCTACTTTTTCCAAATTTCACATTTTTATTTTTATTTGCATTTGCATTTATTTACCTATAAAATGAGCCCATCCCTAATTTGTAAGGCAAACTAAAAATTATTTTTGTTTTCTATGTTTTGGGAAGGCATTTTGCTAGAATCAAATGTCACCTGTGTTCACAAGTCAAGTGGCATTTTTTATCCATACCCTATTGCAAACAGACTCAGTACTTAGAAGTCTCTGTGCTCGCCTCTCAATCTGTCACCCATAATCAGTTTAGGTCATTCACTAAACTGTCTGACTTTCATTCTGTCTTCCTCTTATTAAAGCTGCTCCAGAGGCTAGTGTCAGCAATGGATATCACAGAATGCCAATAACTGCTGCATGCTTTGTTATTCTTTCTCAGTGGTATACTCTAAAGGTGCCGGAGCAGTGGGGTGTTGGGAAAATCAAAGAGACTAGTGAAGACTTAGCTAGGATGCTGAGCAAGGTACACATTTAGAATGAAGAATTAAGTAGGATAAATTTTGTAACACTTTCTAGTATAATACATTGAGGGTACTTAGCATTATCCAGGGGTCTTTGAAGCTTTGAAGGGTAGTTTTGAAGGATATTAGTAAAACCAGACTGACAATCACTGGTGTGAAGAGTGAGCAATGGTTTTCTATGTAGTCTATGCCAGAGCAGCTGATGTATAAAGCACTGTAAGAACCTAAATGAGGATACTCCCCACAGAGGCAGAGAAAGCTGTGTTACATACAAGTCACGGTTTACAACTTGTCAGGGTTGTGCCACATGTCACAAATTCTTAAGATAGTCATCATGTAGCTCCAGTTCTTGTGTTAGGGTAATTTTTATCCAAGCCAAGCCATGCATTTTAGCATGCATAGCAGGTGTTTGATCCTGGAAGCAAGAAAGCAAATTACAAATCCAAACATCATTTTGTCTAATGCAGATATTTCCTTGAAGTGTCTCAGCACTTTAGTATTCATCTCAAATAAGAAATGTGTCCAGCACATGGATTGTTCCTTCATAAGGATCTCTGTGTCACATTTGGCAGTCTCAACACTTCATCCAATCTAATTCAGAGTCATTAACTTTTGTACTTAGCCACATGGATTCAAATGCCAAGTATGCTGAACACTTGCAGGCAGATGTTGTCAAAGATGCTCTCTCAGTTTCCTTGATTGATTTGCATAAAACAGCCATTGCCACTGAACACGAGGTGTGTCAACCAGAAGGAGGCTTTTGCTTGCTATTGAGTTCTGGAAAGTACTTGGTTTAAGGAAGCTTTCACCTTACTTCACTGGAATAACAATTGCTGGAAAAATGAGTAGAGTTTATAGCTTTGGCTTCTTCAATCAGTGTAGAAGTGGATTTTAGTATGAGGAAAAGTGTACTCTTTTGCAATTGGATGGGATGTTTAATGGATAGCTACTGTGGAGCCCCCAAAACATTGTGATCAGTTTTTTTCTTTTTTTTTTTAAACCAAGACTTGCTCCTCTAATAGATGTGTTTAATTTACTGTCCCATGTCATTCCAAGGTCAGGGTAGCTCTTAAATTAGAAAAACACCATTAGCTGTAATACTGATTAGCCTTGCTTTTAATAACCTTATTTTTAATGGATATTTTATTTATTTATTTCAGATGTAACCCCCTTTCCCTATTTCCCCTCCCTAGAACTCCCCATCCCATCTCCCCTCCTCCTTTTTGCTTTTATACCATTTTAATTACATGCAAGTATTAAGGTCAGTTCTAGGTTGAGGAACTAGCAAGACAATAGATGCAAATAGTCAAGGAACAAGCAAGACAATAAACACAAATAGTCAAAGAATAAGCAAGGCAATAAATAAAGTTCTGTGAACACTCCCGTGATCACTGTTTGTAAAGGCTTATCAGGATGACCAAAATATCTGAGCCAACTTCCCTGTCCTAGCCCAAAGTCCTTTTCATGTCTGAAGCCTATTTCCTTGTTCTAGCCTAAAATTTAGATTCCTGCCTGAAATTACTTCTTGAATGGAACACTAAGGGGGTTTGTAAGAAAAATATCCAGTCTCCCACCAAATAAACACTGTCTATAATATGATTTTCTTGTAAAACCTTACTCTTGTTCAGATAGGAGAAGAATTGGTTTCACCCATGAAGCCTTTAAAATAAGGCTCCATTGACTATCAGAGACTTAACCACCAACCAAAGAGCATAGATGGACTGGACCTAGGTATCTGACACATATGTAGCAGGTGTGCAACTCTGTCTGCATGGCAGTTCCAAACAACTAGAGTGTAGATTATCCATACAGGTATTTCCTGTCTGTAGAATCACTTCCCCTAACACCACTGTCTCATCTGGTCTCAGTGAGAGAAGCACCTAGCCCTGCAGTGACTTGATTTTCCAGGCTGGAAGGATATCAAGTGGTGTCATCTACTCTCTCATAGGGGAAGGGAGGAAGCATTGAGGGAGGGGTTGTAAGGCAAGTCACCCAGAGCAGGGACAGCAAAACAGATGTAAAACAAATTAAAAAGTAAAAACTCACATTTTAATAGCATTATGCATCATGATATTTCTCCTTTTCATCAAAATTCTTCACATAATTCAATACCAAGTATGTCAGCAAATAAATTTTTACTTGGATTCTTTTTTTTTGTGAAAATTAGTTATTTTTTTCATATCATTAAGAAACAACCAAGCAGAGAATCATGGACTGCTGAAAGTTTTCCTCACGGAGAGTGTATATTTGTTGGATGCTAGTGGCAGAGCAGGTTTTGTCATTCAGGCAGTGAGCCAAGCCATGACAGAAATCTCAGTGAAGTGGAAAAAAGAATATTTTCAGTGAAAAGGGGAAGCCCCATTAAGGATGTTACAGTTATGCTGAGACCTACAATGTTCCTGACTGAGACAATAGATTATATACTCTAAAATGAGAACAAGCTTGATGGCCAGGGGAACACAAGGAAGGTCTGTGTATTTATGGAAAGGAGAAAATGTAGTTTGAAATGAGACTGGTCATGACAAGATGCTGTATTTTCAGTATTTGGGGTAGCCACTTAGTTAAACACTAGATGAACTTCTGTTTGAAGAAACTGATGGTACTTGATAGGGTTGAGATGGAATATGAGGAGGAGGCCTGGAGATACTCAGAGCCAGGGATTGCCACAATCTCTGTGTCAGGTGATGGAGGAGTGACTTGGGTGTTATAGTGGATGTGGAGAAAAATGCACAACTCAAGACTTGTTCTGGGGAAGCAGCTGATCAAGAACTAGAGAGTGGATGTGAGGAGGAAAAGTAAATGAGACAAGTTGAGGCTGAATTGGGCTTAGGTTTTGTGGGTAGTAGGTTTCTCTCCTAACCTCCAAGGTTAGACCTGATGTAAAGAAATGCATTGAAGCCAATATCTGAATAGCACCAGTGCCTGGTACAGTTGTAGAGGTTAGCCAATAATTATCTGGATTTGATAGATTAATGATTTGCACAGTAGTCCTAAGTGGACTCTACAAGTCCTGTGTGGTTTGTTCTGCAAGCTATTTATAATGAACAGTTCATGACTGCAAATCACAAGAGATGTTCACAAATGTTAATTACAATTTGGAAATCTGTGTAACAATTTGCATTTGCTGTAATTTGCAAATAGTATTTTATCTTCCTGGTCATTTTCTTTTTATTCAATTAAATGTCAATCTGAAAAAAATGCCTTATTTTTTTCAGATTTAAAATTTAATCTGTCTTAAATTAACTCTGGTTTTATTTATTTATTTGTTTGTTTGCCTTTTGCTGACATCACTCCTCTTCTTTATCAAAACCCTGATATTATTCCCTGTCATGTTCTTAATATATTCCTCATGTTTCTTTATTATTTTGTTTATTTAAAATGTGTTTGTCTCTTACAGAATATATGTGAATCACAGCTTCCACTCTCCTTTCTTCCTCATCCCCCACTTCCAGGGATGTGGAATTCCTGCTCTCTTCCAGGTTCACTCCTCCTTCCTCTTCAGAAAAAAGCAGCCATCCCAGTGATATCAGCTGAACACAACATAACAAGATGCAATAAAACTAGGTATATACCTTCATATCAAGGCTGGACTAGGCTACCCAGTAGGAGGACAAAGGTCCCACAAGAAGGCAAAAGAGTCAGACACACCAACACCCATACCCCATTATTGGGAGTCCAATAAAAACCCAGGCCAAAGAACCACAGCATGTATGCACAGGGCCTGGTTTGACCCATGCAGGTTCTGTCATTGCTGCTCAGTCTCTGTGAGCCCTTATGAGCTCTGCTTATTTGATTCTGTAGGCTATGCTAGCCTAGCTTCTACAGTCCTTTCTCCCTTTTTTTCTGCAGGCATCACCCTAGGTCTGTTAATGTTTGGTGGTAGGTGTCTGCTCCAGTCAGCTGCTGGAGGAAGTCTCTCTAGTGATGATTGGACTTTCATTGATCCAGTGAGAATACCAAAATGTCATTATGAATAATTTCATTGACTTTATTCATTAATTAATTAATTCATTCATTGTCAGATACCTTAGGTCTCTGAGCCATCTAGCTCCTGCATCCTGGCCATCTAGGCAGTGCAGGGCATGGACTCCGTTCTCCTGACATGGGGCTCAGGATAGACCAGTCATTGGTTGGCCACTCCCCCATGCTCTGATCTAGCATTGCTGTAACACATCTTGCATACAGGACAGGTTGTGAGTTTTAGATTTTGTGGCTGGATTGTTATCCCAGACCTACTACTGGGAGCCTACCCTGGTTACAGCCAAGGGCTAGTTCAGGCTTCATGTCTTCCATTACTAGGACTATTAAGGTTAACTTCAGAGGGTCCAGGAAGTTTCCACTTCACTAGGATTCCACATCACCCTGCAAATGCACACCGATTTCTATATTCAATTTTTAATTAAAAAGTCATTCCCAAATATTCAATAGTTTCTGACATTCATTTCTTTATTGTTTCTTTATTGTTTCTTCATTGTTTGGTTTTAGAGATGTCCTGAAATTGGCTGCTTGTAGATGCAGATCTATTACTTACTACATATTTATTCTTCCTCATTGCTGTTGTCTTTTATGCCAGTGGTATGACGTCTTGATTACTATAGCATTATACACGTCTTGAGTCCAGTGTCTTGATGACTCCAGGTTTATCCTATTCGCCTGAATATTGTTTTGTGGTTTAGGGATCCTTCCTGATTCCATATGACTTATGTTTTTATTTTATCTCTTTAATAATAGTCATTGATATTTGATGGTAATTGCATTGAATATGAAAATTACATTATTTAAGATGGACACTATATACTAATTCTTCCAAGTCGTGGACATAGTGGCCTTTCATTATTAGTGTTTATTTCTTTTTCAAATTTCTTTATAAGTACTGTTAAACATTCTTTGTAGACATCAGTATACTAAATTTATTATTCATAGATGCTCTTTGTATTTATTTACTTATTCACTGGCGATACATGGAAAGCTCATAACTGGTGTGTAAAATGAGACATTAGTAAATGATGTTCTAAAAGCTGGATGTCCACATATAGAAGACTGAAACTAGATCCCTTTCTCTCATCTTATACAAATGCTAAATAGAAATGGCTCAACTACTGTAAGATCTAAAGCTATGAAACTTCTAGAAGAAAGCATAAAGTGACACTGGTATGAGTGATGTTTTTTATGACCCCAAAAGCGTAGAAAACAACTGTTAAAATAGACAAATGAAGTTGTGTGAACTAAGAAGCCATCACACAGGAAAATTAAATAATGATGAGACAGACTTTAGGAGTGAAAAAATAATTTAAAATTCATCCTTCAACAAAATAGGAATATTCAGAATATACAAATAATCAAAAACAACCATTAAATGCATAAAAGTTAAGTTACTTGAAATGATTATGCATAAGAAAAAAACAACAAAAATTTCCAAGTGTATGAAAGAGTATACAACATTGCTAATCATCAGGGAATTATAAACTAGAACCACAATAAAGTATCAGACCCAAGCAAGACAATGGGCAATTGATATCGAAATTGTTTTTAAACTAACAAATGTGAGTATGTTGAGGGAAAAAAATAACCCTATAATTTGCTCAATGGGAATGTAAATGATTATAGACATTATAAAGATTAGGACTTTTTTTAAAAATTAAAAGCATCTGTATATGATCCAACTATCCTGATATTATGTTTATATAATAAACTAGCTCATCAAAGTTTATCACAGATTCTCATCTGTTCAGTATAGCCCTAGTCACAATAGCAAAATAATGCCATGAGTTCTATTTTTTTAGATTAAAAATAGATTACAATATATTATAATTATGGTTCCCTTTTTCTCTCTTCCTTTTTCTTCCTCACCTCCCTTCTCCCTCTGGATCCACTCCTTTTTTGTCTTTCATTAGAAAACAAAGGGCTTCTAGGACATAACAACCAAACATGACAATAAATTATAATAAAATGATGCAAAAACTTTCATATTGAAGTTGGACAAGACAACCAAGAAATCCTATTCATAAAATTTAAACTTAATATATAATCTGTAATGTCCATTGATGGCAGTGTAAATAGTTCTAAGGAGAGTATTTTTCAAGTACAAAATAATGAATCCTGCTGTGTGCATAGAATTGGAGGGCATTATGCTAAATGAAATAATCCAGTCACAGACAAGTAAATGTCCATTTTTACTGCCAAAGTTTTTCAAAACAGGAAAGTAGAATATTAATTCCTGCAAAATAAGAATGGAAATGGAGATTGAGGCTAGAGTGAGATTGGATCGTGAATATCAAAGCCCAATTAGAAATGAGTTCTAGCGTTGCAGGGAGTGCTGGGTGATTTCAGGTTATTCTAACCTAGTATACATTGTAGAAGATCTAGAAGAGAGGACAATAAAGTTGGAAAATGATAAGGAAATGACTCATGAGGGGAAATATACAAAGAATCCTGTTCTTATTGTCCTTATATTCATAATTAATCAGACCATGGGTAACTAGAGGCAGGCAGATTACTGCTTCGCTTCTTGCAAGGTTTATGAAGTATAAAGTAATATGGAAATACATTTTCACAGCAAATTGCTGTCCCAAATGTCCTGATATTTGAATTAATGTGACTTTTTATATTTGCCCTCTCGATTTCTTCCTAAATGTCCCATTACCAGTTGCTGCTTGTCTACTCAGTTCATTGCTAAGGCTCCCTCTAGTAGCTGTCAGTGCTCATCATGGTTGTCTTGTTTCTTTTTTTTTTTTTTTAATGTCTTGCTTTTCATTACCTCTATAGTGGTTTCTCTTTTTAAAAAAAAGATATGATTTTGTGTTTGTTTGCTTGTTTTTCATTTTGTGTGGTACTGGAACAGAACTTGGGGCTTTGTACATCCCTAGATCCAGCTTCTACAGTTTTGAGATGATATCTTAGGAAAGCTTGTATTTTCCATCATGTTTGATGCAGTACCACATAATTATTATTGATAATAATTCATCTCTATTTCATTTGCACCACTAACTCTGAGGTATTTAAATTCTTCATTTTTCTTCACCATGTCTTGCATATGGCTATGTTGCTCCTCTAAAGTCTTCAGTATAAAATCATTTGAGAGGAACTGAAATGTATACAGCTGTCTCTCAACAAATATGACAATTACTTTGCATCTTTTATTAGTAGTAGTAGAATTAATAAAGCTGAAAGCTCTAGAACTTTTATAATATAAACTTTATATTTATAATTATTTATAAATTTCAAGTAATTCCTAATGTATTATCTTTTACCTGGTGTGACTAATTTTTTTTTATTTTATATTGTATTTGGTTATATTTGCTTTAGATATTTTTTAATTGTCAGTCTTCACTTAACACACTTTTCAGCCGGGTGGTGGTGGCGCACGCCTTTAATCCCAGCACTTGGGAGGTAGAGGCAGGCGGATTTCTGAGTTCGAGGCCAGCCTGGTCTACAGAGTGAGTTCCAGGACAGCCAGTACTACGCAGAGAAACCCTGTCTCGAAAAAAAACAAAACAAAACAAAACAACAACAACAAAAAAAACCACACACACTTTTCAGTGCTATAGTTTTACATCTAAGAATTTACTATTTTCAATTAGAATTTCTTATGATTATTTGTGCATTCTGAATATTGGTATTTTGTTAGATGGAAACTTTGCCAGTATTTTCTCACCTCTGAAGGCTGTCTCATCACTCTGTTTTTTATTGTCTGTCTTCAACTCAGTTTTCCGGAATATCTGACTATTTCTATTGCATTCAACTTAAGCTACAATCTATAAAATCAAGTCATCATTTAACCATTACATTTTCATATTTGACATGGTCAGTAAGTTCTTTTAAATATTATTTAATTGTAGCTCATGTTATTCCTGTTTTCCCTTTGGTCCTTGATGACATTTCTTATATTCATTAGCATTGTTATCTGTGTTTTCTATTTCTGTGTTTCCTTTCTACATGAAGAGGTTTTTTGGTTTTGTTTTGTTTTGTTTTGTTTTAAATATTATTGTTCGCAACTCAAGGGGATGTTTTGCCATGATGTACTAATTGAATTAATTGTTTTAATATACATTTCTACATAGGCTTCAACTATATTCCCACCTTACCCATTAGGGCATCCTACATTACAAGGCTAAGATATTCACTCACATTAAAACAGTTAAGCCATTGAAGAAGCTAGAATTGGAACCTGAGTATTGTAACACCACTACCACTAACAAGAAATAAATATAGATGCATTCATCTCAGTGAACATGTACAGGTAAATAAAATCAAATCAGGAGAACATGAAAAGCAATTATGTTAATTGGGTTGCTTGGAAGAGTTCTTACATCTCATAAAGACTAAGAGCCCAGAGCAGAAGAAATTACATTCGTAAAGGTAATTCAGCATACTTGCCTTTTTCTAATACACTTGATATTAGCCTAAGAATTGTACACATGCCCTTCAAAGTAAGGCTGTTATTATACTCACTTCTTTTATAAGGAAGTTTAGTCTTCATGAGGTTCAGTAAGTTGTGTAAGTTTATAGAGGATATGCTATGGCTACAGTTTTAATCTAAATAGTCTGGTTCCCAAGTGCACACTAGCAGTGATTCTGCTGTATTTCTTGTATTATAAATACACAGAGGAGTGAAGATGACTGAGAATTAGAATACATGCCAAAAAAACAACAAAAGCAAAACAGCTAAATTACCCAACAGTGGGGAGATGCAACCTGAAGAAATCACCTCGAATAGATAGACAAGATCCCTAGTAGAGAGAAGGGTCTCCCACCTACTTTCAAATTTTTTGACCCAGAATTGCTCCTGTCTAAAAGAAATGCAAGGAAAAAAATGTAGCAGAATCTGAAGGAAAGACCATCCAGTGACCAGACTGATTTTTGATCCATTCCATGGGCAGGCACCAAATTTCTAACACTAGTACTGATACAATGTTGTGCTTGCAGACAGAAGCCAAGCAAGTATGTGCTCTGAAAGGCTCTTTCAGCAAATGACTGAGACAGATGCAGATACTTACATCCAACCATTGGACTGAGGTTGGGGACCCTTATTGCATTAGTAGAAAGACTGAAGAAGCTGAAGAGGAGGGCAACCCCATAGAAAGATCACTAGTTTCAACTACCCTTGATCCCTAGGACCCAAGTGGGGCTACCACTTATATTGAGATCTCTTGATAAGATATTTTATAATACTTGGGACACACACATGCACACACACACACACACACACACACACACACACACACACACACACACAAATTGTGCTTGACAAGCATACCCTGGAAATCACAGAGTACAAAATAATGTAAATATGTGAACATAAGATTATTTTATGGCTACAGTTCAGACTGGCAACTCAAGGCAAAAGCAATTGCTAATTTCTTAGTGACACTAACAGTTAAATCTTCCAAAAACATTTCCTGTTGTGGTCAGAGCCAAAATCACCATACATTCACTTTGCTAATTTTAGAATAGAAACATAAGCTTAAATGAAAGTAAGAAACTCTTCCTGTGGTTGGAAGTTTGGAAGATTAAATTTATGTGAAATGTTTCTGGAGCTTTCTTAGATTATCATAACCACACATAAGAGAGCGCGAAGGTTTCTAATCACAGGTATTTGTGCAATGCTGGAGGCAGAGGTAGTCTGCTTGATGAATGGTCTCAACATGGTTGCCCATATTGTTATTTACTGCTCTCAATGAGAAGAGCTGAAATCAATAATTCAAATATATGTTCAAATCAATTACAAACCTTTTAAAGTTCATGATAAACACATGTTTTTTGTTGTTATAAAATATACACAATATTTGCCATCATTATAATGTTAAAGTAAATTTCATTATCTTAAATATATTCATTCACATTATTGTTTAATCACACTTTTTGTCTATAACTGGAACTTTTTCATCTCAGAGTAAAACATTGTACTCAGGTATACTTCATCTCTTCCTCTACAGCCCTGTTTGTCACCATTCCAGTGTCCATGAATTTTACATTGTAAGGAACCTCACATACATAAAACCATACAATGAATATCCTTCAGTATGGCAGGTAAGATGAGTAGGTCTATTTAGTAAATCTTCCATGGACAGTTTGAAATAGGAGAGGCAAACACAGTATATTAGTGATTATTGTTACTATGATGATATGCAAGAAATAATATCTTAAAAGTTGAAAATGCTTCTTCATACTTTCAGAATGGTCAAACATGAAAGAGAGGGAATGAAAAAAGAAAACAGAAAAGGAGTAGAGTAGTATAGAGAGCAGGAGAGAGAGAAAGACAGAGAGACAGAGAAAGAGAGAGAGAGAGAAAGCAATAGGAAGGACATGGACAACGTATACCCTTTAAAAGTGTATCCCTGAGTGGCCTATTTGCATCATCTAGGCTCTAATTCCTAGTTTCCACTACATCCTGATAAAGTCATTAGATTTTGACTGTTACTACATTAATCAATAATTAAATCAGAACATTCTGATCTGATTGCTTTCTCCAAAGCTACACCTCTCAACCTAGCTTTGAGAATAAAGGTCTCATTCAAAACATAAGCCTTCAGAGGACAATGTATATCCAAACCAAAGTACCCATAAGATATGCAGCATTTATATCCAATGTATTTCTAGTGTCTTAAAAAGACAATGACACTGTTTCCTGCTTAGTTTCACATACTAGCAGGTAATCTCTATGTTATCTCATTTTTAGCAACCTGGCTTAAGTGACTGCTCTATTGTTAATCCTCTGGTTATTTGATACATACACAGTATTACTAGCTTTTTTTATACTTTGCCTAGGGGATGTTCAACCTAATACTCAAAATAGCCCTCTTGAAATAAATTTTCCTGTGAATTCATGAAAATGTGTTGATAAAAGAAAACAATGTACATGTATGAATGTTCCCCTAACTTTGTATATGCTCAGATCCTGCTTTAAGAAATTAAGTAGTGAATGCACTTTTTATAGGAGTATTCATATGCTTGATATATATACATTATATGTATAAATATGTATAGGTCTCAAGCATATATATATATATGTATATATATATACATATATATATATGTATTCATATAAGTATCTATGCAAACATGTAATAGGCTTTCAATTTCTAAATCAAACTTAAAATGTTAAAACCACAGAAATAACCCTATGCCACACATATATGAAGACAATTTGTCACAAAGGAAAGGTGAAGAAAGTAAAGTAGATTGGAAGGTCCAAATATGAGTGAATGACATAGCTGTACACGGGTCATCTGCACATAACTATACACGGGTTATCTGCACAAGCTGTACACGGGTCATCTGCACATAGCTGTACATGGGTCATCTGCACATAGCTGTACACGGGTCATCTGCACAAGCTGTACATGGGTCATCTGCACATAGCTGTACACGGGCCATGTGCACATAGCTGTACATGGGTCATTATCTGCACATAGCTGTACTGTGGCATGTCTGTGTTACTAATTCTGGGAAGATAGTTCACCTCAGTCCAATGATGATGTTCCTAGATTATCAAATTCTCCCCAAAAGTTAAAGACTCACCAGCTCAAATATTATATATATATATATATATATATATATATATATATATATATATAAAATAAGACACATCGCAATGCAAAGATATATTTAAATCAGAATGATTTCACTTCGGTACTACCAACAAACCAAACCTCAAGAGAACCACAAGTATTCAAGCACTTACCTTACCATGAAGCTTTAAACATTGGAGATTGATATAATTAGTTCTGATTTGGATATAAGGGTAGGGTAGATAAAGCACATTATTAAAGGTCAGTATCTTGTAAGTGGATAAATATAAATCACTTGTCCATTTGACCTCAGAATCTATAGTATTTAGTCTCTTTACGGTACCTATTTTTACAGACAAAAAAAAAATACAAATGAAAAACAGACTAACAAAAAACTGCTATTGATATACTACAAAAACAAAACACAAAACACAAAAAATAAGCTAGTATTATAGGAACTAGAAATACTGTTATAATTGCAGCATTCCCAATCACTTCCAGGGTAAGTAATTTTTACTTTGTGGGCATCAGCAGTGTCTTCATTACTTCTCTGCTAACTATTATGAAATACCTGGCTGAAGAAACTTCAAGGAAAGAGGATTATTTTTGGCTCACCCTTCAGAGCACATCAGGAGGAGGGGTGAAAGAATACACTATGGCTAGAGAGTCTAGAAGAGCTTTGTTCTTTTTAATGCGAGCTGACAGCTTGTTCATGTCTTGATCAAATAGGAAGCAGAGAGCAGGACCTCAGGGAGAGATTGCTGTGATCTGTTTTCATTGTGCCATGAGGAATGTATAGTATCTATAGGATTAGACAGTAGCCAGGTTCTGTACAGTGTTGCAGCCTCATGGAAAGTTCCATGTTAAAATAATTACTAAATATCAGCAGTGTTTACTTTTGTGTTTGGAAGAGATTAGTTTCAGAACCAAAGTTCAACATATTAGAAAAGCAAAATGATCCATTTTTCACATGATCCACTTGCCATTGACTTTGTAACAGCCCCAGTGGGCCTTGGGAGAGAACAAATGTATTAAAAACTCGTTGGCATTTCTGTGGAGGAAGATATTTTCAAAAGGGAATCAAAATTAATAGCTTACCTCGAAGTCTGGTAAGGGAAGAAATATCAAATTTTATATCAAAATTATATATTTTAATGATTTCAGATAACAGAATATAACAGACTAAAGAGGCATAATAATGTTTATGTATGAAATTATAGAGAATAATAATTACATATCAGTGCATTTTAGTTCAGAATGTGTAAAAAATATAAGGAAAAAAAACAGAGAAAAGGCCTTTGTGGTAGTTCGAATGAGAATGATCCCCACGGGCTCATAAGTTTGAATTTTTGGTCCTCAGATAGTAGAACTGTTTGGGAAGGATTAGGAAGTGTGGCCTTGTGGAAATAGATGTGGCATTATGGGAGATCATCCACTGGGATAGACTTTGAGGTTTCAAAAGCCCAAGCCTGGCTCAGTGTTTCTCTCCTTGACTTTGTGTTGCCTGAAGATCAGTATGTAAAAACTCTGTGATACTGCTCCAGTGCCATGCCTGTCTGCTTCTGCTGTGATGATCATGGACTAACCCTATAGAACTGTAAGCCAGCCTCCAATTAAATTTGTTCCTTTTAAAATAAGAGTTGTACTGGGTATGGTGTCTCTGCATAGCAATATACTGACTAAGACAGCCTTCTATCTGCTTGTTCTCTTTTATCTCACTGTGATAGTTTACACATAAGATCTTCTTGTTGTTTCATCCCATTACTGTCTTAGACTTGAATGTTCTTAAGTGTGCTTTTGAAACTTAGCCTTTAGAAAAATTGTGTAAAGTTAGCACCTTAAAACCAGAGTGGGAGTATATTAAAGACTATTGCTGTTAGGTATCTTGGAACACTCTATAGAGTCAAGGGATTTAAGTCTAGATCAAATGTAGATGATAAGGCTTAATGTGTTGTAGTGGTTTTAGATGCATAAAAAATTCTCAGCTTCCATTTGTTTCTATCTTCCAATTTACTGGATAAATGGTGTTGATACTGAGATCACAGATTTAGGTTAGCTTGCATTCTCCTCTGGTATTATTGAAAGAGAAATTTTACTTTAGAATTCTCATGCTGCAGCATGTCTATCTCCTTCTTTCTGCATAGTAGTGTGTTGGTAACTCAATAGATTATGCAAAAAAGTTTGCAATGTGATCTTAGAGAGAAACTCTGATGAGTTCAAGTACACCAGAAACCTCAACACGCTTACCACATTAATGGTCAGACAGCTTCTATGGGGTATAAAATGAAACAGTGCTCCAAACTGATGCATTCTTCCAAGAATGTCTCCCAAATTATATGTCCTTGGGTTTACAAATGCTGAATGAAAATAAGATTTTTTGTTTTTGTTTTTGTGGGATTTTTTTTTGGTTTGGTTTTTTTGTTTGTTTGTTTGTTTTACAAGCCAGGTACTGTCCCTAGTCTGGTAAATCTCTGTCTGACTACTTAGATCTTCAGCCATTCTATTCTATCCTTTTATCTGACAGTAAGCATTAACAAATAGGGAGGCATAAAATATTTAAGCCCAGGAAGCATTCAAGACTGTCAAAAGTGATCTATTCTGCAGGCATGGCCTTATACTGGGGCTTTTAAAACAGAGTTACACATTTATGTGAAAAATAGCTGCTATCCCTGCCTTCTTTTACTTCATTTGGCATTATTGTAAAGAACAAACTTTGAAATACGTTTTCAGTTCTACTTCTTTCTTCCGTTAGAGTCTTTGAACCTCATGTACTTTACTGAGAGAGGAAGTAAGATTTAAGTTTTGAAATACTGTAAGGATGTTTTACGATTTAGAAATAGATGTATCAAATGCTCTCCCACTACTCTTTGGTTCCTTAAGTATTTCTCTCACTGAGTTGTCTAAATACTTGCCTTTATTGAAATATAATCAGCCACATTAAACATTTTACACTGGCATGGGTCACAAAGAAAGCCATAACATAAAGTTTTCCAATAATCACTGGCTTTGACAGAAATGATTCTTAAGAAGGAAACATATCCACAATATCAAAGACCACAGACTCAATGGAAAGTAAAATTTTATCTTTTAATTCCAGTATATTTTTTTTGTAGTTTATACTGAGCATGCATTTCTATTTAGTGTTTAACATAGCTGTAGGGCTAATGTGTGAAAATTTTAATAAGTGATTGATAGATTTCAGCATTTATTTTAATTATTCCTTAAATTTCATTATGTTAGTCATTGAAGTAGTGGAGAATTTTGAGCTAAAAGTTACTACCAAATCATGCCTATTATACAATGTACTAAATTATAATTCCACCAAATGTATATTCGCTCCCTTCACAATGTGGTTAGCAAGATTATTATGGTGTCAGCAGTGGCACTGCCACCTTTAGTGTTAATGAAGACCTATTTTGTTGTGGTCATAGTGAGTGAGCTAGAGTCCTGACTTTGCCATCTGCCACAAACTGACATAAGAACTAACAAGACAAATCATCTGGATTTTCTATAGTTATCTGAGCAAAAATTGAAGGCAATGATGCTTGACTTAACTTGAGTACTAATCTATAACCTTTAAAACACATTGGTATTGATTTTCTAGTTTTTTCTTAACATCTACATTGTTCTATACCTATTAGCATGGATGAACGCAATATCTGAAGTCTGAGTTCTGTTAAGGCACTAATGTGGGAAGGAGGCTAAAATAAGCTATTTCCTGGCCAGATTAATTACAGAAACAATTGCTGGAATTCTTCTTTTAATCACAAATCAAATCTGCTTCAGTGCCTTTAACAGGTAGGTTAAAAGAACTCCTCCTACAAGGTCCATCTGGATACTTTCTGACTCCAATGTTATCAAAGCATTCTGCTTCTAGTTCAGTTCTTATTTGGTTCCCTTATGTCATGTACACAAGGTTGGCAGTGTCTTCAGCATTAATAGCATCATATTGTCTAGTTCTGATAAGCCAAGAAAAGTGACATGTTTTGGGGAGTTTCAGTGGCTTCCCTGACTACAAACTCTTAGGTGACAATCTACACATGGAATTGGATTATTCTTTAGTAACCAAAGGCTCCTAGGAATGACCTATTGTGCATCTGGTGTGACATAGTTTTGATAACTTCATTTTATTCTTCTAGAAAAGAAAGGCCAGTGATGGTTCACTCAGGTTTTTTTTTAGATATGTAACTAACTAGATAATTAAAAGTCATATATTTAAGGGTGATAGATAGATAGATGAATGGATAGATAGATAGATAGATAGATAGATAGATAGATAGATAGATAGACAGACAGACAGACAGACAGATAGATAGATTAGTCAAATGGCCTTGAGAACCGAGTTCAATTTCTAAATCCGGTTTTAAAAATAGCCTGTGTGCTGGCTCATGCTTGTAGATCCCTTGTTGGGGAAAACGAGATAGGCAGATCTCAATGGATTGCTATATAGCAAGCCTTGTCTTATTGGTGAACCTTGGGCCCGGCCCATGAAAGACCCTATTTCAGAAAAGAAAGTGATCAGAGATTGTGCAATGACATCAAGGTTAACCTATGGACTCTAAATGCACAATTAGACACTTGTGTACTCCCTACATAAACCAAAATCTTTCCAAACAAAAAAATGATATTCTTATTTTCTCCTGGAACTATTTCAACATAGATATGGAAGAAAATATGGTGAGTCTTAAAGTATTCCCCAAATAATTCTAAGCCTACTTAGATTGTTTATATAAACCATGCATTCTCATGAATTGGCAGGAAGATGAACAATCAAGCAGTCAGACAGATTAATAACTTAACATGGACTATCATTTTCAAAATACATGTTTTTCTTGTGATAATTTAAAATATAAGCCAAAATTTATAATGTATGTTTTAAATGACATATATTGCTAATATATAAAGTAAGTACATATGTGCATATTAGTCACAAATTCTATGAATTTTCTCATTTTTTCTATCCTTAGTGCAATTTATAAACTTCCAAGACCCAGAATGACTTAAGATTTGACATATTTGATATATTTCATATTGACATATTTGACATAATTGACATTTCATATTTATTAAGAAGTATAAGAACATTTGAAACCAAACTTGGATCAAAATAAATGTCAGTATGGTATCAGCTCCATCGTTTATATTTCTATGTATTGATTATTAATCTCGGACTTTTTGAGTGGGAGTTAACTTCCTCTCCTTAATTCCAGCTTTCCCAGGCAGTTAAAAGTGGACAACAGTCTCCCATATGCAGCCCATTTCATACCCATGCTAACTGACAGGCATTGATGAGATGGTCTGCCATGAAAACGTTATAATCAACTCTTAGAGCTGAATGTTTGACTGCCTTTAACATTTGAAGTAGATTATCTAATACATAGGAAATCAATATTCCTGAAGAGTTTATTTAAAATAATCACCTAACTAGAAGTCGGTAATAAAATTTACTTTTTTATTTAAGGAGAGGGTTAGTGCAGAAGTGTCACGGCACCAGTGTGGGAACAGAGAACCAGTGATGACACTTCATTATCTTCTTCCACCACATACATATTCTTCTGGGCACCACATACAGGTTTAGTAACTATTTTACTAATCAAGCCTTTTCCATGGCTCCTCAGCATCAGTTTCAAAAAAGAAAAGTGAAGTAAACTAGCAAATTTGCTGTAACACTGAAGTACTGCAGACCTTGGAAATAGAACTTCTGAACTGAGTGGGTCTTAATTTTATGTTTTACTTATAAAAGAGCAGTTTGTTTCACTTGGTATAGCACACTGTCTGACGATAAGGTGCACACAGGTTAAGTTTGGGAAAATATCTATTTTCTAATAGGTATCTGTACTGAATCATATCCGAAAAGACTTTTGCAAATCGAATATAAATGTTTCAGTGTTTTTACTTGTATGTAGCATAAAATAATTCAAGATTTCCTAAAATACAAATCAATATGTTATACAAATAATAAATCTGTAGGTTTTATTGACTGTGATAACTAAAAGTTCAATCATACACTCTACTAAATTCGAACCAAACATTACAATTAAAAAAAAAATCTCTACAACTAAATAGCAAAATATTTCAAGCTAACATACATAAATAATATTAGAGAAATTGAGTCAACTCAAAGTTATTAAACTGGTGAATTCTAAACTTTAATAAAATATTGTACTGTAGGCTTCTCTACATGATAAGTAAGGAATCTCAAACAATGTATTTTATTACAAAGGAAGGGAGTATCAGAGAACTTCACAACTGATTTTTTTTTATTTTTATTATCAAATATAGGAAGCAAAACTCAGTAATTTAAAGCAGAATTTATGACCACAGAAATTTATGGTAATCTTCTACAGTGTATGTAATGTAAGCATTCTTTGTAATACATAAAAATCTAAGATATCAGCATAAGACTTCTGACATGACTAAAGAAAACAAAGCAAAAATTGAGAAGATACACATTTTTAGCTAAATTTCACTTACACTCAGAGATGTGTTATACAGAGACTGTATAATACATTTATTATATAGTCATGCTTCTGCATAAAGTAAAATTAATGACATAACAAGACTGTAATTGGGATATTCAACTATAATGAAATGTAAACTAAAGGCATTAGCAATATTAGACCACCAAGTCTTCTGTCCTAAGCCTGATGGGTTGACCTCAAGTGGTAGGCAAGACATCCAAGGGTGTATTGGCAGCACCAATTGATTGAATTGCTTTAAAAATATGGGGATTGGGGAGGGGAAGACAGAAATTTGGTTGGGTAAGGAATGGGAGTGAATCTGGGAAAAGTCAGGAGATGTCTGAATATGAACAAAACATTCTATGAAATCATCAAAGGACTAATAAAAATAGAAAAAAATAAAGTTAAAATGTGGAGTGAAGCTGGGCAGTGGTGGCACATGCCTCTAATCCCAGCACTTGGGAGGCAGAGGCAGGTGGATTTCTGAGTTTGATGCCAGCCTCATCTACAAAGTGAGTTCCAGGACAGCCAGGGCTACACAGAGAAACCCTGTCTCGAAAAGAAAAATAAAAAATGAAAAGAAAACCTGTGGAGTGAATATGATCAAAATACAGAGCATTAATATATAAAGTTAAATTAAAAATATTTAAAAAGAAATGTAAACCTTCTTAAGGTTTTCATTAAACCTTAAACCCATGAATAATAACTGGTTAAATGCACATAAAATGTTCATGTGATTTTTTGGGAGCTATAAAAAGAAAGAAACATGGGAGAAATGAATATGATTCATCTGCAAATATTTGTAAGAAAATAAATAGAATAGCATTGAGTCAAAGTACATATTTGATCATCCTTCTTCCTTGTAGTTTATTTACTCAAATAATTAACATAAAAGTCACTTATATCAAACTCCAATTAAAAATAAACAGGGGAACATGAAGGGAATGTGCTCCCTGAACATGTCTATAGGAGTCCTTATCACCAGTGATTCCTGCACATTCAATATGCCCCATTCTGTTTGTATGTATCCTGTGACATAGCTTTTGAGAAAATTTTTCTTAGATGGACAACATTTCAAATAATCCACTGTATTTCTTTTTACACACACACATATTTCTTAAAGGAACAAGAGATAATACTGCTAGGAGCTTCTGTGACCAGTGAACTTCATTCCAAACCAGTACCGGTATACTTCCTTTTGGTCTTTGAAAGTTGTTTTTTCTGGATCGGGACACACATCAGTGAGACTCTTTTTAGCCTATATGGTTTAAGTTCTTGAGACTGATACTAAATTTTGCAATAAATAAAAACTATCCTTTGTCTCATGTCTCTATGAGTTTACAAATATTATATTTCTAAAGTTTAAATACATTTTTGTTCCTAATTTAAGTATATTTTTTGTCATTATTGCATTTATTTAGACTGGTTGAATGTAAAAACAGGAGATAACTCAAAATAAAATAAGATCTGAAATATGGTGGATGAAATTTCATGGGCTTTTAAAACAGGAGGCACAAAGTAAGTTCTTAATCAAAGCTACAGGCAAAAGATAATCTAAAACAGTATTAATATCTTTCACAGAGTTGAGAAGAATTTCAATTACTAAAAACAAAAATATCTTATTTTTTCAGTGGAAAGAACAAAATACATTAAATTCAGTGTTTTGGAAAAGATTAAGCATACAAGTTCTAAATATGAACAGTTCTTCAAATAAAAATGTCTTAAATATTAAAAAAGAATGATAAAAGACTTTTTAAAAAATTAAATTATTCTAACATGGGAGGGTAGTACACAATTGGTTACTGACTTACGACTCCCCAAAAAGCTTTTGTCAGGAAGACTTGAAAATAAATTAGATTGTTCACACATGAGCAAAGAGAGCTCTGTTGTCAAGTTCATGATCTCTGATAACAAGAGTATCAAATAGATGTGAGACCAGCTCGGGCACTGACGCAACAGAACAGATTCCCAGGTCTGCAGGAGGACAGGAATTCTCAAAGTAGAAAAACTATGTGTGATTTTCAGTAACTGAGCCCATGATGACTTCCATTTGTATCTATCGCTCGGAATCCCTCCTTTAAGGCACACTGCCGAAAATCATTTCAAACATCCATTTTCTCCTTCTGTTAACCTTTTAGTTCATTTTCCTAGGATGATAATTACTATCCTATCAAAAAGCATTGAATAAATCATCACTTAAGCGTTCCTTACAACTAACTTAAATATACACAGAATTCCCGTACTCTAAAATAGACATATGTGAATACAAACAGCAAGTATTTGATTCTGCCATGTTTTGTAAATCACTTTATGATGATGTACTATTACTCAATTTTCATTCAGAGAGGATCTATCCAAGTGTTTGTCACATTGCTCAAATAGTCTTGTGGCTATTCCTATCTAAGCCACTGAACTAATTGTCCTACTATTGATTACCTTTAGATTTCCTGTCACTTATGTTTGTGTTATGTCTACCGGTGGTCCTCAAGGGGAATAAGTAGTATATCATTCAGCTTTATCTCGTCTTCCAGTGCTTTATTTTAATTCTAAGTGAAGCAAAAATAATAGCCTTGTTGCAGACAGCTTCAAGTGTATCATTGGCTTCCTGTCTAAGTATCAGCAAGTCTGACTGTTGGCATTAATTCCCTCACTTCCTTAGTAGCTGCTGCTTCACAAAGAGCTAATGCCACATTTCTACCTTCTAGGGCTGTTTCTACAAGAAACTATTTAGTGAACCTACAGAGTGAAAAATGTCATAGAGATCATATGGAATCATGCTGTTAAGTAGACTAACACTTACACAAGTGGACTGAGCCTTTCTAAGATTATTAACATATCCACCCCACAAACAAAGCTTCAATGTGCTCTTGGGCTCAGAGGCAAATCATCCACATTTACAACAACATGAACAAATAATGGCCAGTGGTTAAATACTGCCAGAGTCAGCTATCCCTGTGAAGTACCTACAAGAAAGCATGCCCTGTTAGCCATCTTAATTTGGATAAGAGGCAGCTGAGGCAGACAGTTTTCCAAGAGTTTCCCTTAACTGAACAAAATTTACTTGTTAGGTGGAATGTCATTGCGGTGTTCTTAAATAGTGTATCTATACATTTGACAAACTAAGGTAGGAAACTCTAAACTGAATTCAAGAGCAGCACACCCATTTTCTTTTCTTCCCTTTTCTTTTCTTTTCTTTTCTTTTCTTTTCTTTTCTTTTCTTTTCTTTTCTTTTTTTCAAATTTCCCTTTCTGAGTGGAAGCTATGGTGGGAATAAATCAGCCCAAGCAGAATCACAATGGTTTATCCTGTCTACCTCATGGCACTTACATACTTACATCCTATAGCAGCAAACATTAAAATGCCATAGCTGATAAGGTGAAACTTCGGTGTTCAGACTCAATGACACGAGAAAAACTAGTTTATCAAATAAGAAATACAATTTCAAGGAGGACTTGTGCTCAGTGTGTGGTCAAGAAGCAACTTGATCTCTCTTGAAAATTTCAAATTCAGAGTAAACATTTACTTACCATTTGGAGTCTATATTCAAACCAGTGTTGACATCTTTGGTGGTCTCTGCACCCAAGGTTGTGGTCCATCTCCAGCTGCCATGGCCATCCATACATATCAACTAATGACTGTTTTTGTCACAGTTAAAGTCTTGGTCACCCCAGTGCTGCTGAAATTTCTGAAGTCTTGTTAAACTAGGAATAATTCCAAGACAAGTCATATTAATCTGAAGAGGCCCATAACTCCTCACAAGATAAGAATCGTTTAATTAATAAGTATGTACTGTGTACCTACTGCTGTATAGGCACTGTTCTAAAAGTTCTGAGTATAGTCATTAATTCTTTAAATGTTTACATTTTGTTGAAAGAAGCAATACAAAAATACAAAATGTCCGTTTATGATAAGTACAATTAAAGGCTTTAAAGAAGCAGAAAATTGAGTGATAAAGTGTTAAGAATGTCACCTTAGATATTGAAGTTAGTTCTTTTACTCCCTAGTAGAATTCTCTTTGGAAATCCTTGTGTCCCAAGGAATTTTAGGTAGGTTGATTTTCAGTTGCTCTGTATATTTCACTGGGGGTAATAGGTTTGTTTAATTTTTTAAAATTTGATCCTTATTTAACTTTGGTAGGTCATATACATCAAGAAATCCATCTGTTTCATTTAGGTTTTCTAGTTTGGTGGAATGAAGATTTCAAATTATATCCACGTTATTCTCTGAATTTAATTAATGGCTGTTTTAATGTCTCTCATTCCATTTCTCATTTTATTAATTTTTATCTTATTTCTCTGAATTTCAGTTAATTTGTCAATCTTGTTGATTTCCTCCAAGAACCACTTCTTCATTTTATTGATTCTTTGTAGCGTGTGTATGTGTGTTTGTATATGTGTGTGTGTGTGTGTGTGTGTGTGTGTGTGTGTGTGTGAGAGAGAGAGAGAGAAAGAGAGAGAGAGAGAGAGAGAGTTTTATGATATGAACTGCCTCTTAAAACTGCATTTATTATATCCCATAGGTTTTGTAAGTAGTATTTCATTTTCATTCAGTTCCTAAAAGGTTTTAATTTGCTTCTTGATTTATTTCTGTCTTCACACAGTCATAATTCAATAATGTGTTGTCATCTCCCATGAGTTTATATATTTTCTATTATTTCTATTGCTGTTGGCATCCAGCCTCAATAACCTGTGCTCAGATAAGACTTAGTGTTATTTCAATTTCCATATCTGTTGACCTTCTTTTAATCCTAATATATAGTCCATTTTGAAGAACTCACACCAGCTTCTGAGAAGACACACCCTGTAGTACTGACACAGAATGCTCTGTAAATGTCTGTGAAATCCATCTGACTCATGATGTTATTTGACTTTAGACTTTCTCTGTTATGTTTTTAATCTTTATTATTTATCAATTCATAAGATGGAGGTATAAAAGTCATTTGCTACCACTTATTTTATGGTCAACATGAATTTTTTTTGTAATTGTGTTTATTAATGAAGTAAGTATCCTTGTGTTTGTTGCATAATCATTTAGAATTATAAAATATTCTTGATGGAAGTTCTTTTCTATGAGTTTGTTGAGTCCTTCCCTATTTCTTCTGATTAGCTTGAGCTTGAAATCTATTTTGTCAACTAGTCAAATAGCTATCTTTTTTTGTTTGTTGGGTACATTTTCTTTGAAAACCTTATTCCATCTTCTTTACACTAAGGTGATATATGTACTTGATAGTGAGGTGTTTTCTTTTAATGCAATAAAAAAGATAAATCTTGTTCTTCTAATCAAATTTGTTTATCTATTTTTTAATTTTGGCAATTGAGACCATTAACATTGTGGGTTATTGATTGGAATAAGAAATGTGTATCTGTTCCTATTATTCAGTTATGGTTGTGTGAGTTTCCCCCCAATATTAGAATTGCTCTTCTGGGATTATTAATTCTGTATGTCCTCTTAGATGTAAACTTCTCTACAGAGTGAAATTTTCAGTCTATGGCTTTACGTAAAGTTGGACTGATGGACATATATTGCTTAAATTTATTTTTATCATAGAATTAGTTTTGCTGCCAATTATAATTAAATGATATAAATCTTAGTGAGGGTTTCTATTACTATGAAGATACACCATGACCGTGGCAACTTTTATAAGGGAAACTTTTAATTGGGACTGGCTTATATGTTTATAGCTTTAGTCCATCAATATGCAGGCACATATGGCACTGAAGAAGACACTGAAAGTCCTAAATCAGGAATGATGGGCTGCAGGAAGAAAATAACATACACTGGGCCTGACTTGAGAATCTGAAACCTCAAAGCCTGCCCCCAAGTGATACACTTCTTCTAACAAGGCTGCATCTTCTCCAACAAGACAACACTACTTCATGTGTCATATGCTATGGGTCTATGGGGCCATTTTTATTCAAATTATCACATTATACTTTCTGGCCCCATCAGGCTTGTAGTCATATAATAATATAAATGCATTTAGTGCAACTTCAAATGTTTCCATAGTCTTTAACAGTCTTAAAACTTGCTTTAAAATCCCAAGTCTTTTCTGAAACTCATGCAATCTCTTAAGTGTAATCATCTATAAAATCAAAATGAAAAATCAGTTCAGATACTTCCAACATATATTGGCATAGGATCAATATTGTAATTTTTTTTAGTTTGTTTTATTTTGTTTGGGGGTTGTTGTTGTTGTTTTATTTTTATTGGATATTTTTTATTTAAATTTCAAATATTATCCCCTTTCCCAGTTCCCCCTCTGGAAAACCCATATGCCATCCCCCACCTACCCACTCCTGCCTCCTTGCCCTAGCATTCCCCTACACTGGGGTGTCAAACCTTCACAGGACAAAGGGCCTCTCCTCCCATTGCTGTTCAACAGCGTCATCCTCTGCTACATAGTTGGCTGGAGCCATGGGTCCTTCCATGTGTATTCTTTGGTTGGTGGTTTAGTCCCTGGGAGCTCTGGGAGTCTGGTTGGATGATATTGTTGTTCTTCCTATGGGTTGCAAACCCCTTATAAAAGGAAGTATAGTATTTGAATACCTGACCAAAGCAAGACCAAAAAACCCACTGGGCAACTCCAAACTCTGCATCTCCATGTCATGTCAAAATGTTCTTTAAATATCTAACTGCTTTAATCTTTGTTGACTAAAACACATACCTTTCACTTGGACTGGTTCCCTTCCGTATCAACAGCTTTCCACAGCAAAAATCATAGGGCTCTGACATCCTTAATATCTTGAGGTTTCCAAGGCAATTCAGGCTTCACCTCACAGCTTCACACAGTGGCGTCTCTAGGCCTCCATACAAGGACAGCCCAGATTTACACCTGGCCTCAGTGGTTTTCCTTAGCAGTGGAAGGAGATTCCAAAACCAGTTTCTTCTTTCTTCATCTTTCAAGCTAGAACCACGTAGGCAAAGCTGCTAATGCTGGCTGCTTGTTGAGGCTAGAACAGGGCCACCTTGGTTAATTACACCTTTACCTGCTTTCTGTTTTTAATGATTTTCTTTACTTGACTGTACTGGAACTTGTTCTGTAGACCAAGTTGCCCTTGACTTTTTTCTTTAATTATACATAATAAATTTTGATATAAAATTTATTTTGTATTCAAAATAAAAAAATCTAAAGAACATTAGAAAAAGTAATGATCTTTCATAGTTATGACATTCAATTTAAAAGAAGAAAGAAGAGATATAGGTGTTATAGTAGTTGGGTGCTGAGTACATGTGGCTATCCTGTTCTCATGCTTTCATTTTTCTCCATTAATTTAGGAGCAATGCTGTCTACTTAAAGTACAACAAAGAGCTAGTTAGAATGAATTGGGAGCGAAACATGATTTTCAGTTTCTGTGCTGTGCAAAGAAATCAGTACAGGGGTTAAGATTGAAATTTAGAATGCAGATGGTTTTCATTGGCATTAGCAATACATAGCATGTGGTTGCTAGCTTAACTTTTGAGTTAATTATTTGTTGACTGACACTGAGATTTCTGTATCCATTTACAATTTTAAATCTTAAAATGTCAGTACTTTAGGACAAATTCTTGTGACCCACTTATCATACTGTTGGAATATTAGTCCTCTGTCACATTATATTGAACATTTTCTAAAATACGAGTGCACTTATTATTTTTAAATGATGAGAAATTACAGACTGGCATCTTAGGGTGTCTTTATCCAGAGTCTATGTATTTGTGAGTATGTGTATAATATACACATATAATATATATTATATATATGTATATATGGTACTTAGTATCCCCAAATATATATTATACATATATAATATATGCATATGTGTATATGTGTGTAATATATATATATTTCTCATAATCTTTATAGATGAATATTAGTTCACAAATACTCAATACTCAGGAAGCTGTTTAATTTAAAGTATAAGTTCCTAGATTTTGGTTTCTGAGGAATAGCTGAACCATGTAGAAACCAATTATCTGGCACTCCAGAGCAACTGGCTACTTTGCAAGCCACATGCCTTCATCTGCATGCTCTGATGGATCTGTACGGAAACCTGATGCATAGTAGTCTCTCTTCCTAGAATGAGTGATCTGATCTCATGGTAATAAGTATCTCCAAATTTAACTGCTTTATCCCATAAAATATAATCTCAATATTTTCAAAAATGTACAGGCTCAAGCCATATGTAAATTTTTATATTAACTGATTTATAAGAACTGCATTAAATCTCTGTCCCTTATTTTAGAATCTGAGCTTCTTACAATGAGGCCTAACATTTTAAAATTATTTTTTATTTTACTCTATCTCTCTCTCTTCTCTCTCTCTCTCTCTCTCTCTCTCTCTCTCTCTCTCTCTGTGTGTGTGTGTGTGTGTGTGTGTGTGTGTGTGTGTGTGTGCAAGTTGTATGTATGTGCATGAAAGCATATATGTGGAAGCCATAAGTGAGAACCAACAGATCCTCTGGAGGTGGAGTTATAGGCTCTTATGAGATGCCTGATATACGTGCTGGGAATGCAACCCCAATCTTATAGAAGATCGGGCTTCTATGAGCAATTTTCCTGCTCAGCCATCTCTGTAGCTCATGGTCAGCATTTTAATTCATTTTTGCAATTCCACTGAGTTGCTATTGTGTCTGAAATGATAGGAAGAACAAAAATGTGCAATGGATGAACTAAATCTATTATAATTACTTAAAGAGACTGATAAATTTGGGGAAGTATTCTATGCACAGAGCCATTTTTCCTAACAATTAATATAGATGTTTCCTAAAGACTTGAAAGTCAAAAGTACAGCATCTCACAATTCAGAGGCACTTTGATTATATGCAAATTTTCTACAGTGCTCTACAATATATCCCAACATGGGGTTTTCATGTTCCTGTCACAGAAATACAAAGGCATCCTAAAATGCACCAAGGGACTGTCAAATGCTAATTTGTTATGAAAACTTGTGACATTATATTTGGTTTGATGGTATCTAAAATCATGGCAGAAGGTTAAATGTTATCCTAATTCCTAGTGAATGTACTTATTCTCTTTGTCTCTGAAGCTCTGTCTTTGTCCCTGAGAACTCTACTGTATATGCAAATTTTATTACTTTGTACATAATTTGATGTATATTGCTAATTAAAAATTGCATATATACTGGAACAGAAATAGAATGTTATGAGAAAAATTAATGAAATAAAGTATGGAATTTAATTATGAAGTACACATTTGTTAGTTTCTTATTTGAAAACTGTATCATGATAATATATGTTGTTATAAGTAAAGACAATTTAGGGTACAGAATATGGGTACTCTTTGTTCTATGTTTTTTTATCAATTTATATACATATATATATATATATATATATATAATCACTAAATTAAGTTTTTTAAAAGGTAAATGGAATTTTGTTCAGTGTTTAGAAAGTATTATATTTCCAAGTTTATTCTCTTCAGAAATCTCCAAAAATCATTGCACTCCTTAAAGAATAATTATTAATAATGATGATAAGAATAACTATTAGTGACATTGAGGTTGCTACGCGTGTGTGTGCATGCATGATGGGTTGTGAGTACATATGCTGTAGTTCACATGTGAAGATCAGAGCAAAACTTCGAATTTGTTTTTATCTTTTTACCTTTTTGTGGGCTTTAAGATTGAACTTAGATTTCCAAGTTTATGTGGCAACTGCTTTTACCCTCTGAGGAATCTTTTTTGTCCTGTAATTACTTTTAATGAGAGCATTTTCAATCACAGATCTAAGTGAGCCTGTCATTGGATTCATATAGAAATAAAGTAAAAAAGAATGTATTAATTACATTAGATATAAGTTAATTTTTTAAAACAATTAATAAATGCAAGACTTTTATTTTTGTTCAACAGTAGTTTTAATGCCTTAGAATTATAATGCTAGTGTACACCAGTCACACTACATGCAATACAGGCAAATATATCCATAATTTTCAAATTGTTTCAATATTGAAAAATAGCAATAAGATGGGATATAGTTTAGAGGTAGAGCTGTCATATAAGGATCATAAGGATTGATCTTTTGCATTGAAAATTCTTCCCTTATGATGAATTTAAAAAAAAACTCAGTATACATTAATAATTTTGGAAAGCAAACTTGCCTTCTGTACCTTCTAATTCCTTACACCTGACTCTTAAAAAGCATCTTAATAACAATGACATGTTATTATTTAAATATTATACTTTGAAATAGATATAAGGTATAAATTATCTATCTCCCATAGTCTGTATCTAAAATGTCATCCTAAAGCATGGGTGTTAAAGCCTTGGTTTACACTGAAGTACTGGTAAGAATCGAAAAGCATTTCACAGGGGAGTTCCCTCAGGAGGCTGTGTGTCATCAATCACGTCAAGCAGAGACTTTGGCCAATACCTGTCTTGTTTTGGTTTCTAGACATGAGCTGAATGGTTTCATTGCCTTGTGGTCCTGCCATTGGGTACTGGTGCAAGTCTAGGGGAGCTAGGCCAATTAATTGGTCATGGACCAAATTCCCTAGAACACTACCCTTTATGAACTTGTTTTTCTAGGTTATTTAAGACAATGAAAACATGACCAATATACACTCATAGGGAAATTATAGAGAAAAGAAAATTTGGATTTTTTTTCTGAAATTAGCATCCCTGTCTGGTGGTAAAAAAAAAAATCATTATTCAGTGTATAATTACACCTGAAGAGTATATTTGCTCTACTATTATCCACATGACAGATTGTATAGTTTTTCAGTGATTTATGCAGGAAACATTTTGAAACATGAAATGAAAAATTTTATTTTAGAGCTTTCTTTTCTGTGAACACATAAGCTTCAACATTTTAATGGGATAAAAGGATTATTTAATCTAATAGAATCAAAGATCCTACATCTATGGCACCTTTATCAGATGGCTGTTGTTGTATACATTGTACATACTATGTCATTATGAGATCTATACATATTCTTACAAATTGGAAATATATAATTAGTGCCATTTTCCTCTCTTAATTGAGGTAATTTTACTTACTTACCCTGACAGCATATATATATTAATCAGAAGAAACAATACTTAAATAGAGAATATTCACAAAACTAAAGAATAAAACTTTTGAAAAAAGAAAATGTTGAGGAGCTAATTACATTCCTGATTATAAATAACAATTATTAATTTAAAGACATCTTGTCTACTTTGATTTTAAATGTGTCAGAAATTTTTTAGTATATTTCTTAAATTACATGTAGAAGAAAAATCTTTTCCCTGACTCCATTACTCCCTTACTCAGAAACACAGCTGGTATTTCAGTTCTTCGGTACCATGTATTTTGTGCTTTGAACTGAACAATGCCAGTGATTCAGCAATGAAGCAATCAAAGTCCAGAGTCTGGTAACTGATTTGACTAATACGAACTCCAAAATAGCAAATGTGCCCATATTAAAAGGTTAAACAGACCATTTATTTATTTCTCTAAATTCTTTAAATTACTTTCCTTTGAACTTTAATTCAAAGACAACTCCTAACATAGACTTTGAGACATTACATGACTGTTCCTTCTCTGTAAAGAACAGACATGGTCATGCTGTATCTTCTAAATACTACCTAGAATTCTGATCCCAGGGCCTGTCCATTTGTTCTTACTAACTTCTAGCTACAAAGCTGCCCAAGGTTTCTTATCTCTCACCTCACACAAATTAGTTTTCAGACAGTGTTTTCTTCACATTATTTCTTTGTATTTCTGAGAAACTTGGTCACAATAAATAGATGATATAATCCTTAGGGGAGAGGAAGTTGAAGAAATTCTCATGAAATACTTTTTTATTCAATGAAATTATGGTTATAATAAGCAATCATATGAAAGAAATGAAATCTAGCCTCATCTCTTATAGCCAGTTTAGATATTGTCAAATGACTTGGTATTACTTTTTGATTAGTGTAGTATGTTTGTAAAACCTTCTTGATTGAAAACATAATTGTGTTGGTTACAACTTTATTTGTAGTGTGTATAAAAGCCACAGAAGCATTGAACTTATAATTTTGAATTTATAAAACTTGAGCGTGAGATGGTTTGGAAAGTCTAGATTCAATGGAGGAGTTAGAGAAAGAACAGAAGCAGCTGAAAGGGTTTGCAACCCCATAGGAAGAACAATTATCAACCTACCAGACCCTCCAGACCTCCCAGGGACTAAACCACCAACCAAAGAGTACACATGGAGGAACCCATGGATCCAGCTGCATATGTAGCAGAGGATAGCCTTGTCTGGCATCAATGGGAGGAGAGTCCCTTGGTCCTGTGAGGCTCAATGCCCTAGTGTAGGGGAATTCGAGTGTGGGGAGGCAGAAGTGGATGGGTAGGTGGGGGAACACCCCCATAGAAGCAGGGGGATGAGGATGGAAAAGGGGGGCTCTGGAGGGAAAGCCAGGAAAGAAAATAGCATTTGAAATGTAAATAAAGAAATTATCCAATAAAAATTTTTAAAAAGGAGTTGTACATAAAAATTAAAGAAAGAAATATTCTGACATGTTCTTTTCTGTAGGCAACTTTATTTATATCAAGAAGTATCCAGTTGGTGTTCAATTAATGCCTCCTCCATTGAATAGGTGTTTATATGACTTTAAGATGGATAATTTTCTTCACTTCTATATTTATTTACCATTTGCTACTTTGTCTAAGTGTAGTTAATAGAGGATATATAGCAGCCAACTCTGAGTTTTGAAGATGAAAGATTTGTTTCAGGAAGACCTTTTATCCTACTTAAGTATCAGGGGATTTAATCCAGGTCAGGAATGATGAACATGTCCTCTGAGAGCATTGCTTTTTAGAAGAAGGAGATGTGCTGCATTGAGAACCTCCTTGAGGTTACATATGGGCTTACCAAGGTAAAAGAAAGGCTGTTCCCTGCGGTGTGCTAAAGACGTAACTCAACACTGGCAACAGATGTGCTCCAGTATTTCTTGAACCAGATCACAGGAACTAAGTACCTCTCCTAATTGCACACAGTTCTTTGCTGCAAGCTCTGTAGTGTTTGGAATTTCTGTGAAGTTTATTTAATTTCGATAGATATGTAGTACATGTACCACACCATTGTTGCGATGCCTTTAGGAGTTTGATCCTGATTGGCAGACGTATGTTTCTGGATAAGCTGAGAGTAATAGGCAGCACCAGAATGGGTTTGTCGTTCTCCATCTTATTTCTTTCCTCATTGCTAGCTTCTTCCCTTCATTGCTAGTTTCAACTCATTCTCAGTAACATGGCCCTTTATTCTAGAACTTAGCAAAGATCTATTGGATTTCTGCATTACTCATTATAGTGAAATTTATTCTTACCCAGCATAATGTTCTGTTAGTTTTGCTCCAGTGTGAATACTTCAGATTTCACCACCCTCGCTACACACTTCACCTTGGTGTGAGCATGGAGGATGAGCCAGGTTATTTTCTAAGTTATGCTAATGATCTCCTCTGAGGCATCCTATCTTTGAAATGAGAACCCTTCCTAACCTCTGCTCATCATTAGAGCTTAGTGTTGTGCCGCTGATGTTTGTTGACTAAGCAAATTTCTTAAGCAGATGCTCTAATTGTGAATAATAATGGTAATAATAGACAGCATGTAGTGAATAAATATTTAATAAAATTTACCTGGAGTTTTCTTATCCTTAAAAATAGTTCACAAAGCATTTTCACTGTGCTTTTGAAACAATAGGAGCTCAGGAAAGTTAAATTAGCCAGTTTCACAGGTAAGCAACGTAGTAGAGTATTAACCTAGTGGTTTCAACTTGAACCTGTGTTCTCAAGTTTGCACCCAGCTTACTAGCTTGTTCTGTCAGACTGGCCATAGGTGGGACAGAGACACAAAAAGATTTCTTCCATCTTAACAGTCCTGCACTGCAGTTGTCTTTCTTTTATTCATGGATATAAATCAAAAGTATATCTCTAAAACCACAGAAAGCACACATTCTGTTTTTCTAATTCTGTTTTGTAGATATTTTAAGCTCAGCATATGATATTCATCAGTTCTTTAGTTGAAAACTCAGGAAAGCAGTTTGTGGCTTCTCATTTTCATGTGGAAAGTACAATTATTACTACTTTTATACTCTATGGCCATTGCTAAGTAAAAAAAAAAAAAAAGTGGGGAGATGTACTTAAAACAAGCACCGTACTGTCAAATAGTAGATCTGTGAATCACGATAGGTCTCCGGAGATTAGTAAGTGGAGACAGCATACAGCATGAGCACACTGGACAAAAGTTAACCATGTCCTGATTGGAACAAAGTGGAGATTATAAAATTTCATCATGCTACTTAAAAGGGGACACAATTTTAAAATGTGTATCAGGAGTTTGCACAAGATAGGGACATTCTGCCCATAAATTTAGGCCCTAGAAAATCAAATAAACTTTGCTCAAATACCTAAAAAAGTTTCATACTCATAGTTGTGATAAGTTTTATATAAAAAAAAAATCTGCTGTATACCAAAAAAAATGAAGCAACAGGCTATTGCTGTCTATTGTGGAAGATCAAGTTAAAAGTTCCTTTGCTCGTCAGCCCAATACTGAGTGCCCTGTATTTTTTTATCTGACTTATATATAACTTCCTCTCCAGGTTCAACTACAACAATTTCTTTAGCAGAGTTTCCTCTCTGAGGAGCCCAGGCCCTGGAATGCTTTACAAGTGCCAATTCAAAGCAATTACTTCTTTACTACTAAAGGCTTTACTGCGTATATTTATCAAATATTTCATGCTACCATTACCTTATGAGACTTGTGCTATGCTGAAATATTGAACAATCTGGTTTTATTGATTGAGTACCTACTGACAGCAGCAGTATGGACCCATGCATTATTGCAGTGGGCTGTAACTTTAATAGTTTGAAGGTAATACTGAAAGTAATTTTCTGTCATCTATAGATGGTAATTCAAATACTGTAGTAGTTATAGCTGCCAATTTGGAAATTCAGGCTTGCATACAGATGAACTATCCAGTCATTTTAGAATGAACTTGATGATGTAAGAGAATAAGAAAGACCAATACTCAGAGAGGCACTCTAAATCTGATACTGAACTCAAGTTTCGCAGGTGGGAACAATTTTAAAGGAATAGGGGATGGGCATCTTCTCTGAGCTTTTAGAAAACTCACTGATAAGGACTAGATGACAGTTTGTTGATGAATTGATACAATCTATTGTCTAATTACACTCTGTATCTTTCCACTAAAACAATAGAAAACATATAAACTGAAGGTAGAGAAGAGGGGAGAAAAAAAAAACACTTCAATGTTTCTTTAATCCTCATAATGGTAACACTAAGAAATTTATGGACTGAGTCATTCAATATTTTGATTAATTTTTAAAAATCAAACAGAAAAGCTTCTGTCACAAAAAAATCCACTTTATATTCATTGCTTTCTTTGGCTTACGTGCTTTAAGAATGGTTTAAATTCTATAGCTATATGCAGCTCTTGTTGATTTATTTTAACTGCTGGATAGTATTGATAGGATTGCACTAAATGAATAAATCACATGGTATGAAAATGCACTATCAGGTTGGTTTCAACGTATGGGTTTACTAAAAAGCTCAGCCACTCAGTGAAGCCTCCTATCTCTGTCCTGGGCTCATTTTGCTCCCCCACAGATATCCATAAAATTAGGGTAAAAGCACACTCTAAAAGGCTGTGTGATAGGATTCCAGCTGTATTAACCTTTAAAACTAGAAAACGTTCTTTGTGGTTGAACACAGTCATTCAGTATTCACTCCAGAATATGCATAGAATAGTTCACACCACCTTCAGCAGAATGGGTTGTGAAAGCCGACTGGGTAAGAGATAGGAGTGCAATCCAGCAACTTATATAAAATTTATTTCTCCTAAAAATGATCTGTATCAAATAACAACATATTAACATCTCTTCCACCTTGGTGATGATTACATAGACTTTCTCTTGCGACTGTCAACTTCCATTGGAAATGTTTCAGAAGCTCTATTTGCAATTATCTGCTACTGTTTTAAAAGGAAAATATTGCATGTAGTATAAAATATTAGAGGTATCTATAAGATAACTTTTATGCACGTATTTAGGTTTCATTTCAAGAAGAAGTTCTGTATGGATTAGAAAATCCACCATGAAAAGAAGAGAAGCACTTTTCTTTAAATCATGAGATTCACACTTAAGTGGTACTTTCTACCCCTGAAGTCAATGGTCCAGAGTCTTCAGGTAGGTAACTCATATAAAATAGGACAGGGCAACCCAGGCTTTATCCTGTGGTGTTTTAACAGAGATGGACAAAGGATACAATCCTTGTTTGAGAATAAAAATATAGGTTTTTTTTTATTTAATGTTTTACATCAATTTAGAATGGAAGAGGGGATAAGCTACACAAAGCTGAAGATGTGGGAGAGTAAGGCAATGCTGGGCTCTGAAACAGTGATACAGAAATCAACAACACACCTGAATGGGCGTCATGGACAAGATGCTCTGTCTTCTTTTTCTCAAAAATAAGAGTAGCATTAGCATAGTGACAGTTGTAAGAGCAGTCAATGAAATAACATAAGAAAGTGTTTGGCATGTCAATGAAAGCTTCTTAACCTGGTATTCAATCACTCATAGCAACGAGCAGCAAGCATTCAACCCTCCCTGCCTTGACCACTGGTAACAAGTAGAGAAAGACACTTCAGAACCAAAGAGCAGTGACTGCTAGGTAAGCAATTCCACCACAACTGTAATAGATGCTTGCTGCTGCCATTGGCAGTCCTGTACTTTAAAACATTTATGTCAGTATATGCTTGCAGTGGAGGGTTCTGACATCGAATAAGCATTCAAAGCAATACTCCCTCGTTGGCTGCTACCCATGCTCACTGCTGCTTTCTGTCTCCCCTTTTATTCAAATTAAATACCACTTACTCATTCAAAGACAGAGCCTTCTGTTGCTCTTCCTTCAGCTGTCAGGGCAGTTAACTAGCTCTTGGCAGGCCTGAGATTCTGAAGGGCTTAGGAGAACGACTTATAATTTGTATTGAAGTGCAGCAAGTTCCTTCAGAATGGCTAAGAATCTATTGTTTGGCCTTTGCCAGTTTCTACACCGTCCAGGTTTTCATTCATCTGTCAGTAATAGAAAATCTTATTTGTTGCACATTCTTAAGTTAGAGCCATCATCATTTTTATCCTGAACAAAGGAGGACTGTAAAAACCCAAAGAAAAACATAAAAAGGAAAATGGATCTTATTGAAGCAAAAAGCCCCATAAAATCTGAAAATGCCTTCTCTGTGGAAGACCTAAACCATAAAATTGATTCTTACTGCAACATTACCTTTAAAGGGGTCGAAATGGGAGATTTTGAGGGAGTCTTTCTTATTTGTCGTTGCCAACAACACAAAGTCAGATCTTCTGAGATTGCAGGTCAGAATTCTCAGGGTTTTGACTTTACCCTCACCGACCATTACTCCTACTATTAACCTGCATATACATTATTGCTAATCTTTGAACAAGACGACCCCTCCTTAAGGGGTAACGTTATCTTAGGCACAAGTTCAGCAAATATAAATATAAGATGCTCAGGTTAATTCACATTTCATATAAATAAGCTGTTTTATTTTAAATATATTCCACACACTCAAGTGAACCCCAAAGGCCAAATGTGAAATCTTAGATGTACTTTGCAGTACTCTTGGGAAATGGTGACAGCTTTAGGATGTGGGTCTTCTGGGAATTCTTTAGGTCATAGGGGACATGCGTGTGAGGAAGATTCAAAGTGTGGTCACCTTGTTTGCTTTTTGCTTCCTGGCTACCATGGGGTAAAAGGCTTTCTGCTCCCTTGTGAACTCTATGATCACATGCTCCAGTCTAACTACCTCCAGCGTACCAAGGTTAACTGCACAGGACAAGAAATGTCTACACTATTTACTTTATCAGTTGGTTATGTCATAGATTTATTAGAGTAGCAGAAGCATTAATATCACGCAATGTAAGAGATGTACTTTTACAAACACAAAAAGTGCTTCTCATATATTGAAAACATAGGCTTAGTCGGTGTATGTTTGACTTGTCAGCCCTATTTTTAAAAAAATAATTCCTGTTGTTTACATTTCAAATGATACCCCCCTTGCCAGTAACCCCTCCACAACCCCCTATTCCATCTGTCCTCTCCCCTCCCCTTTGCCTCTATGAGGGTGCACCCCACCCACGCACTCCTACCTCATCACTTCAGCATCCCCCTACACTAGGGTAGCAAACCTCCACAGAACAAATGTCCTCCCCTCCCACTGATGTCAGATAAGGCCATCCTCTGCTGTATATATGTATCTGCAGCCATGGATTCCTATTTTGTTGGTGGTCTAGTCCCTGGGATACTCGCAGCCCCACTTCTTTATTCAGATTACTGTCTTCATTGCTTACTGTCACCTAACACATAAATAGTGTCACTCTATTTTCCATTGTAAACAATTAAAGTATTTGCAGGGTTCTTCCCAAGAGAAAAGAGAGAAGGGGTGACTTTATCGCTGTGTTAACAAGTATGACACAAGGCAGATCTACAAACAAACATAAAAGCATAAACCTTCTTTAAAGACACCAATCAGTTATAAGCACAGTTTTTTAAAAAGTAGTAAATCAAGGAGGACAAGCTGACAGGAGACCCATTCCTGAGGCGGAGCTCAGGTATCTCAGAAGGCAGTCTTTGTAGTATGTGAATCTGAATCCTTTCTCCTGGCAGCTATCATTAAAACAATGGAGGCTGAGAACTGCACTAGAAGGGAAGACTTCAGGTACTGGTATCCAGAAAATGTCAAATATCTACTACCTAAAGGGAAACTATATGGCATCATAGAAACAATTGGGATAACGTTAAGTACAAAATATTTCATAGTATGTATAAAAACATAATATTAAATCAAGATAGAGTGTGACAGGTTAACGATGCCTACTAAAATCTTATAGCAATGACCATAAAACAGAGTCATAACTAAAAAGTCAGTAATCTCATGCTGGAACATATTTTCTTCAGCCCCAGATAAAAACACAGTAGAGAAAAATGAAGCACAGTAATGGAAAACAGAAAGGACTAAAAGGAGAGAGAGTTTGTCCTAATTTTCCTGATTCTGTGAATGGACAAAATGGACAAAAACAAATCAAGAGAAAATTTGAGTCCAAGTGTGTAGTCCTTCATCAGAGGAGGGGAGTTGAAACAGCTGACCTCACTATGTTCCAGTCTGAAGACAAAAGCATTAGATGCCAGGGACTAGCTTGCTTTTCCCTTTTTATTCAGTCCAGAATCCCAAGTCTTATGTAATACCACACAATTAAAAATTAAGCCTTTTTTCTTACATAATCTAGATAATTCTTCACAGGTTTGTTTGGAGCCTTGTCTGCTAAGTGATTCTAGATCCTGTCAAGCTGATGATGAATAGTAACCATCATATAATATATATCTCAGTAGAAGACTTTATGATAAATTACTTAAAAAAAAAGTGTCTTAGTCAGAGTTTATATTCCTGCACAAAACATCATGACCAAGAAACAAGTTGTGGAGGGGGTTTATTCAGCTTACACTTCCACATTACTGTTCATCACAAAAGGAAGTCAGAACTGGAACTCAAACATGTCAGGAAGCAATTGGAGGGATGTCACTTACTGGCTTGCTTCCCCTGGCTTACAGATTCAGTGGTTCAGTTCATTATCATCAAGGCAGAACATGGCAACATCCAGGCAGGCATGGTGCAGGAGGAGCTGAGAGCTCTACATGTTCATCTGAAGGCTGCTAGTAAAATACTAACTTTTAGGCAGCTAGGACAGGGCTATTAAAACCCACACTCACAGTGGATTAAGATGTAGAACTCTTGATTCCTCCAGCATCATGTCTGCTTGCACACTGCATGCTTCCTACCATGATGATAATTGGCTAAACCTCTGAATGGTAAACTCGCCCCAATTAAATGTTATCCTTTATAAGAGTTGCTATGGCATAGTTTCTCTTCACAACAATAAAAGATACTATGTATTTCACCCATGTAAAAGGCTCCATCTTCTGCACTGTTCTCAACATTGTCTTCCAAGCTCCTACAGAACATCCCTCAGAGCTCCCTATATCCAATGTCTGTTCTTCCAAAGTTCTAAACAGTCCTCCCAAAGACATGGTCAGGATGACACAGGACTACACAACTCTTAGTACCAATTTGTCTTAGTCAGAGTTTCTATTGCTGCAATGAAACATCATGACCAAGAAGCAAGTTCAAGAGGAAATGATTTAATCAGCTTATACTTCCACATTGCTGTTCATTACCAAAGGAAGTCAAGACTGGAACTCTCTCATAGGGCAGGAATTTGGAGGTAAGAGCTGATAGAGAGGACATGAAGGGATATTACTTACTTGATTGTTTACCCTGGCTTGCTCAACACGCGTTTTTATAGAACCCAGGACCACTAGCCCACAGCCACTCACAATGGCCTGGTCTCTCCCCACTTTGATTGCTAATTGAGAAAATTTCTTACAGCTAATTTTTCTCATGCAGGCATTTCCTCAACTGAGACACCTTTCTCTATGATAACTCCAGCTTGTGTCAAGTTGATAATCAAAACCAGCTATACAGGTGGGAAGACTCACTTTAACTGTGAGTGGCACCATTTCTTACGCCACTGACCTAGATTGAATAGAAAAGTGAAAAGTTTCTGACCACTGGGCACTTAGCTAGACAAATGCATAACTCGTTCGTATAGATGATTTTAAGGCACACTAACATTTGACGACTACCACATCAATCCTGGGGTTCTTTCTTCCAACCTGTTTAACCTCACCTCTTTACTACATCTTGGAAGAATATTAAACTCTCATTATTCAGAGGAAAGAAAGAAATCCATTGAAATTAACACTGTACCCGGATTGCCTGCCAACTCCAGTGGTACACGTGTACAATGGTTTTTCTCCTACATTATAAGAGCCCTCATGAACACAGTTTGATTCAAGATAGAAAATACTTGCTAAAAATATGCATAAGGTTTTTGGTTAATTTTGTGATTACATTCATTTACCATATTCCCACCTTCCCGTTCCTCTCTCTAAATCTCCGTCTATAGCCCCCATATTCTCCTTTAAATCTGTAGCCTCTTATCTAATTAATATAAAGCAAAGAAATTAATAGGTAAGAAAAGTACACCAACTTGTGAAACAAACTGGCTTTCTGTTTCTGTGAACTCAGGAAAATTTCTCCAATTTAGGGATGTCAGTCTCTTGGGAAATAATTTTCTTCCTGAGGTGGTAATGAGAACAAATTGAACAAGATGTGTAATTTACTTAGAAAAATTGCAATATTCTATTTGTTCTTTTACTAGTCTATTATTTAATTATTTGATAATTTCATAAAACGCATTTTGATCATGTTCACCCTTACTCTTGCCCTATGTTATCTATTCTCAACGCTCAACTTTACACTTTACAAGAAGAAATTTTAGGTTAGAGTTGTGTGAAGAAAAATTTGAAGTGTTCTGTTACTCTGTTCCATCATCAAGTAGGAAAGTTAAGTTTTGCAACCAGGACATTCGTTTTGAGAGAATATTGTCAATGGGAAATGATCTATAAATGCATCTTAGGAAGTAGCACAATAGTAAATTGTTCATACCAAATAGAATTTTGAAAAGCAGAGTCTACATGTTTTTGAAACTATTGCCATAGAAGCAAAGGTCACAAATATGTATTATTAACTGCTCAGGAATATTATGAGCTCGCATGTGCTATGCACTCACTGTCTGTTTCTATCATAATTTATAGCATTGTGTTCAGCCCATACACAACCACTACAGGGGATTTTTTTTACCATTTTTCTATCTCTTTGTCCCTGCCTTTTGTTGCAGAAATAATGTGGTGTTGCTTTCCTTTGACAATATAAAAGAGTTTCAGGAATTTTAAAGTGGATTGCTACACTAAGACAGAGAAATGAGTACCAAGGGAGAATGCTGTGACTCTGATGGAAAGAGATGTGGTTTGGCTACAAATGTCCATGCAGCTTTGATGGGGGAAATATAGAAAAGGTACTGGAGTGGTCTAGTCAAAATTACATGTCTCCAGGGCAGAGGAAAATACCAATGCAGAAAATGTTCCTGCAGAAAGAATCAGAGGTAGCAGGTGTGAGGAATGTTAGAGCATCAGTCATGAAGGGGACAGATCATGGAGCTGATCAGATGGGGTTCAGGATCCTTGCCATGGCTATAGTAAAGATGAGGATAGGCTTAGATTGACATACTCACTTCCAAACAGATATGCAGGTTTGTGCGCGCGCGTGCACACACGCGCGCACGCGCGCGCACACACACACACACACACACACACACACACACACACACACACCTGTATTATGGCATCTTTTCTCAAGGACAGGAGAATGCTTTTTCTACAAGGAGTGAGAAATAATAACCTGGTGATTGAGATTAATGTACGGCTCTGGCCTTGTCTTCTGGGACCAGGACTGCGGAGGCTGCTCATTCATTGAGTCAGAGTCTCAGAGGCCACTACTGCTCACTTGTTACCTATAGACATCAAGAAATAATTCCCGCACAAGATGGGTTCTTTCAGTTCTGTCTTTTATGGCTCTCTCCTTTATACTTGCTCATATTATGCCTTCTTTATGGACAAATATAGTATTTCTAGATGAGAGTGCTTGATTTATTTTATGAAGGAAGGTTCAGGGAATCATTTATCTCAGAACCTAAAAAGTAACATAGAGAAGAAAATGGAAAACAGAAGCTAGGTAGAAATAGAGGCAATTGTGTTTCCAATGGAAATCAAATAAACAAGGCAATTGTGCATGTGGACACAGCTCGGAGATTGAGAAAAAAATAGGTAACATTCTAGAATCAGGGCTGAGGAGCAGAGCCTAGAAAACTAACTAACTAACTAACTAACTAACTAACTAACTAACCAACCAAGTGTGTGTGTGTGTGTGTGTGTGTGTGTGTGTGTGTGTGTGTGTGTGTTTAGCCTGAAATGTGTGGATTGTGAATTGTAAAGGCCATAATAGAAGAATTTCCCCTAAAAAAGTGCTAAAATATCCAGAATATCTTTTCACAGACCCAACAAAATATGGAAACTAACAGATTATGGTTAAAAGTAGTGTCCTATGTTTTGTTGCTGTGTGTTATTTGATAATAGAAAATAAAGAAATAACTAAGAATTGTTAACAGTCTCTCTGTTAACTTAAGCATACTGAAGATGCTTAAGAGATTAAAAAGAGAAGTGTTCCTTAGGAAGAATAGTAGAATTAAAAAAAAAACAGCTCAAAAATAGTCATGTTCTATAAACTTTGAGGGAAAGCAGAAAATCCTATGTGACAAGTTATTATGACAAGATCAGAAGAAGAAATTAGTGCTAGGAAGAAAACATTTCAAACACAAGATTAAAAACATATTGAAATGTTGGAACAGAAAGTCCATATTTCACCTCTTTCAGTAAGTAAATTAAAGGTGTGAAGATTATTAAATCATATCCTGGAAAGATTAAAAGAGTAAAACCTGTTGGCAAATATAACCAGTGAAGAAAACCATGTATGTAAAAGACATCAGATCACAATGTTGGTGTTTTGATGTATGTTTTATATTACTACCACCACTACAATGATAAATTCAGAGGGATAAAATACGCTTGGAAATTTTTGACATATTTTCTACTGTTAGATATTTTCTCAAAATGGGCAGCTACCTTCATATAAGGTAAGTGTTGTTTAAGTCTACAGGATTTCTTATTGGAATGATCTGTTTTGTTCAAATGCAATTATTATCTTCAAATCATCTCTAAGAACTTTAGTGACTAATATAATATTAGTGATATATAAATAGATACTACATGAAACTCTTTGGGGAACAGTGACAGCCAACCACCAACCAAAGAGCATGACTCTGTTGCCTGCCACTAGATCCCCTTCCCCTACCTGGACTGCCTTGCAGTTGGACCTCAGCAAGAGAGGATGAGCCTCATCCTGCATGAGGTCCAGCTTCCCCTTCTGGGAGGAGAAGTGGAGGGGGTCATGGGGCAAGCGACTTGTAAAGGTGGGATTAGGAGAGAAGGAAGGAGCTACAATCAGGGTGGAAAGTGAATGAAAATATAAATTATTGAAAAAAATATTCATGTTCAATACTGATTAAATTGTTTCCAAATTATTTTTAATCTGTTATTTAAACTTTGAATGTGTTAGTAGAAAACTTTAGAACATTTGAATACAAAGGGCACTTCAGCCCCTACCTATGACTGACTCTTAACTATCTCTGTCATTAATACTTTAAGGCATGCTTTCTCTGTGAAAGCTTCAGGTTTTTCTGATATCTATCTTATACAGAAATAAATACTCTTGAACACAGCTCTATCATTAAACTTCCACACTGCAGACTTATTATTTCTACCATCTTAACTAGATATTTAAGTAGCTTAAGAGTGGGAGCTAAAGTATACTAATGTTTTCCTCATGGACTAAAATGGAGAGAGTTGCACAGCGTCCTTGAGTAAATATCTAAGAAAAATTTACAGGAGAACTTTTAAAAAACTGTGTATACATTGGTAAAAATAACCAATGGCTCAGAAACAATTTTATCATTAGTATCTCTGACTGCAAAACATACATATCTCAGTGTGTCTGCTAGCCCAACAAACCACCATACTATTTGAGATTGAATATTTGATGTGCCAAAATCATCTACTATAAAATTTCCCAATTTGTACATCACTATGTTACATTGAGTTGAAAATCTCATTCATTTAAACCACAGAACATGTTTACAGAATGGATCTGCATTATAAGTGGTAGTTTTGCACACATATTATCCTACCAATCCATTAAATCCTTTATAACGTCTAATGTTCTCTCTCCCTAAGAAAATATCTTTGCTGTTTCTCTTTACTCAAATATACCACAGGGCTTGGAGTTCTTGTTAAGAGTTTCCATTTCCCCGTGAATGCTTCTAGATGTACAATTTCTGTTCCTACACAGGGTTTTGCTTTAATCAAGTATAATTATCTCATCATCTTTTGTCTTCTTTTTCATTACCTCTTAAAAATTTTGTGCTAAAACATGTTTTGATATCTACTTTTTTATGTCTTCATAAAGAAAGGCAGTCAAGCAATATAAAGTATATTTGAAAACCATCACTCAATGAGCTTCACATGGATCTTTATTCTGCCAGGGCCGAGTCTAAAGGTATGGGGATGCACAGAAGGCTTTTGGTGGTCCAGCTTCCTCAAGGAAGAAGGCAGTGGGGGGCTTGCTAACCTGAGTCTCATCCAGAGTGTACACTGTAGAGCTGTTATATTCATACATTGAGGAGGTGGAGACATGCCCATGGTACATTCACATGAAGTTTGGTAAGAGATGAGCTAATAGATAATAAGACAATCTAATAGATATTCTAGCTTTCACATGTTAATTCTGGAACCTTTTGGATGAAAACTCCAGCACATAAATTCACATTGTCATCTGGCTCTTGTTGTCACCATAGGTCTTTATTGCAGAGTTTCCTTTTCAGCTGGGCACAGTAAAATTAACCAGGTACACAAACCCCTGGGATGTCTACTTAATAGGCTTTATATACAAGCCTTCAGTGGGATGAAATAAAAGTGTTTACTTGTGAGCTAAACTTCTCTTTTCTTGTCTCTCTTTGTTTGGGTGGAGAAGATAATGGTAATGATTGCTTACTTTGAAAACAGTCTTAAAGGCTTTTACACATTACTGTTGGGTGAATTTGATTTTTTTTTTGTACTAAGCAGAGTAAAATATAAGAAGAAAAGCTACCAAAATTACAGCTGAATTCTTCCTGCCCTCTTCTCACAGGACATGCAGAACCTGTCCTAAGGAGCCTTGTGTCAGGGTTTATCATCGACAGGACAGCATCATACTTTATGCTAACTTTGAGGTAGACTTTCTGGGTGTAAGGTGTAAATGACCACTCACAAATTTTCTGACCCAGAACTAGCTGGTTAATCAAAAGAGAAAGAATTTTGTGGCACACATACACAAATGAAAAATGTGCACAAATAAAAAATGAACTTCAGCTAATTCCTCAGGATAAACACAAGTCCCAAATAACCTCCCTTGTTGTTTTGAACACTAGTTTCTTTCTACCCTCTTCTACTAAAGATCTAGAATCTAGATCCTAAGTCTCCAGCCATCACTTATGTATCAGCCAGTTCTGCAGCTCATAATGGGACACTGTCACAATAAATTAGGTGTGTACTCTGTATGGCAGCATCTACCTGTGTACACAGTATTCCTACCTGTGTGTTTCCAACTGTGGCCAGAAATTTTCTGTACTTTTTACATGGTAGCAACAGATTTTCTTGTCCACCAAGGACACAGAAACTGCTGTGTATCATTGTCATCTACCCTACTAACTTACATGCCAACTCTACATTCCTCTTTACTAATCAAGAGCTGTATTATACCTTACTAACCACAACCACAGGCCCAGGTCCCACTCCAACAGAACAGAAAGAATGGTACTAACTGTTCCATTGTTTGGTCTTCTGTCACATAGTGTGCACAATTAGGTTGCATCCTACCTATTAGTTCTGTCCTTGTCTTTATTTCGCATGCTGTATCCTCATTATCATCCTGAGTGAAGATTCATAGCTGTATTGTAATTCCCCAGCCAGGTGAGAGAAGCAATGAGAGCATCATTTGTAACTGTGTCAGTGAAAATTCACGGTGCATAGGATATGTTTTTGTCATTTCCACCATTCATGCTACAGTACACAACATGAGTTCTGTTTAATTTTAGAAAAAAAAGTATGATATGATTTTCATTTATTTTACTGAAAACAATATTTTATAGCATAGACACACTAAAGCATGCTAAAACCCAGTCATACACATATTCATTGATCAGGTGTGCGCTTTGTTCATGATGTCTAGGCAGTCTTCTGTATTTGAAAATGGGTGTTAGGTTATAAACAATGCATACTTTGAGCTTAAAGTTAGGATTTTGTTTTATACGTGTGGTTCATCTGAATTTAGGAGGCATGGAAGTTCCACAGGTAATATGAGCAGGAGTCCAGAGGGTGGCAAGAAGGAAATGAACCAAGAAGACCAGTTAAGAATCCAAAGATTCATTCTGAGAGAAGAGATTTGCATCTAAATAATCTAATTATCCTGGTAAGAAGGAAAAGGAATGGATTTAAGAGTGATTCCAGGGGTCAACTTGAGAGATTTAGTGACAGATCTCGAAAGTGTTTTAGCTTGAGTGCTCAGAGGCTTGCTAATGCATTAAGTACATTAGGTGATATGGGAGTGGCAGGTCTGAGAAACGATGTTGAGTCCATGTGAATCAGAAAATAGCTAAAGGCTCTGGGTTGACTCCATGCAGTACAAATGAAAGTGTTATTCTAGGTGTCGAATCATGGCTCAAGATGAAAAAAATAAAATTTGTGGGACTGTTGTTGACCCATTAAAGCTTTAATAAACGATAAAGTTATCTAAGGCAAATCAAATGGGAAAGAAACATTCACAGGACAAGGGAAATATCTCAGTATTTGAGATGCAAAATTAAAGAGACCAAAGGAGACACGTAAATGAGATAAGGAGAGATTCAGATGCTAATAGAGGGGTGCACACTCTCAGAGAGGTTATGAACAGAAACTACATGTCCAGGTAAGAGAAACAGGCCTCCATGTGTGTGACATGTTCAGTTCAAACATGAGAAGACATTTTAAAAAATGATTAATTTGTTACTTGTTTACCTCATGACCACATCGTGTAGTTTTGAAAAGAAAATGTTTCTTATAGCTAAATGTCTGGTATTCAAATAATGAATGTATTAGGTATCTGCACTATTTTCCCATGCCATTTCTAAAAGGTGCTGAAATTAAGCTTGAGAGACAGTTTCATTTCCAGTATGCCAATCATGGGTAGAGCATCATCTTCCTCACTTGCCTTTGATTTCCAACACTGAGTCCTTGACCTAGGGCAATGTGGAAAAAATAATAAACTTTATTGCAATTTCCTAGATACACATAGGAAAAACTTCTAACCCTCCCTGTGGATTGGGAACGTGAGCATGCCATTATTAATCTTCCTAGGGCAGTTTTCCTGCTACCCCTATTAGTGCTTGCAACCATTTCAAGGTTTTCTAACTGGAAACTGGCAACAGCTGCCTTGTGCGTCCTTTGCTGCTGTGGTTTGGTGTTTCTGAAGGAAATCGGCAAACTAAAAAAATGCTAGAAATGAAGAGCTAGAATATTTTAAACGAGGATTATATACATACACACCAGAGAGCTGCCTGATGTTGCTTAAATAGCTCACAATAGAATGAAGTGAGAACAAGCACGATGACAGAATTGATAATCCCATCCAGACCAAGTCTTCTTCACAAGCATACACTTTTGTCACATTTTAATTTTTCTTTCTTTCAAGGAGACTCCTGACTCTTATGGGATGCTAATCATGCTAATCAGAGCCCACACTAATCAAAATAGGAACCTAAGCACTTAAATTGCTTCCCAAAGTATTAATTATCCTCATTGTTTAGATGAGCTGGCTTCTTTCACAATTTAAAAAGCCACTGGTATTGGTCTATCTTAAGAAAAGAGGGCTCAGCAAGGTCATTGGATTGAGATTCGAAAACTGAGGCAGGCAAGCATAGGGAATTACTTAGCAACGAGGGAGTCTGCTTGGCTTGGGCACTTAACAGAAATGCATTTAGCCAAGTTAGTCAACCAAGCCACCACCACCACCTGCATCAGACTAACTGTGGATTGCTTTGCTTTAAGCAACAATGGACAGGTTTCTTATCACTTTATAATATTCCATTTCTATTGAAAGACTTTTAGAGATGTGTCTGGAGTTTGAAACAGAGAGCCAGTCTGGCTTGGCTCTGCATTTGCAGATTTGGCAGTACACTTACAGTAAGATAAACTGAGTTCTCTCAGTGAACTATTCAAGAGAATCTGCTATGTACCTTCTATGCCTATACATTATTGGGTATTCATATGGATAAAAATCAAATGCATCATGGAAAGGGACATATATAGTGAAGAAAGGCTTACATAACCCATCTGTCAAATAAAACAGTGGAAAACCCAAGCTATCCTCACAGCAAACATCTTCTCCTTCTCTTGAGCTTCAGAAAGAGATCCCCCAAAAGATAAGTGGAGCCTCTCAATACTCCCTCAGTTGAATGGCCTGCTGCCTCTTTTGACAGTGTATGCATAATATATAAATATCTCAATAATAATTCCTGCTGTGTTGCTGCCTGTATACATCATTTCCAGTCATTTGAGCAAAGAGCCAAGAGCCTGGAAACATCTAAGCAGACAGACAGCCTGTGTAACAAACCAGGCTGAGCATGCTCAGGAACCGAAATAATACATGCTTTCGTTGTAATCAAGGAACTACCCTCTGAAGCAGAGCAGCATTGCTTTTCGATGGTGTCAAGAGGAAATACCTTGGGAAAGCCAATACATTGAGGCAAGGAGAAATAGAATGTGGGCATTGACATTCTTGAAGAAGTTTCCAAAACAAAATCACATCCCCTTTTTAAGTATGCGAAGACAGCACTGTGTATTTTCATCCGCGATGCAGACGTTATGACAAAGAAACCATGGTTGAATTCCATGCTGGCTTCATAGCTATGGAGCTGATTTAGTAGATGAATGATCCTTTCATTTGAAATTTTATTTTTCTCAAGACTCTTTTATGTTTGTGTTGCTAAATATAATCACCAAATAGTTGATAACCAAATGAATTATGACCCATGCAAAGGAGCCTTGTCTAAAGCTTTTTATATTCCTGCCATTCAGTGCCATGATCATCCAATGTCTGGTGAATCTATCACATGAATTTGATATCTTAGCATCACCATTCTTCTTGATAGATGAACAGAGGCCAATGTCATTGCCAGCTACAAGTAATAAGTGACAATAGAGAATGAGGCAGCATGCCCTGAAAATGACAGAGAATATCTCCCCAGAAACTGTGATGGTCTCCATGAACGTGAGAATTTCACATTGATAGTTCACATTTATAAGAAGGCAACTGGTTCATTGGGGGTTTGTTGTCTGTTCTATTGTTTGCAATTTTTTTACCATAAAATCTAATCTTTTATTGAGCTTTTTTATGAGCTAAGCATGGTATCTTTAAGCAGAATTGCTATTGAATGAGAACATTTTGGCTACAGAGAATTCAAGATAATCAGTTTTGCAAACAGGTTATGTTTTTATTCACCCTTCTAACATGTCAAGAACACAACCTTTTTAATCTGCTTTTTCTATGCAAGCACAGCAAGAATATCAATGTCCTGTTAACACTTCCTGTCTCCACCTTTATCCTGGTGCCTTCTTTAAGGTACTCGGATTGTGTGTCCTGAAGGCATTCCTTCCTTCCTAATCTAATTCTGAGCCTTGAAATTATAGTCATTTATCATTTATTATTATATTTGCCTTATTGTTTGTATAATTAGTTCTTTGAAAGGTAAATTTTCCACCTTTATCTCCTCACATCTGGAATGAATAAATGAATGAATGAATGAATGAATGAATGAATGAATGAATATAGTACAGAATAGGGTGCCTCACTGCCTACTGAACGTTCTGTTCTACTTTACACTTCCTGGAAATTATAGAAGTTCCTCATCCAAATCTTTAGCTTTTTTCTTACCTGAAATCAATAGAATGATATCAGTAGAAATGGAAAGATATCTAGAGAGCTGCTCCTAATAAAGGAAAAGGAACAATAGAATAAACTGAATAAAACAAAAAAGACAACATGACAGACTCTGAGACCTAAAGGAATAAAAGTGTCTAAGGTGGCATTAATCAAAAAGGTAGGTAGATCTCTGATGGGGTTGAAAACTAAGCCTGCAGTCAGCTCTTGGCTCATACTATGGCTCTGACACTGAACAGCTATGTACCATTAGCTTCTTTTACATCTGTGCATCCTACATAAATTTAATGGGAATAGTTGATATTTTCCATAAAGTTTGCCAGTTGAACAAGCAAGTATGCTACATGCACAATAAGTGCCGTCTCTTATTTTTATTCTATTTATTATATGATGATTACTTCTTTCTTTGACTTGAAGGTTATCCATGTCCAAGTCATATTTGTATTCATAAAGTAATGTATTTATAATATACATTAAAAAACTTTAGCTTAAGTTCTAAAAAAAGCATATATATATATATATATATATATATATATATGTATATATATATAAATTATAGCTACATTTGACTTTATTAACTATCTTTCATACACAGGGATATTTCTAAAAGAAATGAAAACTCTAAATGTCTCTGGTAGCGTTTGTATTGCAGGAGTTTAGTACACCTTGCTTCTATCTGGATAAGATAGTTTTTTGTTAAGTCAAATTCTGCTATAGACAAGTTCTTAGTTACAAAATGTTTTAAATGATGACAAAAATGTATATGGGTGCCATGTGAGTGGCAAGAACAGAATCCAAGTTGTCTGCTTTGTTTTTGTTTTTTGGTTTTTTTTTTTTCAAGACAGGGTTCTTCTGTGTAGTCCTGGCTGTCCTGGAACTCACTCTGTAGACCAGGCTGGCCTCAAACTCAGAAATCCGCCTGCCTCTGCCTCCCAAGTGCTGGGATTAAAGGCGTGCGCCACCACCGCCCGGCCCCAAGTTGTCTGCAAAAGCCATGCATGGTCTTGAATGCTGAGTCAGCATTCTGGCTCTGAAACACAGTATATTTAAAAAGAGATGTCTTTACCCTTTATTTTAATTATGTTCTTTAATTATAGCAAATATCAATGAGGCAATCAATAAACCAACTGCTTATGTGGTACTTAATATGTTCCCCAACAATTGTCTGAGACATAACTTTGTGACCTTGGGCATTGAAGTTCTCATATCATTCTTTTATGAGACTCTTATTAAAAAACAGAGTAACAATTACTATATATGTATGCTCTCAAGAGTGTACCAGAACAAAGAGGTCCACTTTCACACACAGCACCATTGTCTTCTTAAAAATGTCCCTGAGTAAATCACATATCACTTTCATTCTATGTTTAATATGGCATATCCAAATTTGGATGAAAATATTTTAACATATATTAATAATTTTAAAACAGAATAAGTTCTGTCATGTGTTTTGCTCATATGAAAGTAGGAACAGTACTCACAAAAGATAATTTGATATGTCAATAGGTGTAGGTAGTGTCAAATACATAGTTACCCAGCATGAAACTAGGAAGTGCTGTATCATTGTTTGAAAATGTGATAGACATCTTTAACTTTTTTATTTCAATATACCCGATGCTGAATCAGTCAGTTGAAAAACATTAAAGCCAAAGCTGAGACTACACTGCCCTTGGGTTCAAACCTGCCCTGCCTTGTAGCTTTCAATATAAACATCAGTTTGTATCTTTCATAATAAGAAGATAAATAAAGCTGGTGAGATGGATCAATGGTAAGAGCACTTTTGGCTTTTGCAAAGGACATGATTCAGTTCCATCTACATGGTGCTGCCCAACCATCTATAACTCCAGTACAAGGAGTTCCAATGCTTTTTTCTGGCTTTGTGGAAACTGCATATATATAGTGCACGTATGTACAAATACTTGGTCATATTAAATAAAAACAAAGAAATCTAAAAATCAATTAGTGTCAGACATATTGGTACACAGCTTTAATTATAGCACTTAGAAAGCAGAAATAGATGGATTTCTAAGAGTTTGAGGCCTACCTGGTCTACACAGATATTCCAGACTAGCCACAATGACATAGTAAGACCTTATCTGAAATTGATAATAATAGTAACAAATAAATAATTAATAATGAAAAAGGGAAAAGAAGGAGGAGGAGGAAGAGGTGGAGAAAAAAGTGAAGAAGAGGAGTAGAAAAAGAAGGAGAAGGAGAAGGAGAAGGAGAAGGAGAAGGAGAAGGAGAAGGAGAAGGAGAAGGAGAAGGAGAAGGAGAAGGAGAAGGAAAAGGAAAAGGAAAAGGAAAAGGAGAGGGAGAAGAAGAAAGAGGAGGAGAAGCAGCAGCAGTAGAAGCAATTTAGATATTCCATGGGACTGTAGATTCTCAACAGTCTACCAATTTCCATCTCTTCAATGTCTTTCTGACAATCATAATCAATAAACAACCATCTCCAGTAACTGTACGATGTCTGCTAATATTCACATTATTTTCTATCCATTGTTCCACAAGGAAGGATAATTAATGGCCAGATAATAACTATGTTATCATATCAGCTTCCAAGTTTCTGTATAAATATTAATCATAAATCTAATAGTACTAACTCCCTAGAAATGATCTCTAAGTTATCTGTGGTTTTCTTTTCATCATTAAGTGATAGCACGAATTACAAGTATACTATAAACAGATTCTACAGGTCAATAGTCAATGATTGTCCTAACTATGTGGCCTTTGTTCTTATGCACAGCTCAAGCTTTAATCCCGTATTTCACAACTAAGTTATTTTGGATGTGCCAAGTATGGAAATATTCAGAATTCACTGAATATGAAGTGTCATTTAAAAGAATTTCAATCTTGTATCCTCTAGTGTCTTTTATTTTCCTTATTTCCTACAGAGGCAGATGAGAATGGTATCCTTTGGATGTGCACTGACATTAACAGATATTTCCATTCACTGTAGCCAAGATAAAATTTAAAATTTCTAAAAAGCATAGAAATAGTGGAAGCAGAAAAGATGTCATTCTAGAGGAGGCTGAGCAAAGTGGAAATATCACCATGCTGAGAAGAGTTGATTATTACTGGTATCACATTAAGAAGTACAAGCTTGGGTTAAAAAGAGCATTGCCAAGCAAAATCAGCACATTCTTCATTAATCAAATATATATAGGATAATGAGAGAGCAAGTTTGGTGCTCTGGAGTATATGAGAAATTATTCTGCATGAAGAAAAAGAAATATCCATTAAAGAAGGTCAAAGAAAAGATGGAGTATGTGACTGTTTCAAATAAAGTAATGGTAATAATGGTAACTAACCTCAAGAACATATATTATGAAAGTTATAATGAAAATTAACTTAAACATTGTTCATCAAGGAACTACCAATGACCGTAATGAGACTCCTTTTGGTGGTGTATTGTTTGTTTGTTTGATTGTTTGTTTTCTGAGTATAGAAGCCATATTGAAATACCTTGAATCTGTAATGGTAGGTAAGCAGGGGCATCTCAAATAGTAATAAACTTTTCCAAGAAGTTTTAGTAAGATAGAGGAAATAAAAAAGGACTATGTAAGAATATGGGTGGACTGTGTTATTCCAGGGTGATATTCAATGCAACACAATGGAAAAGTGCCTTCTTCCCTAAAGGTTTCAGTGGTTTTTTTAAAGCTTATAAGTTACTGAGACCACTGGATAGTGGTGGTAAAATAAACTTAAAAGGAAGATGCCCAAATCCCACATTATAAGTACTGATCTAATAGCTAGGTGCAAAGTGAGAAAACTTTTGTTCATGTTTCTCATATTACCAGGTATTATATATATATTATTTTGGTGTAATAAAGATAGCTTGTTTTGTTCTTTCTTTATTATTTATTCATATTACATCCTGATCACAGCCACCTTCCTCCTCTCCTCCCAGTACCACCCCCATACCATCCCCTAATCTACCCTTCTTTTCACCTTAGAACAAGGAGGTTTTCCATGGGAACCAACACATCCTGGCACACACATCCAAATACCTGCAGGACTAAGTGCATGCTCTCCCATTGAAGGCAGACAAGGCAGCCCAGCTAGGAGAAAAGAATGCAATGACAGGCAACAGAGTTGAGATAGCTCCTTCTTTAATTATTGCAGAATACATAGGAAGCCCAAACTGCATGTATGCTACATATGTTTAAGAGACCTAGGTATAGCCCAAGCATTCTTGTTGGTTGGTGATTAAGTCTAAGTAAGCCCTTTGGGCTCAGGTTAATTTACCTGGGTTCTTTTGTGGTATCCTGAACCTTCCAGCTTGCTCAATCCTTCTCTTACAGTCTTCCACAAGACTTCCTGGACTTCTACTAATGTTTTGCTGTGGTTCTCTGCATCTCTTCTGACTGCAAGCATAGCAGAATATCATAAAAGTGTCTGGGATTGGCTCTCTCCCATGAGATGATCTCAAGTTGGACCAGTTATTCGTTAACTATTTCCTCAATTTCTGCTCCATCTTTATACCTCCACATCTTTTACACAGGACAAATTTTGTGTCAAATGTTTTATAGGTGGGTTGGTATCCTCCTCCCTCCAATTGAAGTCCTTTCTATAGTCCTTTCTAGCTATAGGAGGTAGCCACTTCCATCTCCATATCTTGCTGCTAGAAGTCTCAGCTAGAGTCATCCCCATAGGCTCTCAGGCACCTCCCCTGTTTCAGATATTCAGCTTGTCCCAGAAATTTTACTCCCTGCCCCCACTGATCTCCATTCTTCTTCCCAGTTCTCCCCCTGTCAGCTTTCCACACATCTAAATCTAACCCTTGTTTCCCTCCCCAAGCCTTCTTTCTACCCAGTTTTCTCCCTCCCTCCACATTCAATGTCTATTTTATTTTCCCTCTGAATGAGAATCAAGCATCCTCCCTTCTGCCTTCAATGTTACTTAGTTGTTTTTGAGACTGTGGATTATAAGATGGTAATGTATTGAAATATAAGGCTAATACTTATAATTTAATTCAATCATAAGTGAATACATATGGTGCCTATCTTTCTAAGTCTGGTTTACCTCACTCAGCATGATGTTTTCTAAATAAATCCATTCTTCTGAAAATTTATGATGCCCTTTTAAAATAACTGAATAGTATTTCATTGTTTAAATGTACCTCATTTTCTTTACTCATTTTACCTTTATTGAGTATGAAGTGACCTTCCCAATCTCATTTGATTAATTTTGGTTGAAAGTTTATTTTATTGTATATAGAATGTCTTTCCAAGTTTGCTTCTTGGGTCTCTTTGGATGGAAAATCATTTTTCCAGCCTTTTATCCTGAGTTTGTGTCTTTCTTTGTCACTGAGATGTGTTTCTTTTATGTAGCAGAATGATGGATCCTGTTTTTCCATTCATTCTGTTAGCCTGCATATTATATTGGAGAATTTAATCCATTGATTTTGAAAAATATAAATGATCAATGATTGTTAATCCCTGTTAATTGATGATGGTTGGAGTAGTGTGCACACACGCATGTGTGTGAATGTGCGTGTGTATGTGTGTGTGTGTGTGTGTGTGTGTGTGTGTGCTTCACTTCTCTTGTTTATGCTGATATGGAGTTATTTGCTTCATGTTTTTCTTGGGTATAGTTAACCTCCTCAGGTTGGATTCTTTTCTTCTAGTATCTTCTGTGGGGATGAATTTACAGCCAGTAATTGTTTAAATTTGACTGTCATGGAATATTTCTTTTGTTTTTCATCTGTAGTTGTTGACTGTTTTTTCTCGGTATAGTAGTCTAGTCTAACATCTGTGGTCTCTTAGAGTTTGCAAGGCATCTTCCTGGGTCATTCCAGCTTTTAGATTCTCTCTTGAGAAGTTGGTATAATTCTGATAGTTTTAATTTTATATTTTACTTGGTGTTTTTCACTTGCTGTTTTTAATATCTTCCTTTTTCTGTACATTTAGAGTTTTGATTACTATGTGGCAGAACAATTTTCTTTTCTGATATGATGTATTTGGTATTCTAAATGCTTCTTGTATCTTTACAGGCATCTCCTTTTTTAGGTTGGAAAAAATTTGTTCTATGATTTTGTTAAAAAATATTTTCTGGGCCTTGGAGCTGGAACTATTCTTCTATTCCTATTATTCTTATGTTTTTTTTCTTTTCATAGTATACCATATTTCTTGGCTGTTTTGTGTCATGAACATTTCAGATTTAACATCTTATTTGGCTAATTTATTGATTTAAAAATTATATCTTGTATGCCTGAGATTCTCTCTTTCATCTTTTGTAATCTGTTAGTTATGCTTGTGTTTGCAATTCCTGTTAGCTTACCTAGGTTTCTATCTCCAGGATTTCTATTACTTCTATTTTTAGGTCTTGAACAGTTTTATTTATTTTGTCACCCATTTGATTGTATTCTTCTGTATTTCTTTAAGAGATGTATTAATTTCCTTTTAAAGATTTCTATTATCTATATAAGATTAGGTTTATGGTCATCTTCTTGTGTTTCAGCTATGCCCAGGGCTTGCTGTAGTAGGTTATCTGGGTGGTACACTATTGTCCTTGCTTTTGTTAAGTTCTGATGCTGGACTTTAGCTATCTCGTTACCCCTGTGTTGGCCAAATGTTCCTGATGCCAACCAAGACGTTACCTGAGGAGGTACGTAAAGATATGGGCCTGACAATAGAACTTTCTATACAATAAAGCATGTTGTTTGCCTTTGCTGTTTGTGACCCTGATGAACCTAAATGTTCCTGTTGTCCCAAAGTCCTCCTTGTGACAACGCCATGGGCTGGACTATGGAATTCAGGGGGCCACCTCTGTTGACTCTGCCCCTGGTGGATCTGATATGCATTGTATTGTGGGGGAGATATTTAATTTAGAATTTCCTGGGCCTGGAAGGTCTCATCAGGAAAGCAGGCAGAATCTTGTGCCAGATGGTGCACAGGGGAAAGCATGTAGATCACTTCTGCTGGCTGTGCTTTAGGTAGTTCTTGAAGGACTCTCTAGTATCTTAATAACAACAATGCCTTATCTAGTTAATGGCTATGAGCTCTAAAGCACAATGCTATCTCTGAGCACATAAGCAGGTTCACAAATAAGGAGGCTGTGAAGTTCAAGGTCTTGCCACAAAAAGAAGGAAAGACATTTTCTTAATAATAAAACTGCCATAAAAGAGTCAATAATCTGAAAAACAAGTTGCTTCTTATGTTTTAAGGTAAAAGTTTGTAGTTTTATCTTAGCTAAACTCCTTTGATTACTACTTTAAAATAAGCAATTCATTATTTTCAATTTATAAAAATGATTCACTTCAGGGAGGAAAGAATTAAAATGGCTGAAAAATAAAAGTGTCTCTGTCTTAATCCAGAAAAATGACAGGGGGTTGTCTTAGCGATATACAGAATGAAGGGTTGTGGAAGAAATGTCTGATGAAGTGTAAGATCTATAGAACTGACTTTTAGGAATACCTTGCATTTTCTTGATAAGCTCAAGGAGAAGTCATGATATGCCCATAGCTCTGCAAACAGTTCCATTTAAAATAAACATCTATCTTTGGGGGAAACAAATGGGTTGGTTTCCTTTGGCCATTCTTTTGTCTACTGTCTTGCCCATCGGCTCCAGTTTGGTTGCAGAATTCTTTGTTGAACTGAATAGTAAAATTCCATCCTGCTTAAAAATCATTCTATTAGACCAATCTTAGTTAAGAGAAGGCTGTCCATATTTAAAAGAGACCCAAATCAGCCCTTAGACAAGTCTTACTAAAAACTGAGTTTGAGCCTATTATTGAAGTACAAGACTACATTGACTACATTGGGCAGTCTTTGGTCTCTCTGAACACACACACACACACACACACACACACACACACACTATATATATATATATATATATACACAGAATATATATATATATATATATATATATATATATATATATATATATATATTCTTTAAGGAATTTGGTTTTCTCATTTCTGCAACCTGAGATTTTAGCATTGTCAGCTAGAATTAAATAGCTACAAAACTTAAGGTTATCATCATTAAGACTGAGACTACCTGCTAGTGGAAGATTTGAGTCAGAAAAATGAAGGAAGGCAGACCTTCCTTCATTGCCTTTATGGATTCAGATATTCCCTTTTGTGCTTTGTTCCTTTTGTTAAATGAAATTATCCAAATTTCTATACAGGTGTATGGATATATTTAGACTATGTCTGCACACTGCCATCACAGGTACAGAATTTTAACAACCAATTTTACTTTAGGAGTAAAAAAATTGATCATGATACATCGTCAAGATTACTATGTAATTGTGTGTGGTGGCACAGTTTTGGTTTAGATTATTCAAAAGTTCTACAGATGTTCTTTTCTCTTCAAGCTCCCAATTGACATATAAACTATTATATGTGGTTATTAAGACATCGATAAATGACTTTTTACTCACCTCATTGCCTGCCTCTAACTACACTTTCTAACATACCCAGCATCACTGTTTCAACTCCTATGCTGTCTCTGTGCAACTGCTTTTGAAGTATCCATGCTCAACATTGAACCCACTTCTCTGTCCACTCCTTTAGAGTTATCTGGAGCTCAGGAGTTGAGGCTAGAAAAATTTAAGCCTCTGCTTGAATTACAATTATTCTAAATAAAATTAAATCAAATCTTTTTTTATCAAAGCCAATAACAGCCACATCCAAAGTTAATAGCAACAAAGCACATTCTACCTTCTTATTGAGGAACTGAAATGTTCCATAGCAAACATTTTAGATACCTGAAAAAAAATGGTGCCAAGAATATAATCAACAAATTAATGCATGACTTTTCTCTATTCAGTGAAACATATATAAATATATACTGTGACTTAGGACATGTAAAATAGACTCAAGAATCATGACTCTTACACTGAGTTAAAGAAGCTTCACATAAAGGAACCCAGTTACAAGTGTGATGGTTGTTGTTGCAAGGCTTTCTGTTGAGATTTTTAGGAAGGCTCCAAGAACTAAACCTGACTTGAGATTTGAAAGAATGACAAAAGGATAGGAACACATACCCATGAATGAAAAAGCTGTGGTTGGGTACCCTGGACACTCTGAGAGGTATAGTGGTTCTTCTTTCTTGTCAGTTCTCCTTGAGGCAGTGGAGCGGGAAGAGTGTCAGCAGACAATAAAAGTCTTACTAGATATGGGGGTAACACTTTGTCTTACGAGATATTTAGGGTTGCTGAACAATAATAAAAAGTTTACTTATCTAAGTCTAAATTACTTTGTTACTGTAGCTGACCTGCCTTCTGTGTTTCTCTGAAGCCAGAAATCACATTTTTGGGCATTTAGCAGCTGATCCTAAAACAGCAGGAGATTAAATAAAGGATTAATTGCTAGAGATTTTTCTTTCTTGTCCAGATGCCTCTTTCTTGTCAGACTGGGGGAAAGTTTGGAGCAATAAATTTCTATTGATCCAGAAGAGAATAACACTCTCAGAAGGATAAAACATTTACATAAGCAAATATGCATAAACTCACATAAATTCATATACAGATTCATGCTTGCACACTTATATATTTTTATTCAAACCAGTTGGGCCCATATTGCATACACTCTTACAACTACATACTTGTACACACATATCTATACTTACATACACATTTGGTGCAAAAGACCAAGCACCAGTGCAGAAAAAACTGACTCATTCTAGATGAAAATTGAACTCCAATTTTTATTGCAGAGAGTAAGAAAGAGCTTCTGCCCTTTTAATACTAAATGAGTTAAACCCAAGTTTGTAAGAAGAATGCTTTGTTCCTTTAATAAGACTAAGCCTGCCTTGTTATTAAGAAAAGACCTGTTCTGTCCCATGGCAAAAAGAAGCCTGCCTGCTGCTTTCTGCTCTCTCAGTAGCTTCTTTTGTCCTCTTTCCCTCTGAATTCTACACATTGCTTTCTTACTTTTTTATGTTACCTATAGTTTAGTTATTCCACTGTGCATTCTCCTTCTAATGTTATACTTTCTCCTCCTGCTCTGATGTCACAACAATGCTCTTACTCTCAATGCCTTTTCTTCCAACGCTATGCTTATACATCTAAGCTCTACTGGAGTTCAGTTCTGTCTGGAAAGTTTTCTTCTGTCCTGACAAAAACAAAAAAACAAAACAAAATAAAATAAAAAAAAACCCCACCTCAGTTCTGTTCTAAAATATTCTGTTCAGATCTCTCTAAAAGGTGTTCGTTCTAAAAAGTTGTCATCAGCTCAGTCCTGTCTCTTCTCTTGTCCTCAGTACTAATGCAACATTCATAATAAATAATTAAATGTTAAAAAGTTTATCACAAGTTTACACATTAATTCAAATCATAATTTGAATTAGAAGTTTACAACGGAGAATATTTACATGTTTATCCATTAGGAGTATTTACCTAGCTAAACATTCATCACCTGTCATAGCTCCACAAGTTCATTGAGAGTTAAAAAAAACATAACTAAGTTATTAGTAAAGTTTTGTATAGATAAATCCAATCAATATTTTATCTTCTGTTCTAGAACCTATAATAAATCTTTAGCTACCTTTTTATGACCGTTGGTTAACTGTGTTACAACCTCATGGATTACACTGAGTAGGAGAAAGTCTGGTTACTCTCTATAAGCAATTAACTGCTGACACATAGGAGACTGACAGGGTTCTCATTGCAGTTTTGACTATCATAAGAGACCTGATAGCAGTCCAACTATAAAGAAGCTTAATAAATACTGATATAGGATCATCATAAATAATTGAGAAGTCATCTATTTGTCTGTATAGCATCACTACAAAACAGTACATCTGTGTAGATATGCAAATATCTGCTCAAAGGGGTGTGCTAATACCTAGTGAATGTCATATATGTTTAATACTAACAGGAAGAGCATAATATGAGCAGTATTCTTTTCTAAAATGATTTTCTCCTGGGTCTTACCAATAGGAGAAAATCTGTCATAGATTATCATAATCCAAGGCAGATCATTTCAGAAAGATCACCTGCTAGTTCTTAGCTTGTCCTATGATGGCTTCTGACAGTATAACACACTGGAAGCTCAGAATATTTATTATATAGAGTTGAGCAGTGGAGTAGGGTTACTGCACACAACTGGACAAGGAGACAGGATTATGGTATACAGCAGAATCCAAAAAACAAGCTTAGCTGAATTCTGTGAAAGCAGTATCTGTAGTGAGTCCAATTCAGGCCTTAATTAACAGGTTGGAAGGTGAGCTATGGTGGATTTGTCTCTACAGTGTTGATATTACTACTCGGACATCTGAGGAAGTCATTGCCAAACTTCTGAGCCTTGTGCAAGGACTGTTGCTCCAAAATGCTGAGGTGTTGGAGTCTTTGACATGGTGTGCCATATCAACAACTCACTCAGGACATTCACTATCTCCAGGCTTCCTTTGCTTCCCCACACCTTTCCTTCTCTTTTTCTTTCTTATTACTTTTATTTTTCTAGAAACACTTCTTCCATATTTCATGTATTTGTATCTAAAATAATGACAAAATATACACAATATCACCTTTTACAGTATATTGCTTCCTGCATGTACTCCTGAGAAATCCATATTCTTTCACTATTTTTCAGTGTATATTCTCTAGAATCATGAAGGGTTTTCTTCACAGAGCATAGAGCTCTGTGGTATTTGCCAGATTGTGACTGGTCCAAACGTAAATAGGATGGGGAACTTTATTGCACCTACACTTGACTAGGCACCAAAATTTATGGATGTGGAATGGAAAGATGACCCTGGTCTGTGGGGAAACTTGGTAAAGGTAATTATGGCAGCAAAAACCTTTCCATATACAAATTGGATTTTTGTTCTTCAGTGCCAAGTTAGGACAGTGTGCCATTTAATGAGTGAGACCCCAAATCAATTTAACAATCCTCCATGGCACTACAAATTTATTACAGGGATGTTTTTCTGTAGGTCTCTGAGTAAAATTAAATTGAATTCATGTGAATTAGAGGAGATAAAGGACAAAGGATTATATGTCATGTCTCCTAAGACTTTGAAAGACATAGCACAAAGATTTAGTCAAGGCTACTCAGTCACACAAGTGGGATTCATGAAGTTCCCTTTATTGATATTTTGGGCAATAGATTTTTACAGACAAATCTGGTATTGACACTGTGAAACCTTGAAAACTGAGATAAATAGAGATTGCAAAAGAGTAAAGTAGTCCAAGTTTGTCTTTCTGTGTCTGTTTGTTTGTCTCTCTGTTTCTCTGTCTTTTTCTGACTGACTCTCTCTCTCTCTCTCTCTCTCTCTCTCTCTCTCTATCTCTCTGTATCTATCTATCTATCTATCTATCTATCTATCTATCTATCTCTGTGTCTATCTCTGTCTGTCTCACAACACAATTGAGAGGTGTGGTGTTGTTGGAGTTGGTAGAGTGTAGTTAGAGGAAGTGTGTCACTGGGGGGTGAGTTCTGTGGCTTCAGATAGTCAAGGCAGACCAGTGGGTCAGAGTCTCTTCCTCTTGAAAGTGAATACAGATGTAGAACTCTCAGCTCTTTCCCTAGCACCATGTCCTCTTGCATCCTGCCATGCTTCCTGCCATTATGATAATGGAATAAACTTCTGAAGTGTAAACCAGTCCCAATTAAGTGTTTTTCTTTATAAGAGTTTTCATGATCCTGGTGTCTATTCACAGCAAGAAAACCCTAACAAAAAGATACCAATATCTACTAATATTGTCTTACAAATACAATATGAACATACAGTAACTGTGGAAAAAATGAGAGGCATAGGAACATATCATACAATATTTTCCATGAAGTAACCATTAGAATTTCTATCTATGCCCTATCCTCAACGCTGCTAAATCCTTTGGTGCCTGCTTCTTTTCTTTGCTTTCCAAATCATTCTTATAGAGACAAAGTAATGTAGGCTAGAACATTCAACTTGTTTCCTTATCCTCAGAGCCACTATCCTTCTTTTGTTCTCTTTCTTTGCTTTGTCACCTTTCTCTATATTTGCCTGTTTTTTTTTTTTTTCCTTTTTCCTCATTCCCCATATTCGTGTATCTGCTACAAATTCCAGAGCTTTTGTTGTTCTTATTGCTCTTTTATGGAAACAAACTATACTCTACTTCAGCCTCTATGTCTAACCACTATGTGAAATGAATATTTTTGCTATTACATATTCTGTACAGCATGCACTAGACTAAACAGCCTGCAACCTTCATAAATACTCTCCCACTGCTTTCCTAAATGCTTGTGCAGTGATTGCTTGCTTAAATTGGAACTCAATTTTGGTAACCAGCATAAGCCACTGAACTTGTGTGTAAGTATTTAAATCTGTTCTACTTTATGTATGCAAAACAAAATCATAAGCTTGCGTAACAATCCTTGGTATTTAGTAACAGTATAAATACGCTAAGTGGTGAGTCATTTCTGGAATACAGCCTGTTTTCTCAATGGATGCCTTTAAAATACCCAACAAAACCAAGCTGGTTATCCTAGTCAAATTATAGGAAGTTACTTTTATCTCTACCCCTCAGTTCAAATGCAGAGTGCCTTCTCACAGGACCCATGTTAAATTGGTGGCCCCACATTGTAGCTCTGTAGGAAGTGATACAACTGTCTTGTGAAAAGAAATTAGGTCCTGAAAGTATTCTAATGAAAGGAGTGTTGGTACCTCAGCCCCAAACTTTCTCTCCATTTTGGCTTCCAAGGTACCATGAGATGAATTGGTCTCCTCCTTCAAATATTTAAATGTTATATGATGCATTTTCACAGAGTTCCCTATATACATAAAACTGGACTTGAGGAAAATGACAGTGCACTAAAATCATGAGTCAAAATGAACCCATTCTTCTTTTGAGTGGTTTCTGTCATTCATAAAACATGATGGAAAGTTATATAACACAGATTTTCTAGCTGTGACTGAGAACTGCTCAGAGCACTGTACAGTCCCCCACATCAGAGCTCACATAATCAAAGAAGGTCAGCCTTTACACAACCACCAAATATCCTGTGTGCTTTGGTTTTAAAATGTTTCACTTGGCTCATGCGTTTGGAAACATGATATTCAGATGGTAGCACTGCTTGGGGGAAATTTTGCTATCTTTAGGGGTTCACTAGAGGAAAGTCACTGTGGGGAAGGATATCGTGAGTTAGAGCTCCCAGGCCTACAATTTCTCTCTGCTTCCTGAACAACCCAGTAATAGCAAGGTCACAACGCCATTCTTTCCCCATCATGAAGACTTGTTTCCCTCAAACCATAATAAAATTATTTTTTCTTAAATTTCTTCTTTTTCCCCCAGCAGTGAGAAAAGTAATAAACACATCTACAAAATTAGAAAAGTTTTATCTTTCTCATACATGCATGTCCTTCCTTTCCTACTGCCTCTTTTTCACCAATCAAAGATTCTTACAGACATTGAAATGTACAGAAACAAATGCATATCTGGATCTTCCCTGAGCCTGGTTGTTCTGCACTGTCTCTTGCCATTCTGTCATTCATAAGCATCTTAAAGAAGAGGCTTCATATCTTCACTGCTAGTGACCATCATGTCTTAGTATCCTGTTCCCTATTTAAAAATTGGCACATGCTGCCCTTCTGATCCTATAAAGGATATATTTGTGAAAATGCCTTGGTCTCTTCTCCTCAAATACATTTTCACAGTTCCTTTCACTTCCTGTCACAACTGTCCTCATCTTCGCTCCTGGTCACCTCCTCCTTTTTATTATCCTTCTGTCTTAACTCCTGAACTCTCTTTTTTCATGTGTTCTCCCTAAATGGTACTTTCTATCTGAACAACATGCTAACTTTCTTTTGGTAGGGATGTTGTGTGACTCTTTATTGGTTTTTTTTTCTTCATTTTATGTTATATTTCATTTTATATAAAGTCTTAAATTCCATGTAAACTAAGTTCTTTGAGAAAAATCAAGGCAAGTACATCAAAGCTAGTAAAAGAAATACAATTAAGATACTAAAAGAACTAAGAATGGGAATTATTACAACAAAGTCAACACTGTGCTCAGGACAACTATAGTGTCCACAAACAAGCCAAGGTTGAACCTAGTTATCTGTGAGCATTCACTCGATAGTTTATCTATTAGCATAATAATTTGGGGCTGAGAATTTTGTGTGCTATAGTAGTCATGAAATGTCTTTTCATGTGAATAATAGGTGAATAATGTTGAATTCATGAAATCTAATCTGAATTTGACAGTCGTTTTATTAAATATAGCCAAATACAATAATATCACTAGTATCTAAATAAAATATTTTTGTATATTTACAATACTCATACCACTTACCTGCTAGCCTGCAATTATTAGACTCCTTTTGCTGCTATAAATGGTATTACAAAGTAAATGACAGAAAATAATAACCTCATCATCTTCCAGTTTTTAGGTTGAATATCTCACTCAGTTCTCTTTGGACTAACATCTATGGAGTGTCAGTGTGGAATCTTTTGTAGAGTCCTGAAAAAAGAATCTATTTCCTGTCTTTTCCTAAACTTAGCAGATATCATCCTTTTTGAATTATTGTCACTTCCTCTATTTTAAAATACAAAACATATTGTCACTGCTTTGATCATTATCCCATTGTTACTTCTCTCTCCAACAGCAGGCAACAATCCTCTTCTTTAAAGAATACGGTGATATATCTGGATAATCTGGAATAACTACCCCAAATCAAGATACTTAAGCTAATGTGCAAATTTTTAGTATATATGGTTATATATTCACTGAATTTAGCACTCATTGTGAGGTCCTCTTAAGTCAGTCTACATAATCTTTTTGCATACTCTGTTTATAATAGTGATTATGACTCCATAAACATAGGCTTCAAGAAACAAACTTCAATAAAAGTTATGTTTTCATAGACTATAAAACTAAATGTTTAGGATTAAATGTGCATTCACGATTTAGGACATGTAAAGTTTCATCATTTTTTTTTAAGATTCGCTTTTGGATTAGAAAGGAATTTCTAAGATAACCAGCTCAAACCTGTTCTTGCTACAAGAAGAAGAATTCCCTTCCATTTCTAGAAAAAAAATTCATTTATCTTCAAATAAAATTGAGCATGGGTTCAATAGAAACATGATCTACATTTCTTTGACTATAAAAAATAAATTAACCAAAAGGAAAAGAGAAGAAAGAAAAGAAAGAAAGAAACAAAGAATGAATGAATGGAAGAAAGAAAACCCACAAATAAGCAAACAAGCATAGCAAAACCATCTTCTCAATCCTTGGAAGCTCTTTTCTAAATGACTGGAATTTATTGACAATGTAAATGCTTTTGATTGTGAGCATGCTGCTGACATAATCTTCTGGGAAAACATAATTTTTACTATGTGAATAATGTCAAATTGTTTTCCAAAGTACACGAGCAGCTGAGAAAAATGTTATATGTCTGTCAGTTTCAATGTATAAAACTGAAACAATTTTGGATAATGTGGTTGCAGCAAGACTGATAAAGATTGTTCATTTGGGTCTGAAATAGGGACAAAACAAAAAATGCTGCTTGAAGATTATGAATTTTTCTCTATGACTTAAGACTGACATAATCAGTACCTCAGCAATATCTATTTCTTTATACAGCCAGCACTCAATAAATGCTTAATTTTCTACAAGAGGACCATATTTAGCTTTTTCTTCCTAGTCAATGATAGCCTGATTGTATCCTTTCTTTTCAGTCTAATTTACAACAGGCAAACATGATAGCCCTGACAGTATAGGGCCTCTTACTATAATTATTTACCTTCCTTATTCAAAAAGTTAGTCTACTCTTAAACTCTTTCTTTAGAATAGCAATTTCAAATATTCTGCTAGGATCTATTGCCTTCCTGGACACATTGTAATTACACATTATTAGGGGAAAACCAGAAAATTGCTGCCATTTCATTTTAACTCTCTATCTTTTTAAAAATAGAGCCCGAGGATAGATGAAGTAGACAAAATTAATATAGTTCTTCCTTCCTTCCTGTTCCAAAGTTGCTTGTCTGTCCACATCTGGAACAAATTATTTGGTGGATTAAAAGCCTTTCCTCATGAGATTTGTAAAAAAGAAATGATGCTTGCATGGTGCTGGCTTCCTTACTGCATGGGGAGATGTACAGTGAAGGCTTGAGGGAAGGATCTTAAAGAACAGTAAAGTTTATTCTGCATTAGGCAGCCATCAGAGAGATTCTACATGCTCACACAGTGGCGCATGAAGGCACCATATTGTAGTTCTTTAGTACTAAAATGTGCTAAATTACATCTTGCTATGCTGTTTTTTTTTTCTTTTTGGTTTTAGTATAAATTAGTAATTGGGCTTCCTAATAGAAAATAATATACAATTACTTACAGAATATCATTCCTCATGAGACATCCCCTAGTCACCCATTGAAAGCAATATTCTGGTACAGGCAGAAATCTGTTATAATCTTGTGAAGAATCTAATAGGAGAAAAAGTGAAGCTTTCTTCTAAGTATAGAAAGGATATGCAAAAGTTCTCTGGTTGCTATTGACAGAGGTACACTAGCAACCATGTCTTCATCACCATCATGGCCTGAAATCCACAGAAACCATGAACCAATCTAAAACTTTCCTCCTTAAGTTCCATCTGTTGGGTAGTTTGGTGCACTGATCAAAACCTGATCTCCTTTTCTATTTATTTTGCCATTTACTCAAACTAAGCATGAACCACCAATCTTCTTCCACAGTATACAGTAGCAGCCTTTTCAATTGTCACTGAGACTTCTGTGTCTCTTCTAGTACCAAGTGGAATCAGATGAAAGGTGTACCATCTGCTGGAGATCAGTTAGATACAATTATTTGGCTTGTTGGGATGACTCCACAAAAATGTGATTGTACTTCCAATTGCAGTAGGGTTACATTCAGAGAAGAAAACACTTTAATTTGAAAAAAAAATGTAATCTAAAAGACGTTTAATACCCATAATCTACCCAATTCATAACCAATCTTAAATTCATCCACAATATTCACAATATACTGAAGTCAGGCATTTCAAGAACTTCCTTGTCACTTGGCTGGGGAAAAAAGTCAAAGTGCTATGTTGTGCAGTTTCTACTGGACACATAGCTTTCATGTAAACATGAAGTTAAAAGTTGAACCACTGCAAATCAGGGTCCTTTGTAGTTTACATCAGTTTCACTGGCCAGCTAGCTCCAGAGCATTCCTCTGATATGCTACTGTTATTCAGCTTTTCATTGCTGTGTTGAATAGATGAGATAATCAACTTAGAAAGGGGAGAGGTTTATTTTTGTTGCATATTTACAGGTTCTAGTCTACTACAATTGGTCGGTTCTGCTGGTTTTAGACCTGTGGCAATACAGTGAAATGTAGAGCACAGAATGGTACAAAACCAATCAGGTCACAGCTGGGACCAAAGAGATGAAGTTATTAAGGAAGCATTCCAACATTCCCTTCAGGAACACACCACAAAGTGTCAAGCTGTTAATACATGGGCCTTTGGGGGATATTTCAATCATATGAATGACATGAACAATTATAAAATGGCATTTGGGACCTAGGGAGGAGATCCAATCAGTAAAGTACTTTCTAACCAGACCTGAAGATTAGCGTTTGTATCCCCAGCACCCACATAAGAAACCAAACTCTGAAGTCCATGTTTGTATGATAACACTAATAAAGTGAAGGCAGATGGATCCCTAAAGTTTTCTGTTCAGCTGACCTGCCATAATTGGCTTGCTCTAAACACAATGACAGATCTTATCCCAGAAAATAAAGCAGAAAGCAACTGCAGAAGGCATTTGAAATTGACCTTTGATCTCCATGTGTGCACACATATTTTCACATACTCTCACAAGAATACATACGTATATGTCACAGACACCTATACATGGTGATTTAGAAGCTCACTTCCCTCATCCCTCAGCTAAATCCTTGTGTTTGTATGAATTCGAACTAGAGAGAGATATTGCAATATTTACCAGTATGTAATATATAAAGAAATATACACAAATTATTTACATACTAGCATGAATTTCCACAAAGTCAGTGCTCCCATGTCAAAGTGCCCCATTTACTGCCCTAAAATCAAGATATGCGACCTTCCTGTCACAGAGACCTTAATGCTTGTGTCAGGCTGCTATAATCCAGCAGTCTTTTGGACACTGATCTTTTAGAAATCATGGTTTCTTTATACAAATAGCTGTTATTCCTTCAGAGTACGCAGAGTTTTGTCCTTAGTGACTTTGACTTTAGGGCTTAGCCTATGATCTTGAAAGATAAAAATTTCTCAGGACAAGTTAAGTACAATGAAAAGAGTCTGTCCCCATGTCTCCAAGAGCAGCATGAATTCTGAAATCTAGGGTGTCAATTAGAGAGCAGAAGATGACTGTAGTTTACATTCCACTCCCATTACAATTCACATCTCACAGCCTGCTTTACTGTATTCCATAACCAAATATCTAATACTCAATCAAACCATGGGCTGGTGGCTTGTTGGTGGCATTTTTGACCTATTCTTGTCCCCTTGTATCTGCTGCCTTTGTTATGGCTGCCCTCTACATGTTCTTTTTTTTATTGCACCATACATACTGTGTGTCCCTGATTTATCAAAAATAACCCTGTGGTTGTAATTTCTGATGTACGGGCAATAAAATCCAACAGTGGTTGCTTCCTTATCTCTAAACCCACAGCATCCAGGTGTCAGGAGAGTATGTGGTCACTAAATTGCTGTGAAGCACAAGCCACAAATCCAAAATACACTTTCTGCGATGAAGTGGAATCTGAAATAACCAGGAATTATTTCCTCTTTCTTTAATATTTCTAATGATTTTCTTTCTTATTCATAAATACTATAGTACAAGTTTTAATACTGGTAGTACTTAAATGGAGTTACTTTTACACATTTCCTTTAATTATTCTATCCAGCAAAACTTATTGTAGCAGAGCACCTATCTCAGGGAAATTTGGTCTTGGGAAGGCTGGATGCCCTAGTGTGGGGGAATTCAAGAACGGGGAGGGAGGAGTGGGTGGATGGTTAGAGGCACACCCTCATAGAAGCAGGAGGATAGGGGATGGGGCAGGGAGTTTCTGGGGGTGGGGAAATGGGGAAAGGGGATAACATCTGAAATGTAAATAAGTCAAATGTTCAATAAAAAGAAAAGAAGAGTATTTGTGGCATGAGAAAATAAATGCCTATCAAGGGATGGAGAACATGTGGAGATATACAGATTTTAAATGGACAAAGAGATTTTCAGAAATTAGTATGAGTGCAGAGGGGTGAGAATGAGAGCAATTCCTTCAGACTGGAAGATAGAGTTGACTTTTTTTGTATGAAAATACTTTTTTAATTTTTAAGAAGCTAACAAACAATAAAATTAAATTTAAAAGGGGCTAGAGAAGTGGTTTAAAAGAACTGAATTCTTTTGTAGAGGAATTCTCAGCACCTACATAGTGGCTCACAACCATTTGCAACTCCAGTTCCAGGGTATTCAGAGCCCTCTTCTGACCCTAATGGGCTGTTGCAAGCATGTGGTGCACGTGAACTCACACACACACACACACACACACACACACACACGAAAACAAATAAATACTTTTTAAAAAATAAATAAATCATTCTGCTTGACCTATTTGTCCTAACAAAATAGATTCAAAGAGAATACTCTAACATTGCAAACTTTTTGGCAAAATGAAAGAAACACCATCTTCTAAAATACACCTAGACCACAATTTAAAGTTCCAAATTCTTTATTTTATTTTATACATTTCTGTACATATTCATACTGTATTCATTAGAAGACAACGTTTGAGAGTTGGTTCTCCCCTCCCACCATTTGGGTCCCAGGGATTGAACTCAGATCAGCAGGCTTGGCAGACTAGAGCCTTAATCCTGTGAACCATCTTTTCCGCCCAGAATTCCAAATGTAATGTTAAGAGTTGGGGAATTCTCCATCTAACCTTGGTTATTTTCTTTATAGCTATGAGCACCATTCCTGTGTTTTAGTGTCCTGGGCATCTTCGTAATATGTGAAGGGTAGATGCAGATGCTTGCGTTAGAGGAGTCCTGGACTGGCCTACTAGTTCAGTTACAAGCAAATCCTCTATAAACTTATATGTAAAATAGATAGTTTTTATACCCTGCAATTATGATACAGTTAGAGAAAAGTGTTAGTGGTGTACTTGGTGTTGGTAGTAATATTTGAATAGCAAGAGAAAGAAGACACATTTGGGTTCTTCTGGGCAACAAAACTGTATGTGGACATGTGTAGGTGCACCACATCTCCCCAGGATGGATTAAAAACAGAGAAACAGCACTGACTTTAAAAAGACAAAAGTTGTGAATTTTTATATCTATTAGTCCTTTTCTTTTTTATAGTTCAAAAATTTTATATCAAGAAACCTCTGAAAGATACTTTTTGTTGAAGGTGGTAGTAGTGGTCCACTTATGTGTGTAATGGGAGAAGGAGATGCACACATGCCACAGCACACATGTAGAGATCAAAGGTCAACTTGCAGAAATCAGTGTTCTTTCCTTATCTAGGTCCCATTCATCAAACTCAGATCAGGCTTGGTGTCAAGTGTCTTTCTTATGAAACTATCTCCTAGCCCCATTCTTCAGTTTTACTTTTAGCTTTAATGTCAATCCTTCAATCAACTATGTGTTAAACCTAGCATGCTTTATGAGAAAGAGCTGGATGTTTTAATATATCCAGTACTTCCTGAGAGCATTTGAGCAATGCCTGTTCCCTACTCTGAACTGTCTTTCTGCCTGACAAAAGCTAAGAGATCCAATAAGTATAAGTTTACTTCTAGAAGGCACACAGTGCCAGACTTGTATCTGTCTTTATGGCAAAGTGACTCTGACTTGGACAATATCTCAACTACTGTGATGTCTTATTTCTTTCATTATAAAGCAAGTGACACTTCAAATTGCCTTGGAGGTTGGGTTGGCCTGGGGCATGTGAACATTAGGAAGGTACCCTGGCAATACAGTCAGAATAAGAATGGGGAAAAGTATACGGGGAAGAGGAGTTTATGTGAGATAGGATGATTAGTTACTTTCTTTCAGACCAAAAATTAATCCACATCACAAAAACAAGACTAAACAGCCTGAATCCGTGATTTAGGCATCATCTCACAAGAAGCCTAAAATACTTTGCCTATATATTTCTAGAGACAGCTGAATTACCAACGACTTGCTCATTTTCTTTCACTCCATCATTCTTATCACTATGGATCAGTTGAAAGAAATTTTTACCTTTCACATTATTTATTTTAATTTGTTTAATATTTATAGTCAAACACAATGTATTGTATACAATATATTTGCACATTTCAATATGTATTACAGTGTATGATCACATCAGTCTGATTAGCATTTCTATCCACTCAAACGCCTACCATTGTTTTGCATTGGATACATTCAAATTTTCACTCTCAGTTATTTATGAATGTACAGCAAATTTTTACTAGCCTCGCACCGCTATATTTTATAGCACTTACACTTACTTTTGCAATCTAGTTGTATTTTGGTACCTTCTATCCACTGTTTCTTTATCTACTTCCCCAACATAACGCTATTCAGGTCCCAGTGATTCATTCCTTACAACCACTAACTTCGGCCATTGTTAGATGAATCGCTGTTTTTCTTGCTGATAGTCTCAGTCTATTACACACTTTCTAACAAGTAGTAGATTCTAAATAAATGTGTTGCCTTAATTAAGAATGCATTTACTTTCTGTTATACAGCATAAAACCGTAGTGAATACAATCTTGCTAGGAAGACTTCACAAAATTCTTATCTACTGTAATTACCAAAATTGTGATTTCATAAGTGATTGAACTAATGAATGATTTATGAGGCTGAGGAGCTTGTAGCTACTGATGGATGACCATGAGTAGAGTGAGAGGCTTACTGCCTTCCCCACTATTTGCTAGCACTCTCTTTTTAGCTTTTTGTAGGGTGCTCTTATATTCACAGACTGTGCCCATGTTTTCAACTCTAATAAATTGATGAAGACCCTGGAACTTCTCACTTCCACTTCCTGAGACCAGATGGAGGAGGCAGAATGCCTCCAACCTGTGATCCTGTTTTAAAGAATTGTATATTTTATACTCCCATCTTCCAGTTTGTAGTCTGTTCTGCTTCAGGCTTTTATTTACTTTTTGTAAAAGTCTTCTAAACTGCCTCTCTTCACTTTGAATTTCACTGTAGCTTTTATTCAGTCTTTTTCCTGGAAGCTACTTGGGGAACAGGCACTTGGCTGACATCCTACACACCCAGGCCCTACATTACTCTGTTGATACCACCAGTGCTGCTGCTGGGAAACACTCAGTGGAAAGTGAATACAGTGTTAATGTTGTGAAACTCTAGTCTATGTATTACAGCTACTACCATCTTTGTCAGGGGAGCTCTGATTATCCACAAGAAACCCCAAAGATCAGGCCTCTTTCATAGAAGTAAACAACAGATAAAGTTATTAAAGGCTCCTTCCCGAACCTCTTGGCCAGCTTTTTATAAGTCTGCCACAGCTACATGCTTTCTAAATAGGTGCAAAAGTATTTAATAAAAAGGATAAAGTTAACTGAAATTGAGACTTCATCTTTGTAGATCTGCAGAAGCCACCATCCATGCCAAAGTGGGAATTTTAAATAACTAAGCTTTCTAGGCATCAACTATGTTCTTGTAAGAAAAAACCCCTCACTTAGGCTTCTGTAAGAAAACCAGATAATAAACTCATCAGTTCACAAAGCTACACTTGAGAGGAAGCATTCTGCTGGCCCATCTTTGGGGCCAAATGTGGAGTAAATAGATTGTTGCTCACATCTGTTCGTAGAAACCACATGTAGCAGTTAGTCAAACCATTGTACCTGCTGAGAGCCATGCCCTTTCCCTGCATGAAAGCACATGCTTACATTCATGTAAATCTATGGTTTTCACTCAAATTCTCTTTCCTTTCTCCTCAAGAAAACATGTACTTTTCATGATTTTCCTTTTCTGTGAACAGATGAAATATCACCAGAAGTGACAAATAGCTGTCTTCATAGGAAGTACATGGAAACAAATGCAATTAATGAGAGATAGTATGACTCTATCACATAATCTTCCAACTGGAAACATAGCATCCACTTTGGTAAAATTATACAATGTCAAATGAAACAGAATTTGTCAGCTCACCATTGTATATACTCTCTGTGGCACCCAGTGATTGAGAAAATAAATGTTTCAATCTTAAATTTGTATTCCAGAAGACAGTAGTCCTGTTTAGCTTTGTGTTAGTGTCTGTGACTTGAATTGTGGTAAATAGATATTTCATTCTTGTATAGGGCTGTCTAGAAAGGTAACTGCAAATGAATGTGATGACGGGGCTAGACCACCTATACAGACCACTCTTAACTCACCGTAAGAGTTTCTAAGTGTAAGACATGGGACGTAACAGTACAGAACTATCTACACATTTTCAGTACAGATTACCAAACTAATATTTATTGGAATACAGATATTGATATACAGTATTTTATTCTGTGCTTCAATGACAAAATATTTGAAATTGAGTAATTGATAAAGAATAAAACTTGTTTCTGGTAATTTTTTTTTTTGGATATTTTCCTTATTTACATTTCAAACATCATCCCCTCTCCTGGTCTCCCCTCTAGAAACCCCTTATTCCATCTCCTTTCCCCTTGCCTCTATCAGGGTGGTTCCCCACCTACCTAGTCCTGCCTTCTCACCCTGACATTCCCCTACACTGGAGTATGAACCACCACAGAACCAAGGGCTGCTCCTCCCACTGATGTCCAACACAGCCATCCTCTGCCACCTATGCAGCCTGAGCCATGGGTCTCTCCATGTGTACTCTTTGGTTCGTGGTCCATTGCCCTGGAGCTCTGGGGCAGGGGTGGGGGGGTGGTCTGGCTGATCGATATTGTTGCTCCCCACATGGGGCTGCAAACACCCTCAGCTCCTTTTGTCCCTTTCTCCATAAGTTTAAAGGATTTACATATTGTGGAGAATGTTTTACATCCCATGCTAAAAGCAGAAGAAAGAATAAGAGATTGAGAAGAGGTGTGTGTGTGTGGGGGGGTTTGTATATGCATGTGCTAAGAGTCATTCCTGTATCCATAATCTAGTCCCAGGATGACTAAGCCGTTCCTAAAACAAAGATCTTAAGAGAATACTAAACCACACACCGGCAGATCACTCAGGATGGAAGCAACAGTTAAGTGCCTAACGCACTGTTCCATTTTGGTATTGTTTATAACAAGTGAATATTGGGTGACACATTCAAACCATAGAACATACGTTCTCTATAATTCAACAGAATTTTATTAGTGTGGGAGGGATGTGTTTGTGTGGAGTCGATTATATCTCCACTCACAGATTGCTGCTGATAAATCCTAGTTTCTTATTACATAAAATCACCTTGAATTGTAGTCATTTTTCTGAGAAGAATATGAATTCAGTTTACCTTTGTATGGCCGTGAAGATAAGAAATCACTTGCTATGTGATCAAATGACTTTATAAAATGTTCAGTATTCATAAATAATGGTTTCTGAATAGTAAATTAAATATTTGACTAATATATACAACCATATTGGTGTGTGAATTAAACTAGAATACAACTATTTTGTATTTGAAGTGTTTGTCTTCATTTCTTCTCATATAAACTTGTTTATCATGCTAAAATGTGTTCTTTCAGCTAATTTTAATGGAATTTCTGTGTGTCTATATTCATTTAGATAATTCTATCATTTCTGAGTCTCTATAATTCACTCCATATTCTTAAGGAACATAGATTAAAATGAAACTTTATAAAAACGGTAAAAAAATACTTCATTAATAGATTGAATTATGAATAAATCCATCATGGGAGATAATAAACGAACTCACTTACACATAGTACTTTTAAAATAACATTTTATTTTCTCACTTTTCACTGATATTTCATGATTAAAAAGGAGAATGGGTATGAAATTTGTTTAGGAATATAATATCCATACCAGTAATATCATGGATGAAATAAGTGGGGGATTGTGGCTCAAATGCAATGTGAAGTAAGCCAGTCATAGGAAACTGACTAAGTAACGTGTGTGTCCCATTACCATCAACTCTTGGGTTTATGTAACTTAAGAGCTGTCAATATGTTCAACAATACAAAATTCAATTCTAGTATCAGCACTGACATTACAGATAGACTAACTGAAACATCAGCCTCCCTCTTGCCCTCTTGCCCACAAATATTCATACTTAAAGCAGAATTTCACATTGTATTTTAAAATTGCACCTCATTCTTTTTTTGTCTTGTGTCTTCCTGTCCTTTACACAGTAAAGGTACCTATATTGATTTGTGAGACTCTGATTGTTGAAACATCTGGCTGCAGCGCAGAGTTTATAAAATTTATTTAGATTTCACTTTCCAGTCATTATTGTGCACAATAGGCTTAGGTCCTGCTCATTTCTATCACCATGTTATAATAAACTAGAATGTTTCCTTGAATATTTACATAACAAAATATTGTTATTCTTTACGTTTCAAAGAACACAAATCATGACAAAATTGAGGAAAAATTATGCTAAACTCTACTTTTTAATATATTCTACCCAAACTATTTTTTTTCAATTATTTATTTTCATATGTGTAATTTATATTAGTTTAATTGACAAAATAATGTTTACGTATGATGCAACATGATGTTTTGAGATCTGTATATACTTTAATGTTGATTCGCATACCTGCTTGGAGTTCTAGAGCATAAATAATTCACATTTTATTGCATTGCCTATAAATTCTATTTCTCCCATGCTGCAGATAATGCATTAATGAGTGTCATTGTGCTTTTCCCTACTTTTGTAAGACAATTGCAGTTAGAATGTGCAACATACATACATATATACATACATACACACATAAACACACATACACAAACACACACATATACATATACACAAATACATATATACATACGCACATACATACCTATGATTTGCCTATTTCTGTCAGTGTTACTTTTTTGCTGTCTACTGTCTTCCTTAGTAGGACTTTTCTGGTAGGTATAATGGTGAACTCCTTTTCAATCTTAGCTGTTCTAAGTCTCTGTCAGCTTTGTCCAAAATGTTCTTTTTGTGACAAACTATTTATATTTAAATGAGCTGGAACCCTTAATTCTTTACCATATTATTTATATGTTTGATAATCAAAAATTTTATTTTTATTCAGTCTTCCATTAAACTCATTGCCACCCACCACATTTCAATTTCTATTCCATCTTTATTTCACTTCTATGGTATCAAGTAACTATCTGGGGTTTTTAATTGGTTAAAAAAAAATTCCCCTAAAATTTCTTCTAAGAAATCTACTAGTTCACTATTGATCTGCTCCAACTCCATAATATTTCAAGTTAAGAAATGCATGTCTCTGTCTGGATCTTTCTTGTTGCATCATCAACAGATACCGTTTTTCAGCAGGATTCTAAAATGTGTTTTCGTATATTATAGAACATGATATTTAGTTTTGATCTTCTTTGTCAAAATAACATTAGCTTATTTCATTCATATAATATTTAATACGCTTTCCAAAGTTCTTTCAAAAGCCTCTTCTACAACGTGAACTGGCATATTGAATTTACACATAAGGTCAAGAAACTTAAATGCTCTTAAACTGTGAAACTCATCTATTAATAAAGCTTATCTTTCCTTTTATTACTTAATAGAGTTTTAAAAATATGTTTTACTTATGCCTTCTAGATTCTTTGTTAATTCCCTAAAAGTTTTGTTGCTACTGTAAAATCATGTGAGCAATCTATACCTTTCTTTCTGGATTTATTTCTGTAATTACCATAAAATACATCGACAATTGACATTCTGTTTTGGGGTTCTCCTTCGTATAAAAGTCTATGTTCATCAACTGAATGTTTGATATCTATGCCATATTCAGGCACTTCTTCATTTTAAATAATCTTCTATTTTAATGGTAGGTTCTATTTTTCTCTTCTTCCTAATACCTAAGCATAAATCTTTTGTTGACTTCCTGTATACCTTACTCTGTTCACAGTCCTGTTTAATTTAGAATTATGTCACAATTTAACACTGAGTGAATTTTCAGCAATATTTTTCTAAAATTTTTCTTCATTGTGTATAAAATAAAACAATGCTGTGGTAATAATTATAATTATTAACCTGACAACTTTATTCTAAAATATATTACATATTGATTTGAGCTCTAAAATACACTGCAGTAATGGTGTCATGATTCATTTCAACATTATCATATTGAGATGTAGAAAGCTTGTCTTCTGCATACTATATAGTTTTATATTTACCTGTGTCTAAAGTTAACAGTGGGTCTGTTTCTAACTTTGCTTTTTGAAATTTCACTAGAAAGAATTGTCAATACATAGATGCAGGTATACAATGTACAGGGGTAGGGGTGTGTGTGTGTGTGTGTGTGTGTGTGTGTGTGTGTGTGTGTGTGTGTCTGTGTCTGTGTCTGTGTCTGTGTCTGTGTGTGTCTGTGTGTTTCATTTCAAATGCCCTGGGAAGCTCAATTAAGAACATATATTCTCAAAAAAGTGAACTTTGATCTGAATGGATCTGCATGGATCAAGCATGTGGCTGAAGAAATACAAAAAAATCCTTGCTCACAAGATACTAATGAATGAATTTGGAATCTAATAGGAGAGATTGTTAAGCTTCAAGAAAGATTTTTCTCTCTATTCAACATAAAAAGCCCCAAGAGTTCCATCCCTGGAGCTTTTAAAATTAGGGCAAATATGCATCTGCCTGGATGATTTAGTTGCAGGCCTTCCTGGAGGACAAGTGATTGAATTAATGAACATCTCAAGGTCTCTTCCTGCCCTGAGCCTGTGATTATAACAATCAAATATGGATAGATGGGCTACATCACCAGGTGTTTTTAAAGTGCTGTAAGAGCAATTAGTCTTTGTGATTGCATGATTATTAATATAGAGTTTTTTCTTGAATGAGACTAAGTTGATAATTGAAATATCACGTAGCTATAACTCTGGCAAGCAGAAAGCACTAGAGTGATAGAAAGTACTTTCTGTGCCATTGAGTGTGGCCAATAGGCAGAAAATCCCATAGGTATCTGTAAGAGGCCCATACACCTCTCACTTAAATGATTTACAGAAGACTACCAGGACAAAGGACATGCCCACATTAGTCTGAGTTCATGAATGTGCCCATAAACTAGATTTACAAATGATTTCCTTGGAATGCTTTAGTTGTTGGCAATTCCCCTGAATCATAGACAAATAAGGCATCTCATAACAAGATTGCAACATTCAGTCTGCCAGAAGTTCATGTTCAATTTGCCTCAGAAGACTCATTCATGAGAAGTTCTTTAGGGCTGTCAGATTGACAAAAACAATGACTGTAGAAAACATCTCTGCTGATGTTGTCAAAATATTTCTTCGAATAAGATTTAGTTAAACTTTTGTCTAACTTCTTCTAATAATTAGTGCTGAGCAATCTGGATTCTAAAATACTATACTTACCATTTGAAATATATGGGTGAGGGAACTAGAAGTCATTGCTTTGATATTTGATATTAGGCATTGGTTTCCTTGACCTGGTGTGTGAGACCATTCAGTTACAAATATCCCCTAAGTGTGTGCAGAACATAAAGAGACTATGAAGGCAAGAACTTATCATGCACTCACGCTCAGGTTTGTTCTCATATTATTCAGACATGAATCATTTGCTCACTTAAATTCTAGGCTAGGGGAGGAAGTGCTGGTGAATATTAGTACTTGTATTATCGTGACACAGCGGACAAGTACCTCAAGGATGACTATGTGTTCTCAAGTTATGTAATGAGGTAGCTAACAGGGGAAAATATTGAAAGTCAGTGAAAGTGGAAGTGCTAAGCAATATTACCTGAGAATAATTAATTAGCCACTTTTCATTGCTGTATAATAGAAATCAAAATGTTTGAACTTGGTGATTTAATGCTGGTGTGAAATGGGAAGTGGATAGATATGACATAGAATATTTGGGGACCCCTTATGGTCCACAGTTGAGAGTCTCTCTAGAAGGTCTTAATGCCACAAAGGTACCAGATCTCTGAGAACTGTCAGAAGGCAAGGAATTAGGGCATCAGTAGTAGTGGGGTTCTCACTTCTGTGCATACTCTTCTCTGCTTAGGAATGTGCAGTGAAGAAAAAGAGGCAGGCATTTAGATATGAGTATAAATTAATAGTACTACATTGGAATCAGGAGCCTTTAAGACTTATAGAAAAACTTATAGCTGTAATTCAGCTGGCTTGTCTACCCTCATTATCTATGTTTCACTATATCGTAGTGCTTCATTACAGCTATAAGAATGTCCTACTGTGTGGCTTTGGATCTGAAGGATGATGATCTAATCTTACATTCATAGTACTTACAATAGAATGTAGAAGTAAAGAGAAGACTGCATGCCAAATGCTTTGATAAATCCACCACTTTGGAAAATCAGCTGTGCATGTATATGGAAAACAAGGAAAGATGAATAATATCTTGGCCAAGAATCCTTTTAAGCAAGCCAAGATTCAGTTGGTTTTATGAATAACAAACAGGCAATCTTTCTGATTTGTCTGAAGATTCATGTTGTCACCTCCAAAGTTTTTGACTGTAGATCCACTGCTATCATTGAATCTAATTATAAATTAGGGATTGATTCGCTTAGGGAATGAACTCAACTGAATGCCAGTGGATTGAAAAATGAGCAGACACTGAAGGGACACTGTGGCAGTAATAACTAATTCTGCCGGCTGATAGGAATCAGCATAGGTCACTCAGAATAGAGCCCTTGACAGAACAAATTATTCACCTTCCATCTGGAGTGAGTGGTTTCCTTAGCTTTGCTCTACTGACATCAATTAACCCTCATGACATTCCTCAATTATTTTAACTGTCTCGGCACACTCCATCCTCCCAAAGAAGCATCTAGACTGTTTCAGGCTTGTTTTGCTCTTCTTGCAAAGGTTTTAGACTGAACAGCTGTGATATTTCTGCTCTTAATTCTTAAGAGCATTTGTCCATCCATGTTGGTTATTTGCTTTCTCTTCTGAGTTGCATCTTGACATTTTATAAATGAGTGTAAGTCTCCAGTGAATTCTTTAGGTACTCAAGTTTAATAGCTGTTCTACTTTTGTGTTTCATTTGATCATATTAAAAAACTGTATTAATTACATGTAGGGATCGAGGTTACCCATGTATTTTCTTTCAAAAACCCACCATCCATTGCTCTGTCACCTCAGTCTTCACAAAGGCTACTACAATGAGATTTACAAAGCGATACTATCAAAGGGTAAATGGTTCTGTATAAATTTCTTCACTTAGCAAAAGTTGCATATTTCCTTATGCTGACCACCAACTGTACGCAAGTCAGTTTTTAGCGGTGCAGCTATGTAGCAGCCTTGTCAGCAAAACCCATAATGAGAGATGATTGCATTTTTTCAATGCTTGCACAAGGGCACACACTTGGTATACCATAACCTTTTCAAAATTGACATTTGAAAAGAAACACATAGTGAGTGAAGTGGTAGTTGGTTGTAGATGAAGCAAGCATTTCCTAACCAGTGGATAGTGTCTGCAGCAGCCTCTGCTGTTGGCCAGCATGCCAGGGCATTTTCTGTGGACAGAGGCATGTGGGAATTTTTTCCTTCTCTTGTTTTGTGTGTAGTACCTCATTATCTATTTAGGAAGAAATAAATGTGAGCAATGGTAACCAAAAAGAATGTACGAGTTGGATAATGAAGCTAAAGAAGAAGGACAGAATTGCTTTTGGCAGCTACATTTGTTTTGTAGGTGAAGACAGATATGACGATGGTAAAGACCTTGCTTACACCTCTCTGAATGCAGGGTAAAGTATGGACATATGTGCTGCTCCTAAAGATCATATTAAATTTTAATTTTCTAGTTTATGTTTGAAAGGTGGCTGTGCCTCTAAGAGGTAAATAGCTCTTTCAGAGGGAATGGGGCTTTTGCCAGGCGGTAAATTCTTATTTTGGTAGAACTGAATTAGGAACCACAAGAGCGGGTTGTGTTAAAGCATATATACCCTTTCACAATGTAGCTATTTTTCCTTTGCTTCACCGTTGTGAGTTGGCTTATGAATCTATCTTATTGTGAACTGACAGTTGCTTGTACCCTGATTTTAAACTTCTTTGTATCCAGGAGTTATTTTTTTTTTTCCTTATTGTCCCAACCACTAGGGCTATGTGTTTTGGCCCTACAACCCTGACTAGGGGCTGTGAGCGAATGAAGAAAAGAGAGACATATAGACACATGTACAGGAAAGGTGGGTTCCAGTGGGATATGTGGGTTCTGGCAGTCCCACACCTACTATTGACAACAACCTGAAACCTCAACATACTTAAGCACAGCAAACAGGGGACTGCTTTGTATGAGACATCTCTATAGGCAAACAGTCTCAGGATATAAACATTCAGACAGAGGAAGAAGCCTCAGATGCTTGTCTTTGCACACACTGGTTACTCACTTGCACTCACAGCCTGAAGGAAGCTTTGTAATCTCTCTAGAGTCCCACCTGATTAAAGTTTTGCCACACTTATGGCACTAAGATATTGAAATAATTTTCATGGTCATTCTCATGTCAACAATCACATTCACTCAGGACATGACTCATTCAGGACTTCCTTCATGCCTTACACTTTATAGTTGAGCCAACCTAACAATTGTATTTGAGTTAGGCATTTCACTGTTTAGTTGGGTCTCAAACATGCTATGTAGTGAGACAGAACTCAGATAAGCCTTTGCTTCCCAAGTGCTGAGATTAATTGTGTGCTTACCATGACTGGAATCATACTTTTTCTTATAAACACACAAAATAAAAAAAGGTAGGAGTTGCTTTTACTCCTTTTGCATTGCCATAATAACCAAAGGGATATATCATATCCAACTACTAGAAATAATGCTCAATAATTAGTTGTTATCTTCTCATGGCCCTCCCACTCCCTCTTCATGGCCTCATATTATTTAATTATTATTTAACTATACCCATATGTATATGTGTGTGAATAATTATGTAAATACAATCAATTGAGTATTTTTAGTATTGCATATAGGTATATTTTTTTAGGAATGACCACTTAGTATTGAATCAACAACAGGGGGCTCATCTCTAAGGAAAATAATTGTCTGTCAGAAGCCTTCTGGAACTTCATCTAAAGGTAGGCTCTGTGAGATGTCCACTGTCAACACTGGTATGTGAACTGGTCTTGTAATTGTTCAGGTTTTATTTAAACATTCATATTATTGAGTCTCCACTAGTGTAGCTTTCCTGCCACAACTACAAAACACAATCCCACATCAAACTTCCTGGCCCTCCAACTCTTACAGTCTTTCTACCCCCTTTCCTACAAAGGTCCTGAGCCTTAAGTCTTCAAGTAGATGTATCAGTTGAGGTTGAGTATACCACAGACTGTTATTCTCTGCATTTAAAGTATATTTTTAACACTAAAGAGAGCCAATCAAACATGCTGACATTGCAGAAAGAAGAGAATTTTTATGGGAAAGGATGGTGTGTTTTTTAAGTTTTTGACATTGAGGTAGTTATAGGTCGGCCAATCGGACATACCCAAAGGGTATCTCAAAAGCAAGACAAGAGATTCAGAATATATTCAAAGCCCATGGCAGAGAACTTATTGGTATTTGCTTCTTTATTTAATTAGCTTATTATACCACATCTCAGTTCATTCCAAAAAGACTATAGTCAGCTTGAGACAACACTAAGGGTACATGGAACAAGCTACCTGAAAAATATGAGCTGGAGAAGAAGCTAGGAATGAGTCTTCTATTGTGCTTTGCATCTTAGCAGAGATATTTGAGTATATGGTCAAAACAAAGAGGAGCATACCAACAATCATGACATTTACATAACATACAGAGTGAAATGCATCAAGATAGCAGGAAATACAGCTTTTGTAGCATCCTTAGCATAGAAATTTTTCCATAGAACCTAAAAGAAAGCATTGCATTGCATTGCATTGCATTGCATTGCATTGCATTATATCATATCATGAACAACAATGCTGTCACACATTTTTCCCTGTACTGGAAAGGACAATGGAGCATTTCAAAACACGGATCTTAAAATGTTCCTCAGAGTCTGTGCTTGCCTTTAAAGACTGTATATACTGATCATTTCTTATGACACACATGAGGTTGCTGAAAATTTGAGAAAGTTTATGCTTTTTCCAAACAGAAAACCATGTAATTTTGTTTTTTATGCAAAATATTTTTTCTGAACGTAAATGTGGTATTTCAAAACCATGGATCAGCTCTGACTCAGCTACTCCACTACCAAGGAAGGAGTCGATGAGAGCTGCGACATGTGTTTTGATGATGAAGCATTAATTACAATACAGCTGAAGCAGTGGGAGAGTGGATATAATCAAGTGACTTTTCTAAAAAGGTTTGCTACCATATTGATAATTGCCTAACAATTTGTGATATATTTATTTAATGGGTGATTATACAGCTATCGACATGAGTAAAATTAGAAATTTTATACTGAAGAAAGAGGAAAAATATACACAGTACAGTACCTGTTTTATAAACATCAGAAGTAGAAGAAAAATCATGATGTGACCTTTGCATTCACTAACATGTAGTGACGTCATGAAAATGTGCATGGCATTGATGGACATCAGCTTTGAGTCATGCTTGCCTGTGCAGGGGACAAGAACAAAGGCATTGGAAATTGGATGTTTGCTGAGTCCACAATGCTTTATGCTTCAGAAGATAAGCAGGGAGCTAGGGGACGGCTTGATGGTTAATAGTACTTAATGCCCTTCAGTAGACCTGAGTCTGCTCCCAGGCACACACATTAGATAGCCCATGGCCTCCAGAAACTCCAGCTCCAAAGGATGTCACACTGTCTTCTCACCTTTGCAGGCACTACCAAGCACGTAACATTCCATGTGTGCACGAATAAAAACTAAAACAATAAACTGGTATTCTGATATAAATGGAGCAATCAGTACGTTATATGTCCTTGAGATAATTCACAAAATAAAAACAAAATAGTGTAAGATGTAGATATTAATAATTATTTCTCTATATATTTATATTTAGAGTTAATCACATATTCCCAAGAATATAGTTTAATGAATCATAGAAAACATTTAAAGTGATTTAAATCTGTTAAACTTTTAGAGGTGTTTTTAGATTAAACTTTTAGATTGCTAGTTTTGACCTACCTATCTAGAGTCACAAAATGCTGACTTAGTTATTTGAGACAACTCTATCATAATTTTTTCTATGGATTTTGGGATATTTAAAAGATATTCACATGAAGAGGTTATGCTAGTTTTCGATGGCCAGTGCAACATGTGTCTCTCATCAAATATTTAGCTTGGATCAAACCATGATCATGTTATAAACTGCAAGTTTGAAAATGCCTACAAGGTTGCCCAAGTGATCTGTTATGAATCAATTCTTTTCATAAAATGTGCCAGACACACTTTACAAGATGGAGTCTGGCTCCTCTCAACTAAACATGAATCAAAACATACAAGCACAGAACTAGAATTTAGTATTCATTTCAAAGCCGTGGTACAACCTGTGGCATTTTCTTTTCTTTTTTTATGTTTTTCTTTATACTTGTTCTTTCTTTCTTTCTTTCTTTCTTTCTTTCTTTCTTTCTCTTTCTCTTTTTTCTTTATTTTTATTTTTTTTACACTCCAGGTGTTATTTCTCTCCCTGTCCACCCTCAACTGTTCCACATTCCATACCTACCTACTCCCCACCCTCCTGTCTCCATGAGGATGTGCCCACCTCCCTTTCCCCCCCAACCAGACCTCTAAACTCCCTGGGGATTCCAGTTTCTTCAGAGTATGCTGCATTCTCCCTGACTGAACCCAGACGCAGCAGTCCTCTGCTGCATATGTGTTGGGGGGTAAGGGCAACCTGTAGGATGGAAGAACTAGGTACTATAAAGAATGGGTAAAGGACTAGAATGAGAAAAGGAAGAGCTGTGGTGTGCATCGATGACATTAATATAAGACTGTGCATACGACACAGAGGAATATTCGAAGGTTATTCAAAGGTCCAAGTGAGGAAAATTGCATAGTTTTGACCAGAGACTATGTTGAAAGATAGTGACTTATCATCCTTTTGTGATTATCGGGCATTTACCAAGTGTTTAAGGCTGAACTCATATAAACCTTAGCTTGCTTCACAGTATGTCAAATGTAAATTCTGGTTGCCCTTTAATAGACAATGGTGGACAGGTTAATAACCGATATCTTGGGAAATGTATTGGTATGTATTTGGACTTTCTATCCAATTCATTCAGTCCAGTAATTAACATTAATCAGAAATATTCATAATTTATTTATTAAACTGTTTCAGAAATGTCAAGAATATAATGAAATGTATGAATTCTTGCTAAATTTGACCTGTCAGTAGAAGTATGAAACTACTTACCTATGAAGGAGCTCACGACTGTTTTATCACTACACAGGTGTATACAGATGACATTATGAGGAAAGTATAAACTAGCTACTTTCTCATCATAACTATTTTTGCGAGCCTATAAAAAAGTCATGTATCCCAAAGAAAAGATTAGCACCATAAGTGACTCTCACATTTGAACCCCCAAAGTGGCATAGTTATTATCACTGTGATTGGTCCATGATTTATATTTCCCTCAGTTTCCCATGGAGATTAATCCTATATAGATACAGAAACAGGTAGTTTAAAAAAAAAAAGAAGAAGGTTTTTATGTTTTGGTGGAGACAACAACCACAAAGTAACATGAAATGTTGTCATAAGAAAACATGTGAAATTCCAGTGTGTCATTGTAGACTATGATTCTTCCTGACAGTAGCTAGTTGATTCTGCTTCTATCTCTGTGGCATACATTCTGTTTGAAAGACATTATCAATTTATACTGACATTACTGGTCTTTTTTCTTATACAGCTCTCATTTGTGCTCTTATTATTACTCTTTTTTCTGACATTTGTAATCTTGAGAGCCACAGATGGTAATCTTCCCTGTGTGGGGACAAGGGCACCATCTTCTGTCAAAAACAACTTTGACAGACAAATCTTGCTAACCCATCTTAGATAGGAGAACCAAGAAACCTAGTACTTAACCTTTACAACTGCTCCATTTTTTGGACCAATGCTTGTCATACAGTCAATGCCATTTTGAGTTCTTCTTTCTGTTATTTGAAATAGAACGCTTGTTAAATTGTAAATGTACACATTGTTCATGAAGCTTGTGGAAAAAAGAACTAAGCAAAATAGCAAAGATCATCTTAAGTGGTAGGTATGCTTTTGCTAATTATACATACAAGAAAACCAAGGCTTAGAAAAGCTAAGTAACTTACCTGAATCCTTAGTTACAGAAATAGAATTATAATCAGGTCTGCCTGAAACTAACTCCATTTTTGTTCTGCTGGACCAGCAGTTCTTAACCTATTTCTTCTTTAGTATGCATAACAGATGAGTTGTTTACAAACACATTCTTATGAGAATACTTGGATTGGAATGTAATACCTTTTCTCTAGCCACAATGCAGCCTGTTTATCTACTCATTCAGAAAACAGAGCAGAATACAAATGGAATAAGGATAGGACTGGCATTTCTTTATCAGACAAAAAAAAATTATCTTGTGATCTGCTGTCGACCAACATAAAATAATTTCTGACAAATCTCACTGATACCTGAACATTTCTGTCTCTCACTATATATTTCATGTGCTAAGTGGCTTTGTTCCTCTAATACCCATATGTTAAATCCCCAACCCACATGGTGAGGACATCAGATGGGTGAGTTTGCAAGTGGTAACTAAATCATGACAGTAGAAAAATCTAACAATTTTATTTTGACATCTTTCTAAAACCACTGTAGATATCTAGTTAGCCCTTTCCATTGCGCAAAGATGTAAAGAGAAAACAATACTTCTTTAATCAGAAAATGGCCCTTACCAGCCCCTGGATCTTGGTCTTCTCAGCCTTCAGAAATGTGAGAAATAAATATATGTTGTTCATAAGCTGCCAGCCTGCCATAGTCTGTTAAAAGAGCACAAATCATCCAAGACCACACTAATAAGTATCCATTTGCACATTCTAGATGTGCTGAATTTGTCATTCAGAGAGTAAGTAAAGGAATGAGTGAAATATTAGGCAGAAAACTCTAGCTTTCTAAGACAGGAATTATTCTACACTATAATTGAAAGTAGGCAAGATTCTTTAAGGCACATCACCTCTTACCTGGCTTTGCTCTTTTGCCCTGCCTTGTTTACTTTACACTGAGTAAATTCCCTTTGTATTCACAACATAAAGCAAGGTTAGAGACAGCTTCAATAAATAGAGTTATAGAATGTGTCATTTTGGAAATGGAGCAGCAGGAAAAAGTTAAAGATCTTGTGTTAGCAAGGGTAGAGGGACTGATTGATACGCCAGAGTCTCATGACTTTAGGAGGACGTTGCCCCAGAATGTGACTCAAAAACTTTATCCATTTTGTGTTTTTCCCCAGTCTCAAGATCATTGGCAGGCTGCTGTAATAAATATATTTCCATACAGTTTAAATTAACAATGCTGGCAAACTGAAATAACATTTAACAATAAGATCTTTATCCTTTGATTTTAAAATCGTACCTGTTTCGGGGATCTAAGAAATTTTATTGATTTTCTCTCCAAATCAATTGTTCTTGGATGTAAGAAAATGTGAATGATGCTGAATTCTGCCATTTTCTCTACTCTATTTCTCTAAGTTTTTTTTCATTCTATCATTAGTATCTAACAGCAATCTATTCTCTTGAAAAGAAAGAGGCATAATCCAAGATTCACACACCTTTTTTATGTATTCTGCCTCTCTTCGCTAAAATGACTTTCCTCTCTGGTGGTGTAGTTCAAAGGATCACAGTCAGGGATCCAAAGCGAAATGGCATAGGGCCTGACACAACTTCTTCTGATCACAACAACAAATACTCCTGGCCATGTCTCTAACTCTTTAAAGACCTGAGGTAACTCATGTCTTCCAAGTCATTAATTATAGGGGACAATGAACACATAGCTGCTGCTTCTTTCCATTCCATTGACACCAAACACCTCATATAGGTCTTCCTACCTTCACTCAACATGCCTCATGGTTCAAAATTATTTACTTCTCCTTCTTGAAAATTTGATGTGAACACTTCCTTTCATAAATTACATGCCTTTATAACTAGTTTAACACTTAGATAAGACTAGTTGCTCCTTCTTTTTACTTCCTCTTTATTCTCCATTCTGCACATCTAGTCCTGTCCCTCCCTTTCTCTCTCCTCTTTTATTTAAAGCACAATTGCTTCCCTCATTGAAATTATTGTTTGTCTGTGTCTTTCCTCTCCTTATCTGGTTGTACCATGTACACACCTGATTTTAAGGCTTTACTTTGTTTGTAGGTCAGTCTTTCTTCCCTCTTTTACTTAACAGCAATTAGAGCAGGCTCAGTGACACATTGTAAGGGATTAGTTACACATCCTTTGTCGCCAAGTATAAAATGGACTTCACAGGAATAAAAATAATATTTGTTTTTCATCTGAAGCTCACAGTTGACTTGTGTATGTTTTGTTTAGTAAAGAGAATGAATCAACACATAGTTTATTTTATAGCTACATAGATGTGGAATAAAGTAAATAATAATTGACCAGTGGTTATTTCACCTAACTGCTTGCTCAAATACAGCTTGGTTCAATTAGAGATGAGTAAACAAATTTAATGAAATCACTAGACCCTATCCTGTTGAAGTAGCCACATGGTCACCTACACTTCGAGCATAAAGGCTAACCCACAGCTGAACAAAATTATTATATTCTCTCTCTGTCTCTCTCTGTCTCTGTCTCTGTCTGTGTCTCTCTCTCTCTCTCTCTCTCTCTCTCTCTCTCTCTCTCTCTCTCTCTACCTATCTCTCTCTCTCTCTCTCTCTGGCCTGGACAACACGAAATGTGGATCATGTCCTTCTGTTTAGCTTCCCACTAAATGTTATTGTGACTGCTGCTTCCCTAGGGTGACAGTAATGAAGTGGAGGCGTAATGTACCTCACCACTGCATGCCTGGAGAAGGGCCCTGACACTTAGCATCTCAGTAAGGCCTTTCAGTCATGCTCTTCTGAACAACTATGGCATTTACTTTGGTAAAAGCCACTAATCTAATGCTTGGTTTCTTGACCACAACTCCTTTGGGCATTGGGGCTTCATTAAATTGTCCTTTGTCAGTGGCTCCCATGAGTACTAAGGTGGTCATTTGGCATGTACCATGTCATCATACCAATTAAGATTGCTTGCAGAATGAAAAAGAGAAACATGTCATTCCTAAGGTAGAAAATATACAGGCCTGACCGAGAAAAAATGTTATTTACCTATGCCATGATACAGGCTGGAGCAGTATCCCTCTACACTGTCCCCAAGGCTGAGATTTTGCACATTCACCATTTAATGAAAAATATCACATCTATATTTGTATTGTGACTCCTAGGGGAGAAAGTTGCATTACAATAAATCTATGCTTTGTATGCAACAGCTAAATAAACATGATGCTATAATTATCCATGGTTACACAGAACGGGGAAGCTAACTAATCTCTTTAAAAATTAGTGTCCCTGCCAGACAGGCTCAGCATTTTCCATTTGCTTTGTGATGATACATGGCTATGTAGTGTGTGTATGTCAGCATTTTGGCCAGATCTGTATGCACACTATGCCTTTTCCTGTTTTGTTCTGGTTAGAACCTCATATTGTTAAGATCACTTGTGGGCTGACTCTAGTTCTCAGTTTCACACTATGAGAAAGGTTACTAATGTTACTTAAAGATGTCAATTCTTCTCCACAACTTCCGGATTGTCTTACTCATTCTAGGTTAAATTGATTTTTGATAGCGATATTTGATGCATTTGAATGAAAAAACTCCAGGTCATATTCCATCCAATTCTTACTTTGGAATTTTATACTTAAGCAAGGGCAGAGCGCAGATATGGCGTGATAGTTAGATAAGTGAGATTGGGCTCCATGATGTAAACATCACAAAAAAAAAAAATACAAATTAAAAAAAAATGCAGTAAAGCAAAGCTGCTAACCTTATGGAGGCCAGAAAACAACAAGAGGAAGACACTGATGTGCTAAAGTCCAGTTCAAGGGAACGCTCCCAATGACCTAACTTCCTCCCATTAAGAGAAAGCTCCAGAAGGCTCTACTACTTCTAAAGAGCACCACATGCCTATATGGTCTTGGGGAACATTCAAAATGCAAACCATTTCTGGAATTCTAACAACATGTTTTCTATTGACCTGGAAATTGATTATATTGGTGAGGTCTGTGTAGTTGTTAATGCATATAAAATATATTTACTGTTTGTATTTATAATACTTCTGTTATAGGTTTTAAATAAAAGGGGAAATGTCACATAGCAAGTTTTCACCCTGTGTAATAACGATGGACTGAGCAAAACTTTCAAACATTCAAGCGAGAGAAAAATAAAAAATAAACCAGTCACATATAATACATAACTGTGAAATCAGAGAAATGAGGTTGACACTGCACGAAACATAAAACATGATTCTTCTACTTTGTATTTTGGCCTGGCACAGTCTTATCTCTAATGTAGTCATATTCTGGTCCACCATAACATAATTTCAGATTTTTCAGATAGAAGAAACATCTTCAAGGAGCATAGATAATATATTGGACGTTGAGTTTCTTTCCACTTTGAAGTACCAAGAAAAGTTATTCATTTCCTATACTTTTTCTCTTTTTTTTCATTTCCTTTTGTGTAGACCATTTAAAAATGATTCTTATACTTGCACATTTGATTTATTCTTTCATATAGTTTCTTTGATCATTGTTATTTATAAAGATAAAATTCATGGGTGTAAATTGGTAGTTCAAGTACACAATTACATTCATAGAAATAAAAATTCATAAAATGAAAATTGTGCATAAAATTCTAAAGTACTTCAACTTTGAATATGAAATTATATAAAATGAAGACAATAATGTTTACTTGTGGTGTTGTCATGAAATAAAGGCGGGATGCTAGAATTAAAACCCGAGGTGGTAGATACCTTAAGTCTTGCCCTAATCATTCCTAATATAAGCCACACTGTCACCAAATCATGCAGTAGATTGAGCTTTGCCCAGTTACTGTTTCCTGGGGCATTTCTTGTACTGATGATTATACTGCTTTGGACTTATCAGTAATCATTAAATTTTGTAGACATCCAAAGACAATTCTTTTACCAAGCTAATTCATTGTGTCTAGAAACCATGGACAGGATGCCTGAGACTCAGTGAAACAGGGATTGTGGGTGGGTAGAGTTGAGTGGCTTCCCATGATGGTTAATAACTAACAAACTTGGTGAGATGAAACAGGGTAGTCTTAAAGAATAGCAGGTGGCAAGAATACTTATAAGCAGAACAGCTCACTTACTGGACTGACTCAAAACAGCTTTTTTTCTTGCAGAGTTGATTTGATCAAACAATGGAGTCCTGTCCACCCACACATCATTTATTAACTGGAAATTATGTGACCCTGACCATAATTAAAATGTAATTTTACTCCCTTAAACCAATGTAGCATGATTCTGATTGGTGAAGTGTAAAACTCACAAGGTTTTTCTTATCATGAGGAGATGAACAGAGTGAGTTCTATATATTAGCTCTATCAGAATTCCCTGGAGGGCTTGCAATACCACAGGGCTGTCCTCATTGCCAGTTTTCCTGCTGTGAGCTGGGAAATCAGGCATTCTTATTCCTAACAGGGTTTAGAAGAATTGGAATTTGTTGGATGCCCCTGGGCCACATGTCAGAATGATTGGCTTACCAGATGCCTCATTGGATGGCTGTTCCTCCCTGTCAGAGAAGTGCATCTTTTCTTATTGTAGGAATATAATAGCATCACTTGTATTATTTTTCTTCCTTATGCATTTCTGACTCTTTGAAAATGCCTAGAATTGTCCCAAAGAGAGTGTTCATAATCAGCTTTTCGCAAAACACAGCTAGACAAATAATACCCTAACTACAGCAGATGTATAATTAGAATTCAACTTGATTTGTATGCTCACTTTGCTTGTGAGTGGTATTATTTATAAAGCTTGGAATTGGACTGTCTTTATGGAGGCATTTCTGCCATTCAACTCAATGCAAAGTGGATTCTTTGCATTAAAAATTGGTCCAGCTAACAAATGAGCCTGAAATGGAATTCATACACTGTTGGTCTTATGGAAGTACACACAGCATATGTCCCTGTGTTATTTTGTTATTTCAGTCATATATATGTGTGTTTTGTGTGGGGGGCTTACTTGCCATAAATATGTGTGTGTATCCACATAAATGAATATTTAATATTCTGCATTCATATATATATGAATACATATATATGAATATATAGTACAACTATGTGAATCTATTATGTGCATACTAAGTGTTCATTTTCCTCTGATGGTAATAAATGTTCTTTCTTTCAAGGAGTGAGGGGATCCTAACTGAATGAAATTATTCAGTATCCTTTTCAGTGGGTCCTGGACAGCAAGCGTGCTCCTGTTTGTCCTAAGCAGTATATTTAAGGAGACTGTGATAGGGACCTAAAGAAACAAATTCTATGACCAAGGAGGTCTCTGCAAAAGCCATTTTTCTTGAAATGCTTTTTTTTTGTCTATTCTTGACTTTTAAATTAAATTATTTTGACAAAAAGTGTTAGAGTACAGACTGTTTATTGCCCATATTCTGTGAAATGGTATTTGAATGCTGTCAATAATTCTATTATCTCTCAGTGTCCCCAGGCTGATATGTTCTTATGCACAACTCAGCCTTTCAGTTATACTAGAGCAATCAGTATGTAAGCTATGCTCAGACTTATTCAGTATTCAGAGAGTCTCTGTTTGCCAACAAAAGAAAGGATCCAAAAACATGGATATTGCCATCGAAATTGAGTCCTGTCCATCTCATAAGGACAGGGCAAACATATGAGACAAGATAAACTTGAAGACTGGATTCATCCATTGTTGTATTTCAGAACCTGCAATAAAAAACAAAAAAAAAACCAAACAAACAAAAAAAAAACAAGCTATATTATGCATTTACTTTGGCTCAGTTCTGAGAAGGGACACATTTTTTTTTTATAAAGACAACACCCTAACAGGCCTATTAGAATTATAAAGCACTGTATAAAAATATGGTTGGCAACTAATCACAGGGAGGCTTCTTCATACTTTCTATATAGGTGGGGCCTAGAGGTAGCAGTACAATTAGAAATAAAAGATAAGTGCTTGTATTGAAGCTGTGATTGATAAGTCAATGCACTGGATTTTACTGGGAATGCCAGCAGAGTTTAAAAAGTGTCTTCATTGATTACATTATTAAGGATCTAAGCATTTGCCTTGTGGTGCTAACACAGTTGCGCAGTATTCTACATGTTTTAATGATACCTTACGAGCAAATTGGCTTTCATTAAAAAGAAATGTTTTTCCTATCTTACTTACCAGGAATGTTCTCTTTTCTTAGCTTGCCATTACAGCAAACCACTTTTATCTAATTACACCTGCATAGCTCTCCAGATGACTTCCTTTGTGTTTCTACGTTATTAATTCAACAACTCTCAATTATGATTTCTTTGATTATTAATATGTAGTTTTACAAATACTGGTTGTGATTTTTTTTTGGCACTCTCAGAAGACAAATGCTACTTGAAATCAAGTAAGAGTCTGATTGCATGCACGCACAAGATTTTGAAATTTTAAAAGTTGACTTTGATCCAGATTGCTTTTGAAAAAAATTTCTAATCCATACTAGGTCTCAAAAAGCTTGGGTAGGGTAGTTTTTATTTTTTGAAATAGTCTTGGAGAAGCCAATTTTAATAGAAATATTGTGTCCTGCCTTAGAGTGATGGCAACTTTTCTGTCTTTTTCTGTATTTGGGCATCTTATTTCTGTCTGGAGAAATGGCTAATGGAAGAGGCCCAGACCTCTGGAGAAGTTGTGACACAATCACTTTGAGCATGGTTATTGTTTATCATATTATAATTTTGTCTTTTTTACTGTGGACTCTTCTGTTAGTTTTAAAGTACTTAATTATGTACTTCAGGCTGACATGGGACTCATTATGTAGTGCAAACATCAAACTAAACATCCTCCTGTCTCAGCCTCCTAGAGTACTAGATCACAGTTGCTTGGCACCACAATACCTCACAAAGTATCTCTTAATCGCCAAAGGTTATGTATTAAATATTAATCTGTTGATTTTATTACAAGATATTGATTATATGAAATAAAACAATGTGATTGTGTTCTTAAAGCTCCATGTAACGATGTTTTTGGTCACATTCACCCATGACTACTTATCCATTATCTTCTCTTATGCCTGCATGGACCCGAGCTACTTCTTTCTAATAGCTTACCTTTTATTTGACTTTTCTTTTTAAAGCTTTTCTTTCTACATTTTGCATGAGAAAAAATATGTTGTATTTATCTGGGGGTTGGAAAAGAATGGTCCACATAGGCTCATAGCCATCAGGGATTGGCACTACTTAAGAAGGATTAGAAAGTATGACCTTGTAGGAAGTACATTCCAAGTGGTGGGCTCTGGGTTTAAAAAGCCCAGGCAAACCCAGTATCTGTCTCTTCCAGCTGCCCTTGGATCCTGGTGTAGAAGTCCCAGCTTCTTCTCCAGCAGCATGTCTGCCTGTATGCTGCCATGCTCTCTGCGTGATGATAATGAGCTAAATCTCTAAGCCAGGCCCAATAAAATGATTTCTTTTGTAAGAGTTACTGTGGTCATGGTGTCTTTTCACACCAATTGAACATTAGCTAAGTCAAGCTTCTTTTACTTAGCTTGGTGATCTTCATTTCCTTTCATTCCACACCCCCCCTCAAAAAAAATAACATGGTTTGTTATTCATGTAGTTGTACAATACTCCATCTTGTAAATATGGCACAATTTTCTTAATCCACTCTCCAACTGATGGTAGCCTAAGCTGACTTGGCATGTTAAATTTTCCAATTTGTACTACAATAAATGTAACTATGTGGTCTGTTCTGTTACATAAATGATTCCTTCAGGTATGTCCCAGAATTAATAGAACTGGCTATATGGGAGTTCTATTTTAGATTTTTTTATAAAAGCTCTCCACACACAGTAATTTCCATGGGAGCTAGACTAATGTTCATTCTCACCACTGGTCTGTATGCTTTCCTTTCTCCTTTCTTCTTGAACCTATCTTTGTTTTTTTTATTCCTTTACTTCCCACTTGTTTTCAACTGTAATATTTTTATTGTTTATTTTTAAATTTCACAAATGCACTCAGATCATACTCATTTCTCAGTCCTCCCAGGTCCACTCCCCACCCTTATGCCTTCCTTCCAAAAATAACAAAACAAATGAGAGAGAGAAAGAGAGAGAGAGTGAGAGAGAGAGAGAGAGAGAGAGAGAGAGAGAGAGAGAGGAGAAAGAGGGAGAGACAGAGAAAGAGAGAGCAACAGAGTCAACTAACCTGGAACCTTGGGGCTCTCAAAGTCTGAACCAAAGAATAGGCGTGGCCTAGACCTAGCCTCACTGCTCATATGTAGCAGACATGCAGTTTAAACTTCATGTGGGTCCTGAACAATTGTAATAGGACCGATCACGAAAGCTGTTGCCTGCCCTTGGGATGTGTTCGGCTAACTGGGCTGCCTTGTGAGACCTCAGTGGGAGAGGAAGCACCCAGCCTTGCAGACACTTGAAGTACCAGGGTCCTTTGGGGAGGGATACCAGGGAGGGCCTCCACATGCTCAGAAGAGAAGAGGAGGAGGGGTGCGAGAAGGATTGTGAGAGGGGGTGACTGGGAGGCAGCAGTGAGAAGGATGTAAAGTGAAAAGTGAGTAAGTAAAAATGAAAATTAAATTAAATTTAAAAATTAAGTAAAAAAAAAAGAAACATGAAAAGTAAAGAGTAGTTATTATATTCAACAAGAGAAAAGGGAGCTGGGGGTGGTAGCACATGCCCATAATCTATTAGCACTCTACAGGCAGGAAGCTCAAAAGTTCAAGGTCACCCTCCTCTATATAATGAGTTTTAGGCTAGACAGCTACAAGAACTTTTCTGTTACTCCTGTGTCCTGGACTGCTGAGGGCCCAGAGCTGATGCACCTTACTCAACTTGTACTCGATACTAGAAGAATGTGGACCTCTCCGAGCCTTTCTGCTCAACATTAAGTTCTAGTGAGTTCCTTTGACCACCTGCCTCCCTGTTACACTCTTGTATTAAGTTCAGAGCCACTGATACGCTATAAGATACAGCTTTCTCCTAACCTGCTGGTTGGCTTTCAGTATTAATTTGTTCTTTATTATGGTCTAACCATTCTTCTAACAGAGTTTCTAAAAATAGTATGGAAAATGTAAACTTTGAAATTTCTCACAAGTAAAAATGTGCCATTGTATCTCATTATTCAACTGTGAATTTTAATAGAATTTTGTGTTCTAATAACTGAGTAATACTTCATTGTGTAAATGTACCACATTTCATGATCCATTCCTCTGTTGAAGGATATCCTGGTTCTTTCCAGCTTCTGGCTATTATAAATAAGGCTGCTATGAACATAGTGGAGCATGTGTCCTTGTTATATGTTGGATCATCTTCTGGTTATATGCCCAGGAGTGATATAGCTGGATCCTCAGGTAATGCTAAGTCCAATTTTCTGAGGATGACAGTGTGTCCATATGTTTTTCTATTGACCTTGCCACATGCCTAAGAGAAGCTTTATCTTTTGCTCTGAACACAAAGCCACAGCTTGTTTGGTTTGGTTAAAGTATTAAAACAAATAAATGAATAAATAAATAAATAAATATTAAAAAAACACCTCTTGAGGAACGATACTAGAGACAGTGCCAATTTGTAGTCTTTCTTGCAGGTGATATTCTAGTTTTCCTTATGGATATTACACTCCTAATTAAGCTTTGTGTTACAAAGTCTAAGATCTCTTGGGGCCACCATATCTAAGGAATAAATATTCTACCTGCTGGTAGAACTGAAAGAGGTAGACAATGTGCTACATAGAATGTTTTACTCTGTAATTTGGCAATAGTTAAATTACATAGAAACATTAAACTTACAGTATGTATTCTTGTATCTAAAACTAAATATGTTTCTTGCATTTTCTATCTGGGTTTTCTATTTGTTTTCACTACATTTACATACACCTAGGCAACGTGCAGCATTTTCTGTGTTGTTGACAGGAATTCAATGTTTTGCTAGAATTTCTCTGAATTTTCAAGATTTTCATCTTATACACTGTTTTATCTTTTTATCAATGAAATCATGTAAGGTTTTCCTACCCAAAATTAAATTGATGAGATAACCTACACTTAATATTTTAAGTGGGCATATATTTTAGCAGAAGTCATATATTAGTTGATGTAGAAAAGCCATTTTACTTCCTGAGAATGCCATTAGCCCGACTTTGAGGAAGTCCATTCCACATTTGAGATGTGTTGGGCCAGTTTGTTACTCTATGTGCATTCCAAGCATTCTAGGCTAGTAACTTTCATTGATTCTCTTTGGTAGAAGATATCCCATTTCATATTCATAGACAAACCTTTGTTTTATTTTCATGTTAAATCATGTAAAATTCACTCCAGTGAATCATTAATTCAGTATTTATGCAATTTTTAAGAGGATGAAAAATTATGCCATTGAAGATTCTTAATGTGTTGGCTATGGCAGCTTGGAAGATCTCAAAAAAGATGCAGTCAATCATTTTGTACAGCTCTTGGGACTACTAGATACATGGACAGGATTGGAGAATGTGTTCATAGAGGTTCTCCATTGTCTATCATTTTTGACTCAAATGTAACACCTTACGAATATGACATACTTAGCCTCCAGTCATTCTAATCACCATATTCTATATACGAGGTCACTATTTGTTTGGTAATTTGGTAAAATATTTACCAAAATATAGCTTCTTTGGTACATAACAAGAGGGGAACCACAGGGATGTTTAATTTAATTACTTTCCATTTTCAGCCTTCCTTTTGATTTTTATGTTCAGTAATACATAAATGTTTTGCTAGAATTCCTTAGAATTTTGAAGATTTTCAATTTATGTTCAGATATAGCTCTTTATCAATGAGATCATTTGTAAGAAAAAATTTAAAAGCAGTATAATAAGAAAAACATGAAAGAAATATTCCGTCACTTTAATGAAACTAATACATATATACTGTTCTCAAGGCATTTTATTTTATTTCTGTGATGACAGAAACAGATCAAGCATATTAAATTGAAAAAAAACATGATTTTTAAAATCACAGTAACATGAGTTCAATAATACAAACCTGAAAAATAGACAAGCATATAGGAAATTTAAACCCAGAAATCTAAACTTCATAGGTTCATATGATCATCTCCATACAGATGACATGAGGTGGAAGCGAAATTGCCTACAGAAACAAACTAATTATGTGGATGAAGGCAAGAAAGGAATGTTCTGAGGGATACACTGAAAGTGTTTTTATATACCTGCAAGTTTCTATGTATTTTTTTTAATCTGAAGAATACAGTTGTTCTAAAATCTTTATGTATAGAATTTTACACATAATACACAGATGTATTAGAGAGATTGTCAGTAATTAAAAGGGCTTCAATTTGTTTCCCAGAACTTAACAACCATGTGCATCACCAGTGCCAGGATATCTAACATACTCATGTACACATACATAATTTGATAATAATGACATTTAAAATAGTGATAGAATAGCTATATAGCATATTAAATCTGTTCCAGTCTTATTCTCCTAAAACTCCCAAAAGCTTCTTTTATTTTTTTCTAAATCACCTTCTCTTCAGTCACAATATTCATTTTGTTGTAAACCAAACATTCCTAACATCCAGAGGCATACTGCTTATATGATACATAGTAAAATAACTGGCTAAATATGCTATTCATTAAGGATACTTACATATAATTAAATTTGAAACATATATCTTACCTTAATACTTGATTCTGAACATGGCCATTTAAAATGCATGCTTCTAAATTGGGAGATATAAATCTATCTAATTTTTCTAAAAATAGAATAAAATTAATGTGCAATACTTTGTGTAAAGGTTCACCAATTGACACAGCTGTTTTCCCCTTTTACCATTACCCAGAAAGTAACTGGATGCTTCCTCATTCACAAATTGATTTGCATGCTCATAAAAAAATACCCTTTTTTGACAGATAGATAACTATAAATAGAAGATTCAATAAAGAAACATATGAATATTTAATACTAATGAAAACTAGATTGCCTTCCAAAAAGTCAGTATAACTTATAGACCAAAATCCATAAACATGTCTGTTTCATCACACCCTCACTGATATTGAACGTTGCTGGTATTGGCTTACCAATATGAGTAGCACTAAGCACCCTCTTATTTTAGTATGTTGTTGACTTTAAGAACACCAGACTAAATCTGTTGCCAATTGCCGACATGCTTCGGATACTCTCACATTCTATAGAGCAGATGAAAACCCAACATGCACTGCTGCGAGGGTGTGCTCTGGCTATCTGTTAATAATAGGTTAGAATATTTCTCATTGGCTTTTTATTTTTCCAGAATTCTCAGATAAAATTTAAGAGCCTTTTACCAAACAGTCCTTACTGCAACTCCTTTTCTTTTCTGGAAGTCATAGTAGAGATGGACAACAGGAAATCACTTTGAATGAAGAAGGTGATGAAGCTCATTGGCTCCCTAATAAATAACCACAGCTAGTTACAGGATTACTGTGGATCTGTCTGTCAGTACTGGTCTCAGAACCACATGGCTGGCAAGCTGGTGTCTGTATTAAGAACTACAGAGCTGTTTGGCTTCAAAGTAACAAAATAAAGATGAGCATGTATGAGGCTTCTGTTGTATTAGTGAAACTTTCCCCCACAGGGTCCAACTGGAAATTTTCACATTGATATCTCATCACTATAACCCCATGAATTGTGGAAAAACCATGTCATGAAGACACTAAAATAGTTCGACACTATTTTATACTAGGAGCATCTGGATCGATTCTATAAGAGTTCTATATTGATTGTATAAGAGTTTATATAATTTTGCTTCTATTTAAACATAAGTTTTAAAAGAGTTTGAATAGCTTTAAAAGGGAAATGCAATGTTAGAGGTTGAAAACTTGCCATACACTTAGTGTGCTGTCCTGGGGATTCTGACAGAGGGTGCCAGGAGACCCAGCAAAGCTTTAAATATTGAACAATGGGACCGGTGCCAATGTAGCATATGGCTTTATGTGAACAATGAATATTCTATCATCTCTTGTGTAATGCCAGGAAGGCAAGTGGATTTGTGAGGGCCTGGTGCAGCTGAGCCTACACCAGAGACAATCTTTTTCATTATCATTGTCTAGTGTCTGAAAGAGGAACAAAGGACTAGCTGGAGGGAGGTGTACTAATATTGGATTGTTAATGAATTAAAACTGTGCCCCAAAAGGCAGCAATTGTCACCATCAAATACATTTTAATGACTTGATAGTCTCCTTGGTGATCTGAGCTTTATCAGAGCTGCCAGGATGTTCTTATATTAGCAAGATAGTGACTTCATCCTTGTCTCACAGAGGCCTCCATTGGCTGCCTCTTGCCCCCTCTGTAGCTCCTGAGCAGATGCTAGGGAAGTACTACATCCCCTCTCTATCCATCAGGCATTCACTTTTCTTGTACACCTTTGTAATATACCTATTAAACTAAAAGAACGTAAATTGAAGGAGGGAAATCATTAATTATTAGGATTAATATGTTTTTACAGTCTCTGTCACGGACACATTCAGAATTATATAATGGTGAGAAAAATAATAGTCTCTATGTCAGTGCATCTTCAAATTTCTATTGTTTGAATCTGTTTTAAAACAGTTAGAATTTAAAAGATATTATTTAGCACCATCACTGGTGCCTGGCATAGGAACACATGCCCATAATCTGTTCACTCAGCTGCTGCTGCAGAAGGGATCTGAAAGTTCTCAGTCAGACAGAGCTATGTTCAAATTAAAGAACCTCAGCTACACAATTAAACTCTGTCTCAACTGAAAAAACAAAATCAAATGCTTATTGGCCACTACCTCTGTGGGATTCTCAATACGATATGATGGTTTTTCCAGTCCCAGAATATGAAGTGATAAGGTCAGCGATTGCTGGGCATAAGTACAAGAGATTATCCCATTGCCACTGTGGTTGATGCATGTTCATTAGAATGAGAGCTTCCCCTAGCAGTCAGTGTCAGATATGCGGATATGCATTCAGTCACCTAGGGATCATGCTGAATGAAGATCCTGAGGTGGTTTTTCTCAGAGCTCAAGGGTCTGCATTCTCATCTGCTCTCAGGTAATGCTATTTTTGTTGATCCACAAGTTCTAATTTCTGTATACAAAACTTTATTTTCTAAATGAGAGTTTGTTGATTTCCAATCTTCTGCATCAGCTCTGTGCCATCCAGGTCCTCTGGATCTCTTACTTCAATACCAATGGAAGAAATTTAGTTTCTACAGTGGAATAAAGGAGACTGTTGTTGTACTTCTGATGATCACTCTATTGCTTATAACTTCATTAAACAAATAGAATTAAATCTGAACATTAAAAAATGAAGCAATGTTCCATATTGTACTGTTTGAAACATTCTACATTTTGCTGAACTACAAGTACAGTACTTAGAAGATTTGGTAGGCCTAATAGAATTGAAGACACATTTGGGCAATTATGTTGGAATGTTTTTGATAAGTTACTACCTTGCCAGCATTCAGTTCATCCTTTCCTTGTGCCAAGAGTTAGTACTCTTACAGCTTCATAGTTCCCCATAAGTATGTGGACTTCTTTTTGCTCTGAAGGACAATTTGTATTCCATCCATGACTATGTAGCATCAGAACAGATGGCATCTAAAAGTTTCATTATGGTAGTAAACAAAAGACATCTTCATTGGAGTAAATAAATAAATACATCCATAAATAACTAAAATCATGGCACTATTGTCATGAATAATCATAAATATTCAATTCATTGGAATAAAATATACACAAGAAATAAATAGTTGTGAAAAGCATAGCTAGCAAAACTTACAGTGTTGAAGCCGATGAGATGGCTAAGCTTCAATAGGCACTTGTGCAACCTGTGAGACCTGAGTTTAACCCATAGAATCTATGTAAGAAGGAAAAGAAAAGAGCAAAATGCCACTACGTTGTCCTTTGACCTTTAGATTTGTGCTATGGCATGTGTCCCTACATGTGCTCACATGTAGAGACTGTGGTGGTCTGAAGGAGAATGGCCCCCACACTCATATATTTAAATACTTAGTCCCCAGTTGATAAAACTGTTTAGATTAGGAGGTCTTGTTGGAAGAGGTAAGTCACAGGAGGTGGGCTTTGAAGTCTCAAAAGACTGTCCTTCCATATATATATATATATATATATATATATATATATATATATATATATAATCTCCAACTTGTTGATCAAGATGTAAGCTTTCAGTTGTTTTTGTCACCATACCTTTGTTCTGTCATCACAGACTCTAACCCTCTGAAACTAAGAGCCTAAGATTAAGTATTTTCTTTTACATGTTGCCTAGTCACGATGCTTTAACTCAGCAATAGAAAAGTAACTAAGACACACAAAAATAATAGAATTTTTAAAAACATATATTGAGTGAAAACAATCTTTAAATATTAATATATTTTGTGTTACAATTAGATAACCTTGAGCTGTTATATAATATATTTATAACATACATAACACACAATACAGGAGTGGCTAAGAAAATTATAGATTGTTTTTGGTGTAATTGCTGCATCATCCTTTTACAATTTATCTTTTATTCGTTACAGTTTTCAACTTCAAAAAGAGAAAACGACAATGAAAATGAATTATAATCACCAATGATTACTCTTGCTTCTCTCTTGTGTCTCACTATAACAACCTCCTCTGCCAGTTTGTAGGTTTTGTTTTATATAGCAATTAACTAAGTGTTAAATATATGTATTTTTAGATATATGTGGCCTTTTATTTTACCTTTAAATGTTATAGTATACTGAAAACTTGGTAAAACTCACAGGACCTTAATAGAAAGCACCTGTCTCATGAAATTTTGTGTTTTCTTCATGCATTCACTATGCAAACTGAATAATAGGCTGTCAGAAGCAGGTTTCCCCTGATGTCATGTAATAAAGCCCCCAAATGTTTTTACTACCCACTGAATTTCTTTTAGCTTAGGCTTTTCATCATTCAGATGGAATTTTTTTTAACTAAAAAGCTTTCTGTCATCATGCTGTATAGAATCTTGGCATGTGGCCTAAAAGTTTTATTTTTTCTGCTGCAACATTTGAAGATTTTACCGTATGAAACAACTTACTGGCTAACAATACCTCTGATATTTTATATTTTAATCATATAAATAAAAATTCTGCTCAATAATTTGAAATCATGACTTCAGCGTCTTCTCTCATCTGGGTAGACTTTCATCTAATTTCTCTCTTCCAGTCTTCTGCTATCTTTGCCTCTGTCCCGTATTTCTTACATTTTTCTCTTCTTTAAATGATTTGCACTTCTAGGAAAATATCTTGGAATTAATCTTATTTCAAAAATTTAGAGGTTGAATTTACATATGCAAATATATGTTCATGCACTGCTATGGTGGTTTGAATGAAAATGACCCCTGTAGGCTCAAAAGAGAGTGGCACATGAGGATGTGTGGTCTTGTTGGAGCAAGTATGTCACTGGAGGGTGTGCTTTGAGGTTTTAAATGTTCAAGTCAGGCCCTTATCCCTGCTTCCTAAGGATCCAGATGTAGAAACCCTACCTCTTCAGCATCATGTCTGCCTGTGGGCTGCTATGCTTCCCATCACGGTGATAATGGGCTAAACCTATGAACTCTAAGCCAGCCCCAACTAAGTGCTTTTTATACATATAAAAGTTGCCATTGTCATCTTGTCTTTTCACAGCGAAAGAAATCCTAACAAAGACAACTACTGAACACGGCTATTGTAGCATTAACTTTTGCATTAATTTTCTTGTTTCTTTCAGGGATGATGATTGAATCTAAGGCCTCATGTATGCTAGACCCTCTCTATGACCCAAGCCCTTTTATACATACATACAGTGGTGCAAAATTTATGATTAAAAAAAGTGATGCCTTTTTGAACACCTTGTACCTCTGGAACCTTGAAAATCTCAGGCACTGGCAAGTTTTTATTTTCTTTTTTTTTTTTTAATCTCTGTTTAGTTAAAGAATAAATGTATTGATACGATTTCTAGCAAGGAAGAGGTATGACCTAACATTGAATACATGCTAGCTTATGTTATTGATCACCTTATAATTTGCAAGTCCACATTAACCATATTTGCTGATATGTTCAGTCATTTGCTCTATTAGAAAGAAGATCTCTTTCTGCCTTGCTGTCAAACCAGGCTTTTGTATGGCGTTCATCATTTTAATTCCATACCAGCTCATTTTTCTCTTGACAAATATGGACAGAAATCAAATTCATTTAATTCAATACCCTAACTTAAACCAAAGTAGTGTTCACTCTGGTATATATCCTTTTATGTCACCAGTCCCAATCTGCTTTATCACGAAGGGGCTTGACCTGTTACCCTTACAAAGTTTTAGCCCTTATTAAAGAAAATAATCATTTCGTTATTTTACTTTTGCTCGTTGATATTTTAATTGTTGCTTTCTTTCTAAAATCTCTAACACTGATTCCTAAAAAAAAAAAAAAAAAATGCACTATCATTGTGTGAATTGAACTTAGAATGTGTGGCATTCTCTATGAATATTGAGATACAATCTGAGAAGTATTTATTCAGAGATGGAGAGTGCAGATAAAGATAGTAACTGTATAGATTCTCAAGGGAAATTTCATGTTTATTAATAAGTAAATTGAGGGTTATGCATGCTGCAGGGATATTATAAATTCTTAGAACAGGTTTTGTGCATAGGAGGTGTGGGAGAAGGAGTG
>JANHMN010000004.1:114854715-114931613 GCA_030674055.1 Rhabdomys pumilio
CTCTCTCTCTCTCTCTCTCTCTCTCTCTCTCTCTCTCTCTCTCCATTTCTCTACCTCTACTACTCTCTTAACTCCCCTCTCCATGCCCTGAATCAACTCTATTCTATACCATACTGTCATGTGGCTGGTCCCTCAGGGGGAAGGGATGCCTTGGCTGAGACATCCTCTTCTCCACACTTCACCACACATCCATAGAACATATTCCCTTTCTCTTTCTCTTTTATAAACACATCAGAGGGCATGGTTTTTTCCATTTGCCCCACTGTTTATTATAAACCAACATTATCATTTGACAGAGAAACAAATAGGTGTGTATACCTATTTCAACACCAAGTAGAAAACTGGCTTATATTCATTTCCTGGTTATTCATACCAGGAAAAAAAAAACTGGCTTCCTTAAAAACAGTAAGATTTCTTGCTAATTGTGTCACATGGATGTAACATAAGTCAATATCTTGTTTGTTAGAAATATGTTGAATAGTGTATTTCTTTGAAAGTGTCACAAAATTATCCCCTGTGTATCCCTGACCATGAAAAACCGTGAACTTCAGAATTGGAATGCGTGCATAAATGAACTAACAAGGCATTAAGTGGCCCTGGTTTTGAAATTCTTTTTCTAAAACAGAAAGAATGGAGAAGAAAATACAAGTTCCAAAAGAATGCCAAAAAAGTTCAGCTGTATGCCTCCAACTATAAGGTTAGAGGAAAATATAAAAGATTGTTTTATTCTAACAAATATTTCCTATGGATGTGTAAATTAATTTATCCCACCTGTCTGTTTAAAAAGTGGTCTTGGGTATTAGTATTTCCAGGACTCTGACAAAGAACATGGAGATTTAGAAGCAAAGTATAAATAAAATAACAAGAACAAGAAAAATGCACTCTCAGGTTATTTGACTTCACAGTAAGTCGCCAAATTCCTAAAACAGATTATTAACTCTGATCAGCATGCTGTGTGTGAGCTCGCCAGCCTCCTGCTACACATGATGGGAGCTCCCCAGCCTCCTGCTACACATGATGGGAGCTCCCCAGCCTCCTGCTACACATGATGGGAGCTCCCCAGCCTCCCGCTACACACCAGCAGCTTTTATCGTTCTTATCTCTGCCATGCTCTTTCTTTACCTTTGGAAGGCACTTACCATTTACTCTCTCTTCCGTATATTTTATTTTTTTAGATCTAGCATCAGAGTGTGACTGTGCAGTGCAGTGATTGTGCAGTGTTTTTCTACTGGTTTGTTCATTTCACTTAGAATAATAACCTCCAGGTTCATACTGGGCTCTGCTTTGTGAGATGAGTGTGACCCTCAACTCAAACACTTTGGGGTGTGCATGTACATTAAATTAAAAGAAAATTTTAAACATGTATATAAATTTTTAAAAAAAGGACCAAGGAACAAAATTCGAAGGCAACTATATGGACTATAGAAACCAAAAAGCTTCCATAAGTAGAAGGCAAGAGAAAAGATAAACAACTGAGTGGATCCTACAGTGATATTAAGTATTGAATATGAAATAAGCAAAATTCATATGATAAAGGAAATAACAGAGGGAATTGGGATGAGAATGAAGAAAATGACAAACATTTTTTTTAACAAAAATAATTAACATAAATTAAAATGCAGTAATTAAAATGTAAAGTTCAAAATATGGGCTTACAATGTACAAGAGGGGAAGATAAATAATAAATAGGATATTTCTGAAGCTATTAAGCAGAATGATATATAGAAAAACAAACATTAGGAAATTAGTTTCTTAAGACATACAGAAGTTAATAAAAATAGAAAGTGTATATTCCTATAGGGAAGTGGAGACAGAAATGGTTGAAGTATAAAAGTCTAAACATCCAATGACTGAGTGTTTTGGTGAAAAGGCCCTGTGTGTGACAACACAAATGTATGAAATAGAATGATAAAACCCAACACTTTCTATTGTGACTTTACATTTAAACTTAAGAAATATGTTCAGAAAGGAAAAAAAATTAAGGCAAAAAAATCCAAGAAAGCTAATTTAATAATTCGATGAATTCTACAAAAAGAGAAATTATAGTTAAAATGTCTGAAAGTTCCTATACATTCAGAGTATCAAGATGGCTCACAACATAAAAGCTCTCAACACCAAGCTTGTTGACCTAAATTCAACCCCCAGGAGTCATATGGTCAGAGAAGAGAATGGACTTTTTCAAGTTGTACTCTGACTTACACACACACACACACACACACACACACACACACACACACGTACATGTACAGACACAGGCACTCACATGCACACACACAATTTAAAATTTTAATAAAAAGAAGTTTTAAGAGAAACATTGTAGAGATTGAAAGATCTAGTAGAGAGTAAAAAGTGGGGAGTGTTTCCCTTCAGAGACACAGTCAGCATCATGCGGATCACATATTTTTAATTTTGTGAAGGAAAAAAAATGAAAAAACATTTTAATATTTTGAAGGAAATAAAGAAGCTGTCTAGTGAGAAAAATTGAACTTGACAACAAGAAATCTCTTTTAACAAATTTAAAACTAAATTTTAGGAGAAAAGAAGCCTACTCATAAAAGATTATGAGCAAGACAGTGACAAATACATACGTACATTACATACAAATAGACTATCAAAATAGAAATATTAGTACCAATAGAATACTATGAATGCAACTTCCTATTTTAGAGTTTGGCATTACAAGATTACTCTATTGTTTAGGAATAACAACCAAATTAATCACGTTAGGTATTCATTATTTCTGTGAACTTGTTGTGCTATCTTAAATAGCTATTTAAGGAAATAAAACATACTTGAACAAAGGTGGGAGACATACTAGAAAATTTATAAATTCAGAAAGGAAATGAGGTAGCCTAGAAATGTATAATTTCCAAGTTTTGAGAGTGATTATCTTACTGTTAGTAATTTCTAATTTTATTTTCATCTTGAAGAATACAGCCTGGTTCTAATAATTTCAATTCATTTTTAATTTATTAATATTTATTATGATCAAAATATGGTCCTTTTTTTCATTGCGGTGATGTTTTTCTTGGCTATTGTTATAAATTTTATATATAGTTCTATTCATTCTTTGGTACAGAGAAAGATGTTAAAGAGTTTCACTCAAATATTTCATTTTTTTGTCTCACGTATTTTTTACTCTTGGTTTCATTCATAGATCTTCTTTGTAGAGCAATGCTTTTATCATTATTAACTCTCTCTTTGTGTGTCTCACTATTAACTTTTAGTTATAATGTACTTTATTTGATCCTAATGTGGTCATTACTCCTTTTTTGATCAATGTTTGCATAATACAATTATTCTTATTCTTTTATTTCAATCTACTTATATCATTTATTTAAATGAATTTCTTGATAGCATACAGAAATGTCATGTTCTCAAGCCACTCAGTCAATTTTACGTTTTTAGCATATAGGCCATTTACTTCTAATGTTATTCTTATTTTATTAAGGATAAAGTCAAATGTTTTGACATTTTTGTTGGTTTTACTTTTATTTTTCATATTACCTAATTTTTATGAGCTATAAATTTTTGAATTTCTATTTTGATTTATCTACAGTGAATGGAAAATTAATCTAAGCCTTCAGGGAAAGGCTATATTGTCTTTTAAACAATCAGGGTCCAGAAACCGAATTGAGGTTGACTGTCATGCTACTTCCATTATTTGCCAATTATGTCTCTTCCTTGTAACAGGCAGACTGTTAAATATCTAAAAAATACATAAAGATGACAACTTCATATGGTTTTCTAATATTGATGAGATACCATTCATAATGCTGACACTATCACAAAATTGGACAAAAAATATCTCTCCTGTTTCTTCCAACCTTACCAGAAAAGGAAGCAGATTTGGAAAAACATTCTTTCCTTCAAACATGAGACTGAGAAATATCATAGTATCATGAGTATGTATTACGATAATATAAGCAATTGTTTGGGCTGAACCATTAAATAGCAATAAAGAATTGTCGTTGTACATAATCTTGTAAAATGTCCTTATCTCTGGAAAAGACTTTACAAATATGGATTTCCACTCTAAGAGAACAAGTATGACTGAAATGCAAACTCACGTTACAGACAGTGTCTTCTCCTATTAACAATGTAGCTGCATCATGACTAAAACATTAATGCTTTCTACTTCTGTACAAAGTAACTACGTAAACTTTTTTTATACACATGTGTGTAATTTAGGAAGTAACAAGCAATCAATAGACTTATCCTGCTGTGAACTCTGAGTGCTACAATAACAACTAACCTGAAGGAACATTCTTTTGTGCAACAATGTTGTAAATATTATGGGTGTGACCAATCACTTTCTGCTTCAATATGAGGCCTACTCCCCAAGACAGAACTTGTAGTTGGTACTGTTAATTGGACCAAGACTGCAGGCTTGGTAGGTGATGTGCTGTAGGAGGGGAAACAGCTTTTATTTTGCTTAATGGATATGGTAAAAAACTCTTCTCCAAATACTTATCTTTATATACATAGATTAGTGCAGCTTTTAGGCCTCATTGGAGAAGCTTGTTTTTATAGTAGATGGCAATTAATACTGAGACTCACAACTGGTCAGAGTGCAGAGAATAAAAGATTGTGCTGTGCTTAGCGCTAAGTGGGATGCTCATACCATGCCTTTTCCTCTTAAAGCTTGGGAACGATGTCAGGAGACAGACCAGAAAGATTGTATGAGGTAGAGATTATAACTGACTGATGTAAAGCAATCTTTTCAGGATATGACAGTACCCTCAAGGGCTATGGCTATATGAGCAAAACCAGCACTAAGTAAAGCCACTTAAAATTCTATGAATAGGGTTGGAGTCTATGAAGTCCCACTATAGCTATGAAAGTAGTGGGAAGGAGAGTCAATTTCTTCCAAAATACAGCATGGCATGTTACCCATGTCCCAGTGTATGGTCCGACACCCACACATACTAGATGAATTTACTCAGTGTATGCGTAAGTTTTTTAAGGGTCACAAGTGCGAGTACATTATTAGAAGTGTTCAAGGGTAATGAGTAGGGTGGATTTGAGTGTTTAAAACGTATACATGTACATCTTAAATAATGAATTAAATTAGAGTTACCTGCCCTTCACCTTCTGTTACAAGAAGAGAATCTAGATGATAGAACATATAATAACTTTTTTCTTAGTTACTTTTTTTTTATATACCTATAATCTTGAAACATGAGAGCTAAGAGTTTGGTCAAGCTTTGCTGGTTGTTTTAGAAACAATTTAGTGGCTCCAATGTATCATTATAGTGTGCAAAGAAGTGGATTCAGTGTGTCCCTTAAGACTTGGAGAACAAAGACACTCAGGCAGAAATAGTTAAGGCTATAGCACCAAGGAAGGTCATAACTATCAGTTAACAAAAAATGCATAGAAAAAAAGTAGAATATAATATTACAAGAAACAACCTAAATGTGTGAAACTTTTACCTGTTGTACAAACAAAGATATAGTCTGTTTGGTGAAATTTATTTCCCCTAAGTGTATAAACACAAAGAAGATACTGAAACAGTAACCTTCAAGAAGGAATAAAGACACAAAGACATCAAAAGAAAAATGAGCTACTGATACTATTAGCTCACTTCAACAACAACAAGCATTCAATGATTAAATTTTTATACATTTTAAAATTTATATTATATTTTTAAGTCATAATTTTAAAATATTATATATTAAAATTAGTTTCACCTCTCTATATAAGAAGTATTTTGACAGGACCAAAGTTTGCATTATTTAATACTATATTTAAAGAGGAAATAGAATTTCATTCTAACACAGTATATAGCTCTTCAGAAACTGCAGGATATAATGAGAATGTTTAGAGAATTTTTGTGAGTGATTTCTCCTACAAATAAAGACAAGAAAGGGCTTTTAAAGAAATGGTTGGCCCATAACCCTCTCTTCCATCTTATCATGCTGTGTTGCCATTTATGAAACACCATCATGGGATTCTTAAATGCTGTGGTAGGCGTGCCCTGCCAGCTGTTTGTAGGATTGTATAGGTCAGTCAGCATAGGGGTTCAACCTTAGTACTCTCCAGTCCATTATGGTTCCACTGGAGAGTGGAAACTCAATCTCTGATCACTGTTCTATAACAAATTGCCACACTGGGCTTTTGCTGAAATAGCTGCACTTCTTAAGGTCAACTTCTGTTTGGATGTTAGGGTTTAAGTTAGAGGATTTAGAACTTGGGAATTTTGCAGCAGGGACTCTGTTCTTAGAAGCTGAATCAAATGCTGTAAACAAGCAGCTCCAAAGACCAAATGATTTCCATGCTCAGATACAAAGAAATTAATCTTCTATACTCAAATTTAGAAGAAAATTTTACCCGAGTCATTGATGACTTAGTAGAAGCCTAGAGTGAGAGACTCACACCTTAGCTTCTAAAGGCATGCTTTGTCTTATGCGTGAACACATGACTTCACCTGTTGTTAGGAAATAAGATTCAAAATCCTCCTCCCAACCTATTGATAAAATGGAATCTTGGTAAAGCTAATTTAATTGTGAGAAATTCATTCCCCATAATCAGCCCTCATAGCTTGAAGCCTCAGGTTCATAATTAAGCTAAGTGTGAGGGTAGCAGGTATTTGGGAGTAAAAGAATCCCTGGTTATGATTAACCCAAAAGTTATGGTCCGGCTTTAGATTTTCTTTCAGGGTATTTAATGCACAACTCTTACCTGTTCTTGAAATTAGTCTAATTATATTTCATTTAACTCACATTGCAAACCACTTGACTTTTCTGTGGCTTGCTAGTTAACAGGGAGGAGAGAATTTACATAAAGAGGACAGAACTTTAAGGGAAAGTTCAGAGCTGCTTGTTCTAGGGCACCGTCAAAGTGTGGAAACCACAGTTTACCTTCACTTCTCAGAGACAATTCTTTAGATTTCAGATTTTTTTTTCCTTCAATATTTTTACATTGTCCACATTCTAAACTACCTTGGCCCAAGGTAATTTAGAACACGTCATAGTTCAGGTTCCATCTCCTATCACTTGATGCTTTTAATAGTGCTATCAATGTTATCTTCCCCAGTCCAAGTCTCCAGCTACCTTAGCGACTCTCTCCACTTCCAAGATGAGAACAACTCCAGACTTTGCTCAGAGGAGTTTTCTAGTACATGCTGTTACTATCAAATTTCATTGTTCACGTTTTATATCCTGTAATAATTGCTTGTACTGGCTGGTTTTAATAATTACTTGACACAAGCTACAGTTATCACAGAGAAAGGAGTCTCAGTTGAGGAAGTGCCTCCATGAGATCCAGCTATAAGGCATTTTCTCAATTAATGATCAAGGGTGGGAAGTTCTGTGTTCTATAAGAAAGCAAGCTGGGTAAGCCAGGGGAAACAATCCAGTAAACAGCACTTCTTTATGGCCTCTGTATCATCTCTTGCCTCCAAGTCCCTGTGTGAGTTCCTGTCCTGACTTCCTTGGGTAATGAACAACACTGTGGAAGCGTAAGCTGAATAAACCCTTTCCTTTCCAACTTGTGCAAGAATACAAGCTCTGACAAAGACAAGTTGGTACCAGGAGTTGAGGTATTTCTGTGCCAGCCTGACCATCAGCCTGACCATGTTTTTGGGAGGACTATGGAAGAGTTTTGGAACTTTTGGCTAGAAGAGCTATTGGGTGATAAGTGCTCTGTGGATGTTCTGAAGGAGCTTAGAAGACAATGTTGTGAACTTTGTAAATGATGAAAGCCTATCTTGTGAAATTTCAGAGGAAAGATTAAAGACTCTTATCAGGCTGTTTCTGTTTTGATTGTGAAGATTTTGTGGTTTTGGTTAGCTAGGGCTGAGGAATCAAATCAGCTGTGATTAACAAGATACCAGAACTACTAAAGCAAAACCTTTGCATTAGTGGGACAAATGATGCTGGTTATCTGGAGCTAAGAAATTAGCAGTGGTTAAAAAGAGAACAGCCAAGAATAAAAGCCAGGTTCAGAACTAAGTCTTTTAGTTAGGAGGGATGACAGAGGTTCTGGTTAGTCAACAAAATTATGGACTGTGTATTAGGTTTATCTTGTACCTTACTGACACAAATTGGTATAGTTATGCTCTAATTGTATTTTAAGAAAAAAGTTTTATTTTAACAGGAAGGGTGATATATAGGAGGAGCTAAGGTGGGAGGAGTAAGGAGAGGAAGAGAAGGAGTAAGGAGAGGAGGAGACGGAGAGGAGGAGCTAAGTGATGAGAGAGGTGGGAGGGGGAACATGGAGGCAGATGTTCGCATATCTCCGCCAGTCAAAGATAATTGATATATCTTGGTTGGGTATTGGGTTACACTTCTGATTGTATGGGCATCTTGTTATTGAGCATAACCAAACTTATAAAGCCTTTGATTAACATTAAAATAAAAATTGTATAAAAGCAAAACGGAAAAGGGGGCACGGGATAAGGGTTTTCTAGGGAGGGGAAATGAGGAAAAGGGATGGCATCTGAAATGTAAATAAAATATCCAATAAAAATTTAAAAATAAAGAAGAGAACAGCACCACAAAGGTAAAATCTTCTAGAAAGTGTTTCCTGAGAGCACAAAGAAGTTTTGTTCTAGAGGCAGCCACAGTTGGAACTCATGTTGGCAATCAGACTTGGTAATGTTTTGAGAGTCATCCTGGTGGTACTGGTTTTGAAACATGAAGGGGTAACAGCTGATGCTTGGCACTGTGAGAGGCCAGGAGAGGCCATTGGTGAAGGCCCAGGACTGAAGGGGTCATTCAGAGAAGTTGAGGCTTAGCACCATGAATAGAGTTTGTGAGAGACTATTTGTGAAAGTGCAGTCCAGTTGCAGCAGAACACAGCAGTGTTTTCAAGATTCCAGTACCATGAGATGACCACCAAGAACAGCAGCAGCAGTAGAGTACAGGCAGCTGGAGTCTAGAAGACAAGGTGTGTGCTACAAAGGGCAGAGCTGGAGAAGTGACCCAAGCCCTTGGAGGAGCTTAGAAGATCTTGAGTGGATCCCAGACATTGGACAGTTAGTTTGATTTTGATTTTGATTGTGACTGTGCCCTGATATTTTTCCCTCTGGAAGTAAGAAAGTATTTTAGTGGAGTCCACAGTTAAGAGACTTTGAATTGTAAAGACTTTGAATTGAATTTCAAAAGAGATTGGATATTTTAAAGAGATTGAAATTTTAATATGTAAGACTTTGTAAAGACTGTGGGACTTTTAAAGTAATTTAGATCTTTGGGATGAATAAGAAAGTAAGGGTTGAGGCTTAATAGTGATATGTTTTGTGTGTCACATTGACAGGGGGTCAGTTGTATTGGCTGGTTTTGTGTGTCAACTTGACACAGCTGGAGTTATAACAGAGAAAGGAGTCTCTCTTGAGGAAATGCCTCCATGAGATCCAGCTATTTTCTCAATTAATGATCGAGGGTGGAAAGGCTCATTGTGGGTGGTACCATTCCTGGGCTGGGAGTCCTGTGTTCTATAAGAAAGCAAGCTGAGCAGGCCAGGGGAAGCAAGCCAGTAAGGAGCATCCTTCCATGGCCTTTGCAACAGCTCCTGCCTCCAAGTGAGTTCCTGACCTGTTTGAGTTCCTGTCCTGAATTCCTTTGGTGATAAACAGCAATGTGGAAGTGTAAGCTGAATAAACCCTTTCCTCCCCAACTTGCTTCTTGGTAATGATGTTTTGTGCAGGAATACAAACCCTAACCAAGACATTATTCAACAACTGCAGGGAAAAATCCCAAAATATTTAGCCAAGCATAGCTATTCTCCAGGTTCCTCTAACGTAGAACTTTCTACAATATATTATCTTCATGAGTATTTTACAAAATACAGTTTTGGTTAAGAAATCATTCTGTAGGCTAATTATATAACAAAATGCATCATAATAAAACAGACCAAACCATGGCCAGAATAATAAATATTTAAATTGCTTTTCATTATTTTGTACATGTGAGGTGTATCTAATAAATCTTTCCTGTTGTGGCTTGAAGCAAAATCCTTCTCTGTCTCTGTCTCTTTTTTTCCATCTCTGCCTCTCTCTCTCTCTCCCTGTGAGACTCTCTCTCTCTCTCTCTCTCTCTCTCTCTCTCTCTCTCTCTCTCTCTCTTATTGTAGAGATAGCATTTCTCTGTATAGCTTAAGTGCTTGTAAAACTTGCTCTTTAGACCAGGCTGGCCTCAAACTCAGACTTGCTTGCCTCTGAAATGCTAAGATTGTTGGAAAGTGGTACCATTGTTCAGAAGGGGGATGGAAAACAGGAGATGGAAAAGGTGTTTTTCTTAAAATCAAAACTGACTCATGTTTGTTGAATGAAATATTTAGAAAAAGAAAACTAGTTATGATTTTTAAACAATCAAGTTCTCCAATTTAAAAAATAATTTAGAAGTTAGGATTTTTATTCATTTTATTGGTTATTTTATTATTTACATTTCAAGTATTATCCCCCTTCCCAGTTTCCCCTCCACAAACCTCCCATTCCCTCCTCCTCCCCCTGCCTCTATGAAGGTGCTCCCCTATGGTAGGTGCATTCCCCTACCCTGTGTCATCTAGCCTCCACAAGAGCAAGGGGCTCCCCTCCCAGTGATGCCATATAGGGTAATCTCCTGCTTCATATCTAGGTGGAGCCATGGGTCTCCCCCATGTGGAATCTGGTTGGTAGCTTAATTCATGGGAGTTTTGGGGGATCTGATTGGTTGTTATTATTGTTCTTCCTGTGGGGTTGAAAACCTCTTCAGCTATATCAGTCCTTGCTCTAACTCTTGCATTGGGGTTCCCATGTTCAGTCTGATGTTTGACTGCATACATCAACATCTGTACTGGCACAGGCTCAGGAGACAGCTATACCAGGCTCCTGTCAGCAAGCTCTTCTTGGTATCAGCAACAGTGTCTGGATTTGGTGTCAGCAGATGGGATGGATCCCTAAGTGGGGCCGTTTCTGGATAGCCTTTTCTTCAGTTTCTGCTCTACTCCTTGTTTCTGCATTTCCTTTTGACAGGAGGAATTCTGAATTAATATTTTTGGGGTGGGTAGGAGGCCCCATCCCTCAACTGGGAGTAGTGCCTATCCACTGGATATGGTCTCTATGAATTCTATCTCCCCTTTGTTGGGTATTTCAGCTAATATCCTTCCTGTTGGGTCCTGGAACCTCTTGGGTCCCTGGCATCTGAAACATTTTAGTGTCCACACTTTTCTCAGGGCATCCATGTACCAGGCAGGAAGGGGAAGGCAGAGCTAGAAGAGGGGCAGAACCAATCAGTTTGATTCTGAGTGAGTATTTAGTTGACCTTAAAGTGAAGAGACGTATGACCTTTTGTTGGAGAGCCAAATTGTTCATAAGTGTCAATGTATGTACAAGAGAAATATGGCTGAGAGACATGGTTAGATTGCTACACTGTAGCTAACTCTGAAAATGGAAGAAAGAGATCATTCTAGGAGATGAAAAAGCCAAGAAAAGAAAATGCACTGCAGAAACACCTAAAGGAATGCAAGCCCACCACTACCCTGATTTTAGTTCATCAGGACCAATTCTAGCCTCCCATGAGTTAATTTTGATGAAGAAACTGATAGTTGATTCATTAGCACAGATGATGTTTCTAAAAGACAGTTTCCCTCTGTTAAAAAATGAAAAGTGGAATAAAACCCTTCTGGGAATGAATGAAGATAAAATGTGTGAAACTGTCAAATGTCACTATACATACTCTGTTGGTTCTACAAGCACTTCTTTTCAGAAATTAACCTCATTAAACAATTAGTTACATGAGTTCAAAGTGACAGATGGAGCAGGGGATGAAACTACTCTCAGCTTTAATGTAACTGTTGATTGTTCATATTTTTATAGATCTTGAGTGATAAGACATATTTTTCTACTTTTATTAGTACCAGAGTTTAACAAATATTGATAAATTGAATGTTGATAATCTGCATATTGATAAACTGAGTATTGTTCATGTCATATGCATAATGTTACTATTCTCAGGCTTTAGGTTCTTTCTCTAATCCATTAGCTCACTAGTATTTTGAGAAGCTGGTGAAATGGTTGCCCCTCTGCTCCTTCGTATCTTGAGTCAATGCATACAAATTTTCTAAGTGAATTTCTGATATACTGATTCCCCTTCCATTTTCTCTGCCTTCGGCCTTCCTAAACCTGACCATCTACAGAATAAAATCTATTTCTTTTCTTTAACAGAAAACATTCTTTGATATGACAGTTGCATTTTTTATTCCTTTAAAACAAAACAAAACGAATATTATGGCAGGACATGGTGTTATATGCCTTAAATCCGTGCATTTAGCAGACAGAGATAAAAGTATTTCTGTGAGTTCAAGACCAGCCTGGCCTATATCTTGAGTTTCAGATCAGCCAGAGCAACCCAGTGAGACTCTGTCTCAAAAGAGAAATAAAAAACAACAGAACAAGCAACAAGGCCATTCAACACATGTTGTTTTGGTGATATACTACTTCTTTGAAACATATACTTTCATTATTGAAATGTAAGAGTGGGGAAGACCCAATCATTTCCTTAAGATACAAGAACTCAAAACCCATAAAACCTTTCCAAGTGTACTAGAGACACGTTTTCCCATTACCAGACCCAGGTCATGAACAATGCAGCAAACTATGCATCTTTAAGGAACATTCTCTTCTTTGCATCCTACTTACACCCCACCTAACTAGCACATGCAAACACTGATGACCACCAGGCTGTAAGATATGGCTATTAAAAAAAAATCTAGCAACAAGAACTGGAAATATAACTCAGAGAGTACAGGCAGTTATATCCATGTCTGATAACCTGAAATTTGATTCCCAGACCCACATTCTGAAAAAATAAAAACTAAAATTAAATCTCAACACAAGAAAGTAGTGATCAGTGCAAATGTTATTGATAAATTTATAGGTATGAAAAACATCTCCAAATTCCAGCTTATCACATGTAACCACTATTCAAATAGTATGAGCTATTGAATAGTAGGAACTGTTGGTCATCCATATGGAGCATGAAAATATTTTGTGCGGTTAGTGGATAGACAATTTTAAGTAAAGGAAGTATTAATGAAGCTGGGGGAGGGGTCAAGGGACCTAGATTTGGCATACATCAAGAAGCATTCATTCGTAATTATAACTTCTTTGAAACAATCTGAGAGAGATGATTTCACCAAGAGAGATATTAATTATAGACATTAAACCTTCTCTTCAAGAAAAGATTTAATCCTATTTAATCCTTTGTGGTTATAGAATACTTAGCGCATGAATTCTTAAGGTAAAAGTTAGCCACATTAGTAGCAATTGTACACTGTGCTTTTAATTCAGTCTTTTATGAGAGAATGGCTGGTTTGATGCTTTCTTGTGTCTCTGTGGCAGGTAAGATCTCATTTCAGACTTTTCCTTGCATCTGTCTCTAGTGAGCAATGGGACTGTTCAAAAGGAATGGACATTAAAGGACTTCTCTCTTTCTTCTGAAACCCAATGCTGTCAGATTTTTTAAATATTAGCATTTAGACAGCTACAACTCAACTAAAAAAAATGAGATAAATACAAGTAAAAGATAACTTCAACTTGATTTTGTAACACTCAAATATCTTCTTTAATAAAATACAAAATAAGGAAAGAAAGAAAAAGATTGCATGAGCTTCCACTGTACTTTTATTGTAAGCCTGGAGAAATGCCCAGAAACCTATTTATATTCTAGAGGTTTTACAATGCTTTATCAAAATATAATTAATTTTCATGATTATGAACAATATTTTTAGCAATTATTCAAGATACCAAGTGAATGGTTAATGGCAATGTGTGAATCTATAAGACATTATCACTGGGTATCATTTATTCAAATTTTGATCGCTTCTAGTTTTTAATTGATTAGGGAAGGATGCATGCGCATTTTTAATCATACTCTGTTTGCACTCCTACTATAACCTATGTTAACTTTCATTTAAAAACATATCCCTTTCTCAAAAAGATCTTTTTATGCTACTGACTACTTTTTAATTTCAACTTAACGGGTAGTTGGCTTTGCTTTCCTAAAAGGTCTTATGCCTGTATGCTTTCTCGATTTCTCCCCATTTATCTTATTTTCCAGTTCTTCTCATGCTTTATGCACTCTCTGCTCTGCTGTGACTTTTCAGCATTGATCTTCCTTGCCTTCCTCACCACCTCTACCTGCTGCCTCTCCTGCCCCCTTCCCTTCAGCTCTCTCCTCTTGATTGGGTTGATTTTGTTGGTGGTACTTTGCAAAAGTGGTGGCTATTTACTCTTGCTCCACTGAGACAGAACAGCTGTTTCCAAAGTGCTGTGTTACCATGGTGATGTAAATGTTCAACAGCAGATGCCTAAAACATAAAGAAAACCCTGATTTGTAGTATAGTGTAATTTCCGTTTTGTAAATATCCCTTCCCAGTAAACACCAACCTGACACCAGGAGTATCTTCAGATTGTGTAAGAGATTAACATGGTTCATATTCTGAGCAAGAGCCTGGGACTTCATTATACCACGGACAGGGATACTTCTAAAGCATATTCATGAAGTTCATAAAGTGATTTATGTATTATTTCATTTCATTTTGTGACTATGAATCTTACTGTGGTGTCCTAGGTACTTCCAGAGATCATGACATTCAAAGAGAAAATTTCTGTTGGTTAACTAAATAACTAAATATTTAAAAACAGTAGTTAGAAATGATTATTAGAAAACTGAGTTGTTTTATTTTTTAACATGCTTTTCATTGTTGAAAAATGTTGATTTTTCAACAATGAAAAATGTTGATTTTAAAAAAATGTAGATTTACAGATGTTGATTTTAAACACACTCAAAACACAATTTTACAGTAAGCCTAGTTATTGCAGAAGTTCTGTGCCTTGTTTTTGATACAATCCTGCCCTTACTTTTGGTTTGCCCATTTAGATATTTTGAGGCAGGATCTTACAGTATAGCCCAAGCTTACCTCAAACTTTCAAGCTTCCAGTTTCAACTTTCTAAATAATAGGAATTTAGATGTATGCTATTTTTGATGGCTTCTGTTTATACTTTTATTTCAACCCATCTCAATTCTGTTGATTAAGTGCTCACAAAATAAGTACTAAAAGAGATAAAACATCTTGAATGAAGACAGCAGATTTCTAATAATTACCATTCATTTAGCTGCCTTCATTATGAATTTTTTCATATCATAAAAGGAAATAGTAACTATGCATTATCTGACAGCAGAGAAATGAGTTTTTCTCTGTTTTAAAAGTTCACTTTAAAGGTTTCCGTGATGCATGACAGCTTTAAAGTAGGGTTTCCATTTCAGAACGAATTGCCTGTGGCTGCTCTTCAGGGTTGCTTTATTCTGAGCCTATTCATCCTTTTTGAACATAAAAACAGTACATATTTGTATCTTTGATGGGCCTATAAATAAAATGTTGCTTCCTTCAGGGGAAGGTTCCTGGGAACTAATTAGAGTCAGAAGCAGAGATACACAGGAGATTGAAAATATATTTTAGCATCTTTCATTGCTCTGTTGTTCTGTACTTGGGAATTACTGCACATCCGTTCGTGCAAGAAATGGTGACAACACACTTCAGGGTGAGGATGCACCTGTGATGTCCTCGTAGCTGTGCTCTGATTATCTTTGAGGATCAGCTCTTCTCTATTTTCCTCCCCAGCTTACATTCCACTTGCTGGATAGAGGACATTTCTTTATGTACAAAGAAATTTAACTTATTCAGGCGTACACCTGCTGCGTGAGTAGAAGAATCCCTACGGTGCCATCTGCATTTTAAAGATTCTGTTTCCACTGTTATCAATATAGCTAATTGCTGGATCATTTGAAAGAATTATTATTTTATCAAGGAAAATCTAGAAAGAGACCTCAGTTGTGTAAGGTTAGTTTCCAAACACATGGCAGGTGGGACTATACAATTTCCGGGTTTACAATCTAAGAAGGATCATTTGTACGTGACAATGACATCAGCGCTGTTCACCGCAGGCTTTGAAATTCATTGTTCAATCACAAATGGTTTAGGTATGCAGTGCAATTCATTGTACAAGTGGTTTAAAATTTAACTATATATAATGTAAATATAATTTTCTATTGTATTCCTAAAATTGATATGGTATCATAATTTCTATTGGGGTATTCAAAAAGACTTTACCGAATGTGATTTCAGGGAAATTACAAGGTTCAATGGACTATTTCATTCCTGTTTTTTACATTAGGATAACAGGCCCCGAGTAACTAAATGAGTAGGAATCTGACTGAAAAAGTTTTGAGCTCTTATCACTACTAACATTAGAGTATTGGTAAGAGAAAAACAAGTAGATTTCACACAGCATATTAGTTAGTTTCCTGCCATTGTAATAAAAAGCCTAAAGAGATCAACTAGAGGAAGAAAGTTTTATCTTGCTCATAGTTTTGAAGGTTGTAATCCATGATCAAATGGTTCTGTTGTCTCAGGTCTCTGATGAGGCTGAGCACTGCTGTGGGAGCATATGCTAAAGTAGAGCTGCTCACGTCAAGGCAATGAAGAACCAAACAAGGGGTCAAAAATATATACTTCAAATCGTCACCCTAGTGACCTACTTGTTCCAGATAGGCCTCACCATTTTAATTTCCAAATAATGCATTAAGTCATAAAATTAGTCTACTGTTCAGTTTAGGGACCATCACCTACCACCCAGCCCACCTATGACACTGGTGCATGGACACCAATATTTTAACATATGCGCTTAGGGAGCATTCTTTCTATCCAAATAATTTAAAATTTCTATCCAAATAGTTTAAAAATAATTCATACAGGAAGAGGAAGATAAGGGTTTTGTTTTGTTTTCTTTTCTTTTGTCCAAATTTGACATTAGCTTTTTACTGCACACCTAAAGAAAAAGGAAGGAAGGAAGGAAGGAAGGAAGGAAGGAAGGAAGGAAGGAAGGATAAAGTCTACAAGCATGATTGTAAATGAATATGCAAATTTCTAGTTCTGGGAGCTAATGATGAAGATGATCTAAGAGAGCCTGGATTAGTCAATAATAAACTCTTTTGTTGCAGCTTTCAGCCTTGGAGCGGCAGATCTTTGACTTTCTCGGCTTCCAGTGGGCACCCATTCTTGGAAATTTCCTGCATATAATAGTTGTCATATTGGGTCTTTTTGGAACCATTCAGTATAGACCACGTTACATCATGGTGGTAAGTTTTTCTTAATTGCTTATTTTATTTACATTTCAATGTTGTCCTTTTTTCCTGATCTAACTTCTGCAAACTCCCTATCCCACATTCCCTCCCCTTTGCCTATAAGAGGGTACTCTGCTACCCACCCACCCACTCCTGCCTCACCCCTCTAACATCCTCCTACTCTGGGGCTTCAACCCTCCACAGGACCAGGGGGATCCCCCTCCATTGATGATAGACAAGGCAATCCTCTACATATGTAGCTGGAGGAATGGACCCATCTATATGTACTCTTTGGTTAATGGTTTAGTACCCGGAAGCTTGGGGTACAGGGAGATCTGTTAGTTGATATTGTTTTTCTTACTATATGGCTATAATGCCATTCAGCTCCTTCAGTACTTCCCCTAACTCTTCCATTGCAGCCCTGGGACTCAGTTTGATGATTGGCTGTATTTGCATCTGTATTAGTCAGGAGAGATCTCAACTCTGTTGGGTATTTCAACTAATGTCATCTTAGTTGGGGCCTGGGAACCTCTCACTACCCAGGCTTCTAGGACTTCCTAGTGGTTTCTCCATTCCCCTACCCCACTGCTAAATATTTCTATTCATTTTCCTGACCCTCTGGACTTCTGTCCTGTTTCTTTCCATACCTAATCATGCCCCCTTTGTACCTTTCCCCTCTTTTCTCCTTCACCTCCCATGATTATTCACACTTTGGTCTTCCTTCTTGTTAAGCTTTTTATGGTCTGTGAGTTATATCATGGGTATTCTGACATTTTTATCAGTGAATACATACCATGTGTGTCCTTTTGGTCTGGATTACCTCATTTAGAATGATATTTCTAGTTTTACCCATTTGTCTGCAAATTTCATGAAGTCATTGTATTTAATACCTGAGTAGTACTCCATTATTTAAAAGTACCACAATTTCTGTATCCAGTCTTTTGTTGAGGGACATCTGGGTTGTTTCCAGCTGCTGGCTATTATAAATAAAGCTGCTATGAACATAGTGGAGCATGTGTCCTTGTTATATGTTGGATCATCTTTTGGGTATATGCCTAGTAGTGATATACCTGGATCTTCAGGTAGAACTATTTCCAACTTTCTGGGGAACCAACCAATAGTTTTCCACAGTGGTTGTACCAGCTTACAATCCCACCAGCAATGGAAGAATATTCAAGGCTCTTTCTCAATTGTCCTTCTATTAGATTTAGCATATCTGGTTTTATGTGGAGGTCCTTGATCCACTTGGACTTGAGCTTTTTAGAAGGAGATAAAAATGGGTCAGTTTCCACCTTCTATATGCAGACCACCATTTGAACAAGCACATTTGTTGAAAATGCTTTCTTTTTTTCACTGTATGGTTTTGAGTTCTTTCTCAAAGATCAAGTGGTAAGAGTTGTGTGGGTTTATTTATGGATCTTCAATTCTATCCTATTGATCTACATATCTGTCTCTGTACCAAAATCATGTGAGTTTTTTATCACTATTGCTCTGTGGTAGAGCTTAAGATCAGGGATGGTGATTCCCCCAGAAGTTCTTTTATTGTTGAGAAATGTTTTTGATATCCTGGGTTTTTTTGTTATTCCAGATGATTTTGAGAATTGATTTCTATCTTTGTGAAGAATTGAGTTGGAAATTTGATGGGGGATTGCATTGAATCTGTAAATTGCTTTTGTTAAGATGGTCATTTTTATTATATTAATCCTGCCAATGCAAGAGCATGAGAGATTTTTCCATCTTCTCAGGTCCTCTTCGATTTCTTTCTTCAGAGACTTGAAGTTTTTGTCATACAGATTGTTTGATTGCTTGGTTATAGTCTCACCAAGATATTTTATATCATTTGTGACTGCTATGTAGGTTGTTGCTACTCTAATTTCTTTCTCAGGCTCTTTATCTTTTGTATAGAGACATGCTACTGATTTGAGTTAATTTTATATCCAGCTACTTTGCTGAATTTGTTTATCAGCCGTAGATATTCTCTGGTAGAATTTTTGGTATACTATTATATCATCTTCAAATAGTGATATCTTGACTTGTTCCTTTCCAATTTGTATATCCTTTGACCTCCTTTTTTTGTATAGCTGCTCTAGCTAGAACTTCAAGTACTATATTTAATAAATAGGGAGAGAGTGGGCAGCCTTGTCTTGTTCCTGATTTTAATAGGATTGCTTGAAGTTTCTCTCCACTTAATTTGATTTTGTCTATTGGTTTGCTGTATATTACTATGTTTAGGTATGTGTCTTAATTTCTGATCTTTCCAATACTTTTAACATGAATGGGTGTTGTATTTTGTCAAAGGCTTTTTTTGGCATCTAATGGGATGTTCACATGAATTTGTCTTTGAGTTTGTTTGTATAGTGTATTACATTGTTGGATTTCTGTGCATTAAACCATCCTTGTATCCCTGAGATCAAGCCTATTTGATCATGGTGAATGATGTTTTTGATGTGTTCTTGCATTCAGTTTTCAAGAATTTTATCGAGTATTTTTGCATTGATATTTATCACTATTGCTCCATAGTACAACTTTAGGTCAGGGATGGTGTTTCCCCCATAAGTTCTTTTATTATTGAGAATATTTTTTGCTATCCTGGGTTTTTTGTTATTCCAAATGAATTTGCAAATTGCTCTTTCTATCTCTATGAAGAATTGAGTTGAAATTTTAATGGGAATTACATTAAATCTATAGATTACGTTCAGCAAGATGGCCATTTTTACTCTATTAATCCTACAATCCAGGAGCATGGGAGATCTTTCCATCTTTTGAGATCTTCTTCAATTTCTTTTTTCAGAGACTTGAAGTTCATGTCATACAGATCTTTCACTTGCTTGGTTAGATTCATACTAAGGTATTTTATATTATTTGTGACTATTGTGAAGGGTGTCATTTCCCTAATTTCTTTCTCAGCCTGTTTATCCTTTGAGTAGGATCTGATGATTTCTTGAATTTTTTCAGTTTTTGTTACTATGTCTCCCTTTTTATTTCTGATTTTGTTAATTTTGATACTGTCTCTGTGCCCTCTAGTTAATTTGGCTAAGTGTTTATCTATCTTGTTCATTTTCTCAAAGAACCAGCTTCTGATTTTGTATATTCTTTGGATGGTTCTCTTTGTTTCTACTTGGTTGATTTCAGCTCTGAGTTTGATTATTTCCTACCGTCTACTCCTCTTGGGTATATTTACTTCTTTTAGTTCTAGAGCTTTCAGATGTGATGTTAAGCTGCTAGTGTATGATCTATCCAATCGTTTTATAAAGACCTCAAAGCTATGGGTTTTCTTCTTAGCACTGCTTTCATTGTGTCCCATAAGTTTGTATGTTCCATGCTTTCATTTTCTTTAAATTCTAAAAAGTCTTTAGTTTCTTCCTTTATTTCTTTCGTCATCTAGTTATCATTGAGTAGAGAGTTATTTAGCTTCCATAAGTATTTGGGCGTTCTGTTGTTTCTGTTGCTATTTAAGAGTGGTCTGTGGTGATCTGATAGAATGTGTAAGACTAATTCAATTTTTTTTTGTATCTGTTGAGTCTTGTTTTGTGATTATATGGTCAGTTTTAGAGATGTACCATGAGGTGCTAACAAGAAGATATATTCCTTTGTCTTCAGGTGAAATATTCTGTCAATATCTGTCAAACCCATCTAGTTTATAACTTCTGTTAGTTTCACTGTGTCTTGGTTTAGTTTCTGTTTCCATGGTCTGTCCATTGGTGAAAATGTGGTGTCGAGGTCTCCCACTATTATTATGTGAGGTTCAATGTGTGTGCTTTGAGAAAATGTGGGTGCCCTTTCATATGGAGCACAGATGCTAAGAATTGAGAGTTCATCTTGGTAGATTTTTCCTTAGATGAGTATGGAGTCCTTCCCCATCTTTTTTGTTAATTTTTTGTTTTGAGTCTTTTATTGAATATTTGAATGGATACTCCAGCTTATTTCTTGGTACCATTTGCTTGAAAAATTTTTCCAGCTTTTTACTCTAAAGTAGTGTCTGTCTTTGTTACTGAGGTGTGTTTTCTCTGTGCAGTAATATACTGGGTTCTGTTTATGTACCTAGTTTGTTAGCATATGGCTTTTTACTGGGGAACTGAGTCCATTGATGTTGAGACATATTAAAGACCAATGATTGTTGCTTTCTTTTTGTTGTTGTTGTTAGATGTGGAATTATCTTTCTGTGGTTCTGTTCTTTTGGGTTTGTTGCATGAAGATTAATTGCTTCGGTTTTTTTGGCTATAGTTTCCCCCTTTGTGTTGGAGTTTTTCATCTATATTTCTCTGTAAGAAAATACAATGTTTTTTATATTTAGGGAAATACATTGTTTAAATTTGGTTTTGCCATAGAATATTATGGTATCTCCATCTATGGTGATGGAGAGTTTTGCTGAGTATAATAGCCTGGGCTGGCATTTGTGTTCTCTTAGGGTCTGTATGACATCTTCCCAAGACCATCTGTCTTTTAGAGTCTTTGTTGAGAAGTCTGGTGTAATTCTGATATGTTTTTCTTTTACTACTTGATCTTTTCCCCCTTACCACTTTTAATACTCTTTTCTGTTGTTGTTCTGTGCATTTGGTACTTTGTATATTATGTGACAGGAGGTATTTCTTTTCTGTTCCAAACTATTTGGCATTCTGTAGGCCTCTAATACATTTATAGGCATCTCTTTTTTTAGTTGAGGGAAGTTTTCTTCTATGATTTTGTTAGAGATGGAAATCTTCTCTCTCTTCTATTCCTTTTATTCACAGGTTTGAAATTTTCATTAATTTAAGTAATTGAGGTAGCTTGTAACAGACATGCCCACAGGTTAGTTAATCTAAACCATCCTTCACTGAAACTCTTTTTCTAGTTGATTCTACATTATGCCAAGTTGACAATTAAAACCTGGGAAATTTGTAGCCATGTGGAAATTTGGATCTCTTCATAAGCAATATTAATCTGTTATTGCCTGGGAAACAGATCAGGACTTGTTCTAAGGTCAACATTTCCATCAGGAACAATTTCAAACAGCAAGGTTTGAAACCTGGTGACAGAACTTCAGAAAACTAGTAAGAATAGTGGGACCAAATACACCTTTGGTTCATCTGCTTTCTGATAGATCCCATGAGCAAGTCACTTAGCAGTCTAACAAATCCCTCTTTGCCTATAAATTAAGGATGCTAAAACAGACCTCATAGAATTCTTAGGAAGATTAACTCAAATGAAACATTTTGCGTGGAGGTCTTGCTTTCCCAGCAAATTCTTGCTTTCTTTCACCCCTTCCCTAGGAGTTTTGTTAAAGATTCTGGCAGATCTAAAACTTTCTTTTCTTTACTGGGAGTAAAAAGGGAGAAACAAAGCAAAGAAACCAAAAAGAGAAGCAATGCCCTTGACTCCCAAGGGAGTCTTGTGAACTGATGGGGTCTAAGAGTGAAAAACCAGTATATGTGTACACAGCATCTCCATTACAGTCAATGTTCTCAGAGATTATACATTATAAAGAAGATTTGCATGTGAACAAATTAGTAATCATTCTCATGTCACTGAAGCAAGGAGCAGAGTGATTAATCATTAAAGTGCATAAGGTATATGTATCCAAGAATTGATGAGCTGGGCCACAGAAATCAGGGAAGGCTGTGGGAGAAAGGGGCTGGAGAGGTAGGCAGGAACAGAGGACATGTGAGCTCATGTGCCAGACACAAACTATTCAAGTCTCTGCCCCTGGCTCAAGCATTCTTCAAGCCTCTACCTGGATGTTCTCACTCCAGTTTCATAGCATTTTGCCTCTGGAACAGGAACTTACTTCCCTCACCTTCTTCCTTTGGTAGGGAGCATCTAAAAAGATGGAACACTCTTTATATGTATTCATTTCTAGTCACCAAGATTTACTAAAATGTAATATTCTGTGTCTTTAGTGAATGAATGGTAGCTATGGCTTTGAACTTAGAAGTGTTCTGTGTTCCAGTCCAGAGATCCTCTTAATTCCTTCTCCCCGGAGGATTCTTACTACAGATCTCAGCTTCTAGGTACTTCTGCGTTAAACCAATCCCTTCCATACCCTCATCAGACATCCCCCGACCCACTGCAGCCCATTCTTGTATCACATAGCTGTACCACAGTTGCTGTTTAATATTTAGATTGCAGGTTTTTATCTCGACCTCATGTCTGCTATTCTTTGTGCACCTTCCATTTTATATGTCAATGACACTTAGTCCATCAAAAACTAACAAATGCTTTGAAACACCAACACTGTGTCCATGCTAAGTGCTTACTCAAAAACTAATATAATATAATGTCTGTTACCACAGCAATTAAGTGGAGCTCAAAATATAGCAATATGAGGGTTAAGTTTCTACCACTTCTGACAAAAGATCATCAGTGAGGCTGTACTTGACCTCAAAGAACTAATCAGTCTTTAAAAATGTTTGGCTACATGAATATGTGGAAGAAACACTACAGCATCTTTCATCAAATTTCCAAAATACATAGAGTGTGAAGTTAACCTAGAAAAAAATTGCTTTTCTGCTTTCTTATGCTTTTGCCATCCTTTCAGCGATCTCTGGTGTTTCCTGTGTGCCACAAGTTCCTCTTTCTCCTCAGGAGCACATTCTTAATGTTCCACCCGGAATGATCTGTTCCTTTTATCTTCTTAGGAAACTCATAATCCTTTAATTAAATTAGCACGTAGTAAATGCCTACCCTATCCTATTCACTTTGTGAGGACTAAGTGCCTAGTCCAAGCTATTAGTACAGATTCTGCTCACTTTCTTCTTTGCCCTGCCTAATTATCCCAGTTTCCTGCCCCTTTACACTGTATTCAGATGGTGCTCTTAAAAGCAGAATTGTGGCCACCCACTGCTGTACTCCAGGTTTAATGTTTGAAAAAACATTATGTTTGAAGAAATAGTAAATAAATGTTAGAGTTTTAAATGAAGTGACTTTATTTCATGTATTATTGGCTGTGAAGCCTTGGGATATTTGTTTGATTTCATAGCTGCCATATTTACCTTTTTTTTTATAAAAACCACTTCAGAGATTTGTTTGTGAAGTCAGAATGTATGTGGCAGGTTTGTCCTGGCCTTTACCTAGACCAAATCATGAAACATGATTGTACAGTTACTATTTATTACTTTTGTATTTTCCTTCACTCTGGTTTCCTTTTACTAGTAAGGTTCATGGATAGCAGGTTTCCCTTAAGGTTCTTCTCACAGAAATACTAAACCCCAGGAGACAGCAGAACAATGTAAAAGCAAAGAGCCTACCCCCCCCCCCATTTATTTCATACCATATTGTGAGCAAATGTTGTGACAGATTCATACTGATAAGAAAAAAGAAATAGCTGTCTAGAATGACCTTATTCTAGACAACTCATTTCAAAGATAATGTGTAGTAGATGGCCAGTCTCAAAGGTGATGACTTAGTATTTCTGACTAGATAAATGACCATTCACAGATTTGTTTTGCCAGAGTTCCCAGAGTTCCCTTTTGCATGCTATGGCCCCATGTTGTCTATTAAATGCACATTGAAGTGTATCATTTATATCCCACAAAAACCATATTTCAGTCATACAGGCATCGTTTTCAACCAGCAATATATCAGAAAGAACTTTCTGTCCATCGCCCATACAAACAAAAATATGTCAGATTCCTACTGTGTGTGACAGTGTGTTACAGAAATTATATAAATAAACTATATTTTTAGTAAAATGGTTCTTCAATTCATTTGTCATCTGATGAGTTGAAAACTTTTAGAGAAGGGTCAATTTGCAGTTAGAATCCTTCTCCTAAGATGGTGTGCAGTGAAGCCTACCAAATGAAGCGTGCTGACTCTAGAGCACTGCCAGATTTCATAGGACAACTCTTGCCCTTTATAGGAAATCAAAGGATGTCCCATCCTTCAGGGCCTTCATATGGTAACTTGAGTTAATATGTTCCCTGGAAAGTACCTAGTACAACATGAAGAACACAGCCTTTGTTACACTCAAATGTGTAGAACTAGGCAGCTGCCATCAGTGTCTGTAAAAGGTCAAGAATAGAATCTATAATACAATTTGTAGGAAATCCTTATGTCACTTCAGGCATTGTTTGTGCTATGAGTTTTTAAACAGGCTAGTCTTATTATATACCTTTGCTATTCCCTGAACATTCTCAATACTTACGGGGTTAGAGCTGAGTTGTGATAATTAGGAATTATATAGCTTTTCTGGGATGCAGTTCTGTGATACAGAACTTGCCTAGGGTCTGGAAGGGTCTGCTTCAGTTCCCAGTACAGGAAAACAAAAACAAGCTAGCAAAAATCCCATCATGGCTTAGTCTTGCTTCATTCAAAGTTCCTTTCTAACTTGGTTACTGGCATTGCTGGCCTGCTCTGATACATGTATGTTTCATTTAATACTCTCTTATTAGCAAAACATCTATAGCATTTTTTTGTATTTGTGATGTTTAAAAATATCCCCATACAGTTTGCATATATATTACACGCAAACAACTTTAGTATATATCTGATAGGGTAATGATTTTAAAAGAGTACCTAATGTTCATATTTTTATTATTTGATACAGAATAAAATCATGAAATAATTTCAATTTTTTTTATCTTATAAATGGGATACAATGACTGAAATCTGATAGAAAGAAATGATTTAACTCAAATGCCTATTTCAACAATTTGTAGATTTTTTTTTTCGCCAGTACAGTAAGATGAGAATACAAACAACTGTACTTCACAAGTCAGTGGTCCGTACAGCATAAACTGTCTGCACTTGTCTAGGACTCTGCCTCTCTATGCAGGGGTCTGATCTGGACCACATTATATCAGATTGGCTAATGCTCTTGTTGATGTTGTTTCTGACTTTCGCAGCAAGATGTCAATGAAACATATTTTTTATAATAGAAATTGGCTATTTGTTTGCTCTGGTTCTTAGTTATTAATTTCTGGGATTTTAAAGACATTTTATGCACTCAATATTTTACTGTTTGATTACAGGGGTATGTGCTCTACTCTCAGTAAAATAACACAACAGAGGAGCATTTGAAAACTTTCCTCCAATATCCATTTTCAAAGTCTTCATTCAGAGATATGGAAGTTCTATTTTCACTAAATTTCTGAAATTAGACTATTTGTACTAATGAACTGAATATTTTCCATCTGATATATCTAAGTACTTAGATATATTTAGATAAGTGTCCATATAAAAAGATCGAGTAATAGATAGTACATATATTCATAGATTGGTTGTAAATAGATTGATAGTTCACAGAAAACTCCATAAATCTTGAAAAGATAATGTACAGAAAACAGAAATCATGTGAATACATGGATTTAATTTGTACCTGCAACTCAGAAAAGGATTTTAGAATTGTAGGTTTCCAGGCATCCATTAACAACAGTAGGGACCATTAGATTTTCAATTATTAAATCTTAGGGTACCAAATAAAAAGAGGTTTTTTTTCTCTCAATATTTCCTATTTACTTACAAAAAGACTTATATTTATTGACATTCCTATTACTAATTTATTTCAAATATGTGGTTTTCATCTCCACTTTTCCTCTCTTTTTCTCAAACCTTTATATTCAGTATACAGTGTGGACTGCCCTCTGGGTCACCTGGAATGTGTTCATCATCTGCTTTTATTTGGAAGTAGGAGGCCTCTCGAAGGTAAGCTTACCATGTGTTTGACAAACACTTTGAAAAAGTATATTTATAAATTAACTACTATGGTATACATTTTATTATTATACTTGAGTGGAGAAATATAGAACATTTATCCGTAGTGCTAATTTAAACAATAGTCTAAGCTGACCTGTGTTACCTATCTATAATCACAGTACTTGGGAGGTTGAGACAGGAGACTCATACTTGGTTGCATAGTGAATTCAGAGTCAGCATGTGCTCTGTGAAATTGCACTTAAAAAAATAATATCTGTATTCTATCATGAAAAAGGTATCGTGGAGAAATGCATGCTAACGTAAAGAACTTTCAAAATCATGGCTTCTATTTTCTTGGTTGTAGTGAAATTTGAAATTCAGGTGCATCTTCTAGTAACTTCTCATGTGCTATTAGTATTACAGTAACTGCAGTCCTATATATTAAAGTAAAGGGGGCTATGAGCACTCATGCTTAGAATAGAAACGGGGTTGTGAAGAATGGAAGTTCTTTAAGTACAGCCACACTACGAGTGTGTGTTTTCTGTTCTGAGGTTCTCAACAGACAGAAGACTCTGCTCTTAATGCAACAGGGTACACGGGTTTTTTTCTGTCTGCTTACAATTCTTATTTTCATCAGGCTTTCTGAAAATATGTATTTTGAATGTTAAAAAATATAAAAACAAGCTGTTTTAAATTTCTAATTACTAGTCTCAAAAATATTATCTGGCATAGTATTTAATGGAAAGAAGAAACATAATACAATAATTCAAAAATGTATAAGGAAATTTATTACTTTTAAATATTTTATTATTAAATACATTTGAATTATCTATTGATTACTGTCAGTCTGAAATCATATACAGAATATGGTCCTATACTTGCACTCGGGGTTCTGATCTTACAATTTTACCTTAAAGACTGAAGATGCCTTTAGAACTGTTGGACTCTACTGAAGTACATATTAAACAAAGCATGTCTGATTCAGTCAAAGGAGTGGACATCACTGAGGAATTTACTCTAGCACCTTTAGAAGGGATTTGATTCTTCTTTCTATTCTATGGTGACTAAAATTAGAGCTTGTCATCATTTCTCTCTTTGGAGAGTTCAGAGACCAGAAAGGACATTTCTGCTACTGAGACCCACACAAAAGCTGCAGCAGCTTTCTTGATGATTTATGTTACTGAATATCATTGCCACTAAAGTCTAGGACATAAAACTTGACCAGACTCTGCATCCAGGTGCTGTTTCCTGTCAATGTAGATTATAGGTCATTTTAAAATGTGAGTCAGATAAATAAAATAATAGTGAACACCAAGTTAAACACAGTATTAGACTTTAATTTTCTGTCTTGTAACAAGAATGGTCACTGTATTACATGGCTATTTTCATTTCAGTGGGTGGAAACTGTCTTTTATTTTCTTTGTTATGAATTTATTTGAGATAAGTTAGAAGGGAGGAAGTTTGCCCTGAGGAATTGGCATAACAGTGTGTTGGAAGAATACAGAGTTCCAATAACAAGTATTTAGTTTGTTCCATCTGTAGCACTTACTGTGAACTGTGAAGCAACTACTGTTCCCCTGTGATCCTGTGAAAGCATCCTAACAGGGCCAGTGTTGCCAGTAATGGTGATAGCAAATGTTGGTTCTGTTTATGTTTATCATACGTGGTAACTCTGTGAGCTTCAAAACAACTCTGTGGAGAATAGAAATAAATAACAGCAGGCATTTGCTGTGCACAAGTCCAATTACCTATTACTGCTCAAGATTATTTTTGTCAGCTACCATTTGTAACTGTTTTTTCTAACCTCTAAGAATATGTCAAAGGGTTTCTTTTATTTTTCCTTTTGTTAATGTTTTTAATTTTTTCTGGTCCCCCTTTTTTTGGATATTAGTTAGCAGGGTATAAAAAAGACTTGACCAGGATGGGAGCTGGACAGATAATCATGTTCAGGAGTATCCACATGGGCTTCTCCTTGGTGGTACTTGCATCATTGCTCATGTTTGAGTAATTTACAAGAGTAGCATTAGCTGGAAAGTACATAGGAAGCCAGCCCCATGTTGAGCCTAACAGGTTGATGTGCTTATCATCTTGGCTATTTGTTTTTAAGCCATTCAAAAACTGATTAAGCTATCAACACATATTTTTGGTTAAAAGGATGTAAGAGTCCAAAAAGAATATTCTTAATATGTTCTGTTAACTTTTACACCCTTTCTTCCTAGCCACAGTTTAATCTCAAATGGAGCCTATAGAAATCTACTCTGAAAGAGTGAAGTTAAGAACCCTTGATAAGAAATACCCCTGCCAAGCTTCCTGCTGTGTTCTGTTTTCTAAGGAAACTCTTACCCATATGTGATAGTTTCTGTACTAAACTTACTAGAATTAGTTCTCAATCTTTTGCTAGTCCTGTAATTACCCACTTTAGTGGATTAATAGAAGATATCTTGTACCTTGAGTTTTACACAAACATACATTTTAGAACAAAGAACCTGTTGAGCTCATTTTCCTGGAGAAATGTACAGGAAGATTTATTCCTACCAGAAGAAGAGTGCAGCACTACTTCAAAGAAACAGCTCTGTTCATGTTCAGCTTAATGAACCTGTATCATCCAGGGTTTCCCAGAGAAAAAGAATGGCTACGATGAGCATACATTACAGAAGGGATTTATTATATTGGCTCACACAAGTCAGGCTGGGTAATAACCATCTGCATGCTCCAAGGGCTGAGAACATGGTAATTTCTCAGTCCATAAGAATGAGTATCTCAGTAGTCAAAATCTGGAGAGCGACAGGTCTTCAGTTCAAAAAAAAAACCTAACAAACAAACAAAACAAACAAACAAACAAAAAAAACCAAAAAACAAAGAACACAGGTTTGGATCTCACCAAAGAGATGCAACAGTCGTGGCAGGCATAGTGAAGATGCATGTCTCAGCAAGGCAGGCAGACAGGTAAAAAGCAACAGCATTTCCATCAGAGTTGGCTGGTCCTAGAAGACACTCTTCACCCTGAAGTAGAGTCTTCCTCTGAAATTAATCCTTCTAAAAATATCCTTATGAATTACACAGATGTGTCTTGTACTTAACCCTCGATCCAATAAAGTTGAGAAGATTAACTAGGATAGAACTAATGACTTTATTGGGATTTCTTACACAAGGACAGGCAAAACAAAGATGGCTGGATGATTGAAAAGTCTCACCCCAATATGAATGACTCACAGAACCATTTCACTGGAATTCCCTATAGATGTCACAAGTGTCTATCTACCTTATAGTCTTTTATCCCCTAAGCATCTGCTTGCTATTTGTATGACTCTGGAGATAGGCCTTGTTTTTCCTTTAAGTTTTCTGAGTTTCCTTGTCTTATGACTTTCAATGAGCCTCTTGTGTCTCCTTGCTCTCATTAAGAAATGTTTCTATCCCTGAGAAGCAACTACAGAGCAGAATCTTCCTACAAACACTGAACCCAGAGTAATCTTCTCATTGTGTCTATGAATATAATAGTCATTCTACCGTGGCATATGGGTGATCACTTGGTACTCCCAAAGAAGTAACGGTACTATAAGAACAAACAGGGAGGCAGGGAGCCCTTGCCTGGTACAAACAAGATGGCAGTGCAGTAAAGTAATGAAAAATGAGTTATGTGTGAAATATACAGGTGAGATATAAATAGACTAAGCAGAATAGTTAAAGACATGGTAGAATACTGGACTTTTAAAAAGACAAGACTCCATGTTACTGTTACTGATGTAAATATATTGAAGTGTATACATTCAGTAGCCATTAAAAGATAGAAAAGCCGGGCGGTGGTGGTGCACGCCTTTAATCCCAGTACTTGTGAGGCAGAGGCAGGTGGATTTCTGAGTTCGAGGCCTACCGAGTGAGTTCCAGGACAGCTAGGGTTACAGAGAGAAACCCTGTCTTGAAAAACCAAAATAAATAAATAAATAAATAAATAAATAAATAAATAAATATAAAAAAAATAAAAGATAGAAAGAAGGAGACATAAAAACACAAATAGAAAAAAAATCCTTGCAGTCTTATTAATATCATAAAATCTCAGTCAAATATCATAATACACACAAAAAGAGATATTTTGTACTAAGTATACAAGTATAAATTCATCAATGAGATGTAATAATACTTAAACATTTCAAAGTCCAAATGTTTGATTCCATGAAACAAAGAAAGGAATTGAGAAGATAGAAACAGACATGGAAAATTTAACAATACTTTTATGCTTATTAATGTAAAACAGAATTCAATAGAAATAAAAAGTTTGTACAACCTGAATGTCCAATGCATGTACTGCATTATAGTCGGAACCAAATTGATGCACATTTTATTAAAATGTTTGTGGACCACAATGATCAAAATTATATTCTGGGTCACAAAATGCCTCATAAATACCAATAACAAATAGTACAGAGTCCTCTTTGCCACAAACAAAACAGTAACTTGAAATCTATAGTAGTTAAAATCTCTAGAAAGTATTTAACTATTTGGAAATCAAGGCAGACAATTTTAAATAATCTACAAATCATGGTATGAATTTGGAGTAATTTAAAATTACTTTAAAGAACATAATAAAAACACATTGTATGGATGAATCTAAGCAATGCTGAGACTCTATATTACAGCACATAGTGCTAAAAAGGGAAGTTTTAAACAATATTTACAACCATAGACCTTAAGAGGAGAATTGAGCTGTGTGTGTGATCACATACTCTGCTGTTTTAAGTTAATAAATGAACATCTAACTCTGAGACAGACAAAAGAGCAACTCAAATTCCCATCGTCAGTAAGGAGTCATAACTATAGATGATCCAGACATAGAAAAATACCAATAACGTTGGCCTTTTAAATGAAATGAATTGATTTCTTAACAGAGTAACAGCAAAAATGCCATAACTGGAAACAGAAAAAAAATAGCCAACTAAAACTTAGCATTAAAAATGTTAAAAAAAAAAGAGAGAGAAAGAAGGAAAGAAGGAAAGAAAGAGAGAAGGAAAGAAAGCAACTCAAGTACATATAGAGCCAAGGATAAATATAGCAAGCAGCCACGCTAATCTTACTTCACCTTTTTAGATAAGGAAGTATAAGACATTTCCAAGATACATTCATGGGGTTACATGATCCTGCCATTGCATATTATGAGAAAGCTGTGTTGTCACTGTAATCCTAACAGTCCTTGGGTATCTCCCCAGGAAAAGTGACATTATGAAGTTAAGTTACATTACTGAGTGTCTTTGAAATGCTATTTAATGTAATGACATCCAACTGTATGTTGCTACTAAATTCTTGTGTAACTTAAAATTTTTGCATAATGTTACATAATATACATCATATAAGAGTATGTAGTTTGCGTACCTATTCTTTGCAATTATGAATGTCTTAATTAGGGTTACTATTCCTATGATTAAATACTATGACCAATTGTAAATACAGAGAAGAGGATTTATTTGCTTTACACTTTCACATCACAGCTTATCTGTAGAGGAAATGAAAACAACGGAAGCAGGGCAGGAACCTGGAGGCAGAAGCTGTTGCAGAACCCATAGAGTAGTGTTAGTTATTGCCTTGCTTCCCATCTAAGCAATGGTCCTACCCACAATGGGCTAGGCCCTCCAAATCAATCATTAATTAAGAAAATGCCCTACATGGTTGCCTATAGCCTGCTCTTATGGAGGCACTGTCTCATTTGCTGCTCCCTCCTCTCTGATGACAGTAGCTTGTGTAAAATTGACATAAAACTAGCCAGCGCAGTGAAATTTAAACTAGGTTTCTTACCTCATTTAGGGAGGTGGGGAGGGTGTGCTAATTTCAAGTGGAAAAATTATTTTATCTTGCTTAATTATTTAACATTTTTAAAATAGCATACATTATTCAATGTACTCAGGTGTCAACTTCTTTTTTTCTTTTTATCAGTAATTTGTACCTTTTACCTTGTGTTGCAGTCTGATGTTTTGGTCTCTGGTCCTCTGCAGCTTAATTTTTTTGACTTATGCAAAGTGACAATTTAACATACCTTCCACAGAGTCATACCAATAGTACAAATTATGTTTACTGGGTAGAATTGGCACTGATTTATGATATTTTTATTAAGTAATAAATGCTATAGGATTTGATATAATACTATCATGTGTCTCACACATTGCTCTTTAAATGATATTAGTTTATTATGTTGTAGAAATTATCTATAATCCAACATCCTTTTCCTCTGTGATTTGGCCTCATAAATTCACAGGGTTTTTGCTTTAGGGTTATATTTGAACAAATATGTTTCAAACACACATCCATGCCTCACTTTGGCTTTCTTTTACTTAACACATTGAACTTTTAATTAATTTAGAATATGTGAGGTAAAACTTTCATTATAGAAGTCAGGAAAGCAATCTTTAGTATCAGAGAACTAGCAACTGGTAGGAAGCCAAACTAAATGAATCTAAAAGGGGGTGGTAGTGGTGATAAAAGTGATAAAATTATGCTTTGCTTCAAAACCTATGTCCCTCCAAATTAGCCTTCACAGGCTCTCAGGATTCCTAGGTTCCACTGGACAGAGGCCTTTTTAATATGACCTATGCAGAGAGAAAGCTGAAAACTTAGAGGCTCAAATAAACAAGAGCCTAAAGAACAGGGTTCAGAAACATTCAGGGAGCCAGGAGCAGTGACAGCCTTAAAAGAAAGCTACTGCTTAGATGGAAAAAAAAAAAAAGGCCCAGCTGCTGTCCATCTGCTCCTGCTTTACATTACTAAGGTGTGATGGGGGAGGATGTGATTGTCCCATCTGGAGCCACCATCTGCTGCTTTGCCAGGGCAAGGCAGGGGCTAGATTAAAGGTCTAACTGATTACACAAACCCGGATCTTTTCAAAAAAGGAATCAATACAGCCGCAAAAGACAAGGACAATTGAGGTCATCCTGAAGCTCAGTCTGACCATTTTTACTAATGAATAGTACACATTCTCATGAATGAATAGTACACATTCTCATGAATGATTAGACACCTGGTTAACTTCTTACAAGACCCCTGATGACAGTTTTCAAATGCTCCCTTTGCACTGATCTCCTGTGCCATCCAGCCCAGCAGCAGGTATCTGCCACTATGGTCTTGAACACATTGATTTTCCCCACATCTTCTAGCACTTGAAGGTGATGGATGCATTGTTTTTGAAAAAATCACGGTATATGAATAACCAAGGTGTTTGTATAATATCATCTTCTGGAGTTGCAGTTCACTTCTCTACAAAACCAGGAAAATCAAAGCTATCAAGTTATTAAGTTGGAAGAACTGAATGAGGTGATACTGGGTGGAGATTAGAAAGGAACTTACCATATCATGAAGTCTCAGGACATGATGGTTCTTTATTGTCATCATGGTCATCTTTACTGAGTTGGAAGAAATTAATAGACATTGGTATCTTCACCCCAAGTGCCTTTGAGCATATATTTATTAGCCTCTGAGAGCTACCCAATGTAAATTTGTAGGACTAAGTGGTTTAGGGAAGTGTGAGGCAGTCCCTTTGGATAGGACCTCAGCTCTGCACAGTAACTTCTCAGCTGCATGGCTGTTAGTTAAACCCTTCCCCTTCAACATCTAAACTGCTTCTTTATATACTCTGCAGGCAGGCTTTCTCTGTGTTCTTTCTGCTCCCACTTGAAGTACTTCAAGCATCTTTGAGAGCCTCTGTGGTTGTTTGTATGTCTTCTGTTTTTTCTATTAACAGGGGAACAATTAATAACTGAATTCTTTGGAATTTAGAAGATTTGAAATAATTTTTCTCCTGAGGAATATGTTCAGATTATGAATGCATAAACCTTTCTCATTTTCCATTACATCCTCGAATCACTAGGGTCCTGGAACCTGGAATAGGACAGCAACAGAATGAAGAAAGGACAAATAGATACACAGACAGACAAGTGCTGATACTGAGTGGTCTGTTCTTTCTGAAGAAAACACATCTCTCAATATACATACATGGACCAGAGGAAGGATTTTCAATCCCGCTGAAACTAGAAATGGTTTTGTCATTCCCACAAGGCTAAAGCACAGAAGTCCTTGACATTACTCTGCTTGTAGTAACACATGCGTTTACTCAGGATTTCATTCAATCTCTACAGTTTCCTACCTTTAAAAATATTGGATGTTGCCAGTTACAGTAAGAACATGAGTTGTAGTTTTTGTTTTGTTTTTTTTTTCATTCCAAAAGAATTAGGCTGCTATTTTAATAATATCTTTTTAAGTTTTTCCAGAATGGTACAAATATTAACCTAATTTTCTAAATGAGTTTCCATGAGGTATATAAAACTGGTATATTATCTTAGAGAACATCAAATGTATCACGTTTTCACAGTATTTTGAATACGTATTACTTTTTGTGGACATCAATTTAGTTATAAAAAGAAGACAATTCTATGAAAATTTATCCAATCTTAATTATGAGCTTGGGTTTAAAGCCTTCTAAAATACTCCAAGGACAGGATTGAACTGACTTTTCATGGCCTGCTTCAGACAGGTGCCATATTTGTGTGCGGAGGAGATATTATCATCTGCATTTTAGGGATAAGGGATTTTGGTGAGAAGATGCTGCCTTGCTCAAGGCACATGTACAATAGTGGAGTGTCACGTCTGATGGCCTTGTCACCCTACATTATATTCCGCACAGAAGAAAACTTGTAAATATTTGTTTCACATTGCCCTGTTCCACCTACACTTTTTGGTTATAGGAATTTTAGTTCTTAAAGAAATGTAAAGCATTTTTTTTTCCTCAAAGACGATATAGTAGCACTTTAAGAGTCTCATTTTACATAAACTGACGGGGTTTCTCGTGAGTGTCTTCTGTGGAATCTTCGTGCACATAGTCCCCGTGAGCAGCCTAGAAGCCTCACTGAATTTATTCTCAAGGTCTGTTGTCAACAGTAGATTTCCCTATGTGTTGCCCAGTAAATTATTTTTCCTGGTCAAGATTTGGTTTCCTTCAAGGCTAGATTTCTTCCATCAACCTTGAGTTTCAGCAGGGACACTAAACCAGGACAGATAATCAAGACTTATCTGCCCAGTAGGTATTGTATGGCAAACAATCCTCAATCACTTTCAATAGCTTATAGTTCAAAGAACTTCACCCATATCTTTCTCTTTGGTGTGGGTGCCTGGAATGTCTATGAACAAAATGCCCAGCACCTCTGTTCAGTGAGGGGCTTGAATCTTCCCAGACCTATTCTTCAGTAAAGAAAGGTTGAACATAGTCTTGTAGTTTTATAAACTTCATCAAAAGCCAACATTTTTATGATCTTTATTCTACAAGGACAACTTAATGTTGTGTTATTACACTGACATGCAGAAACCACAAACTTCCATTCGATAACAACAATCCTGACTAATAGCAGGGGTAGTAAATTAAAATTCTTTTATAATCTCATGTTTTTCTGTCAAAGTTCAAATGACTCTTTCTCACTAGCAGGAGGATAGACTATTTGTTCTACCTATTGGAGCTCTTCTTCATGTTTTATGATTAGAGACACTAGGTCTATGCAGGTATTCTCACTCACCATATGGGATTAAAGATATGTACCTTCACACCTATGCACATTTACTTAGAAATGCTTAGGCTCTGCTTTTTGTATTTTATTGCTTCTCATTTTTCTATCGAAAATATAACTGAGATAGCATCTTAAGGAAAGATAATAATTTTATCTATGTATCAAGATTATTTTTAGCATAATATTAATTGTGAAATGATTGGTTTTGCCTAGTAAATAGTGCTCAAATCCTGTCTTAAATCTAGATTCTACCCCTTAATAAACTGGGAAATAATATAAATAATAAGAATGATGGAAATGAAAATTTTGCATCCTTGCTACAGAAGGTTGAAATCTGTTCTTTCAAATCAGCTTCAGCTAATCACCTGAGCCAACCACTGCTGAGACTTTTTGCGAAGGTTAAGTCTCAATAACAAAATTGGATTAAGATCTACCTAATGGATTAATAAAACACAACACTGATTGTGTGTGCAATAGCATTTATAGACACCATTAGATCATCTGAACTTTGATATAACAATGGTTTAATCCATGCATTGATTCAAATTTGTGCAGGATATGAGAGGCTAATGGAAGGTGAAAGATGCATGGGAGAATGAATCAGTCAGGAGTGGTCTCAGCTCCAGTGTGTTGCCATAAACCTTTCCTGCTGTGGTTCCACTGAGTTTGTTTGTTTGATTTTATGTTTTGTTTTGTTAATTGTTGTTAGATTTTGTTTGATTTCGAGACAGGGTCTCATGTATAGCATGCTGGACTCAATATATTTCCGTGTGTGTGTGTGTGTGTGTGTGTGTGTGTGTGTGTGTGTGTGTGTATGACTGGTCTTCAACACCTCGGCCTCTACTTCCCATGTGTTAGGACTATAGGTAGGGGCCATCTTCTCCTTTACTCTTCTCCTGTTATGGTTCTGTTCTGCTTCTATCTGCTTCTTGGCCAACATATACCCTGTTTCTCTTTCCCATCAGAATGAGTCAAAACCTTTGAAACCATGAGCCAAAGTAAAACTTTTGTCCATTTAGTTGTTAATTTCAAGTGTTTTATTCTTAGTGATTCACACAAAACTAATATATTTATACATACCCCCACTTTCTCTATATTTAAAATGGGAAATACCAGTTTACGAAGCTAGTTTCAAGGAATCCTTACCTCAGACAGTTATGAGTCTGTTCCAGTGATTGAAGGCACCTGTCTCAATGTACGTCTAAGTATGATAAAATATCTAACTATCATCAGTAAACTTGTATTTGAAAAGTCTGCAATTATTCCGGAGCAAATAGCAATGTATTGCATAACCCTAAGCCATTCTGAGTCACCTCAACTGCTGATTATCCATGTAAGCATTATGACCAAGAGGATTTGAATACTGCAGAGAGCTTACTTTTTCAGCTTGTATTCAAAGGCTTCGCTGTCTTTAAAAGGCAATTTAAGGATTCTGGTACAGTTTTTGATGCAGTCAATTGAACATGAGATTGTTTTTGAAGAACAACATGTAGTACAAACACAGCAAATGTAATTGCCTTTAAGATTTGGGGTTTTCTTATGATGTTAATTGGTTTGTTTAGAAAGCACAATCCCTTTGCTGTGAAGCATCAATTAATTAACCATGGTAATGAGTTTCAGGTGATATTTTCCAAAGTCACGTTGCAAAAGAGACAATATACTTCACTATATTTACTTACTTCTCTATTTTCTTCTTTATTTTCTAAGCTAAATAGCACTATATATTATTGGTGGACTTATAAGATAAAATTATGCACTCGCTATTCTTCTGAATGAAGTTTGCAGAATGGCCCTGTAATTGACAGGGTAGCCTGTATTGACAATCATCCGATTCCTCAGCCAAGTATGTTGCAGAGACAAATCACAGCTCATTTCCATGCTTTTATCAATCTTTCCTCTGTAGCCTAATGAGATTTAAAAATCATCTCTAATAAATTATTTTGTAAAGAGAACCTATATGAGCAGGTATGGGGATGCCATGAAGAATTATTAGTCTGAGATGTCAGACTGAGTCAGGGCAGTGTCATGAACACAGATGCCTATGAAAATCCTTGGGTCCCAATTTCTTAATTGTCTGCTTACAGCAACTGCTAAGGGGCCCATGGCTCTAAACATGCTGTCTGTTGTAACTCAAGAACTCTGGATCCCTTGTTGAGCATAGACAAGTGTGAAAACATAAGCAGAGCAGAATGATGAGAATATCAAGCATATAGATCAGGAAGAGTGTAGGAAAGGACTGACCAGAAAAGTACAGTGTCAAATATGACAGGCAGAAAGATGGGTTTTCCTGTTCTTGTTTCAAAGTAAGGTTATCACAAAGACAAACCATAAGTGATTGAAATGATCCTAACAATCGAATGTCTGCGTGCAAGTGGGGCAATGTAGAGTATATAACATGGACGTTCCCAGGGAAATGAGTCAGGAGCATGAGGAATTTTAACCCTCTTGTGCCCTGTCTGAAGACTGATAAGAGAGAAAGATGGAGAAAAATTACCTAATGTGAAGATTGCTCAGATTTGACAAGTAGCTGCTCTGAGTCAGTACAGATCACTGCATGAAGGCCAGAAGTTGAAAGCTAAAGGGCACAAGGATCATCCCATCCGAGGTCTGCTTTTTCAGGATTGAGCTGATGTCTCACAGTCCTTTGGAGGAGTTCATCATTGATTTACCTTTCCCTGTTTCCTGACTCAGCAATAGAAGAAATTCAGGAATAAGTCAGCATTCATTTGTCCGAAGAATAATTGCCAGTATTTTTGCAGGTCAAAATCAGCAAAAGCATCCCACCACTGGGCATATATCCAAGTAAGTAAAATTAGTATATTAAAAAGACACCCAAACACTTGTGTTTGTTGTAGTACTTTTTGAACTAACCAAAATTTGGGATCAATTGAGGTGTCCTGCAACAGGTGAATGAATAAAGAAAATATAGCATATATAAACATATATACAACAGAATATTACTCTTGTTTAATCTAGATAAACTTATCATTTATGGCTACATGGATGGCACTGAAAAACATAATGTTAAACAAAATGAGGCAAATGCCAAACAAACAAACAAACAAACAAAAAAACCTACCACATGCTACCTATCAAATATATGAAGTAAAATAAATTGATTACACAAAAGCAGAGTGGGATAGTGATCATTGAAGGTAGAGAACACAGAGAGCTGAAAAGAGAAAAAGACTGATAAAGCCTACCAAAATATAGCTCCATAAGGATTAATTCTATTGTATGGATAGAGACATTAAAAGTAGTTCAGCTTTACTCTTCTAATTATCGACAACTTATTTATGGAACCTGAATATTCAGATTTTAACAGAAGGGTCAAATATGAAATCAAATTCAATAAAAGTTAAAAGGAAAGCTGGCCCTTTATATTAAGTTACAAATATAAATAGTACATTAAATAGTAGATTTTCATAAAAATGATAGTGTTTTTCTAGTTCCCACATGCCCACATCCACTTAGTCATCTCTTCATTGACCGTGATGGCAGAGGCTTGGGCTTCTCATTTAATACCCAGTCTCCTTGTTGGTTGAAAACCTAGGAAGACCTTAGGAAAACCTGGTTTTTACCTAAGGTTGCAGAACTCTCTCTCTCTCTCTCTTTCTCTCATATACACAATTTTGACAGAGGAGATATCATAGAATGTAATGAAATAGCAGCTTATGGGCTATTAGAAGCAGGGCAAAACTTAGTGAACCAATGCAAATTTACTCCCTTGATTTTTGTAGACCAGACATCTTACATAGGTCTTGGAGGGCTCAAACCAATGTGCTGGTAGGGCTGTATTTCTGTCTAGAGAGTTTGGAGAGAAGAATGTAAGCACCTTCAAGGTGACCATGTGCATAGTGATAAAACCTTTCATTCCCAAAGCGAAGAAATGGTGTCCACGTGCATATCTAAAGGAAATCTGGCTTTCTGTGGTCAAAAGCACCCTCTGTTTTGAAGGACTCCTAGGATGAAAACTGGGTTCAGCTGGTTATGCAAGGTGATCCTTCTACCTGCCAAACCTTATTTTAGTCACATTTGTAAAAACTCCTTTTATGTAAAAAAACAGGCACAGGTAGGTGCTGTAGATGAGGAAACTGATATCTTAGAGACTAATATTTTGCTACTACAGAGCTGACAATCATGTTACCCCAAAATATTACTTGAAAATATTAACAGTGCATGAGAATCAGAATCACAAATTACTGTGTGGAATGAACTTGCATAATAGCTCTTGCCTGCCTCCCTCCACATTCATTTTTCTATTAAAATATATACATCAACCATTGTTTAAGAAATGTGAAATGTGACGCTCACATCCTCACCTCAATAGCCATAAGGAAGTGTACAGTTCCTCTTATCTTGGTTTGCTTTATCCCAAGCATAGTACCAAGAGCTCTAGCTGTATTCAGGTTTTACCTTCCTAATGTGTTCAGTATACAATGTTCTCAACTTAAACTTTCATGAAACTGTGTGATGGTTTGAATGAAGTGTTTCCATAGTCTCAGACAGTCCAACACTTTGTTCTGAGTTGGATGTATTATTTGGGATATGTGTGATCTTACTGGAGGTCTTATGTCACTGGGAGTGGGTTATCAGGTTTCTAAGACTCCGATCATTTCTAGTTTTCTGTCTACTTTATACTTATGGTTTGAAGATGTGAGTTTTCAACTTCCTGTTTCTGCCACTTCCCCATCATGTTATCCCTCTGCAACTGTAAGCAAAATAAACTTCCCATTTTGTTATGTTAATTTTACCACTAGCATAAAATCTAAAATGTACCACTCCTTCTGAATCCATATAGCTTTGGCGTCTTTATAAAGTAAAAAGTTGGCAGTATCATTTTTAAGCCATTAATAACAAGAAAGGCAAACATTCACTGAGTATGAACAAGAGGATGTTTTGAGGTGGTTGCAGTGACAATGGAAAGCAGACACACTCTATACCAGGGCCGGGAGCACAGTCTTTACCAGGATTCTCACCAGGATCAGCAGCTGCTTTCCCAGGGAAAAGGAGCTTAGGAGTATATTGTTCTCTATAAAGAAAAGCATTTCAAATGACCTTCTTACTTTCACAAAGATGCTAGTATTTTCCTTTGGAAAAGTGCTTTGAATTTCTACTTTTGTTTTTCTCTATTGGCTACTTCCAACTATTTACCTCAATCCCACACTCATATTTAGACTCTCCTTTGGTCAGCATGCACCATAGAGAAAACCCCATGGGTTTATGGGGGTCAGAACTGAAGCCACTGCAGTGGAGAGGTGACTGTGTAGAAATAAGTTTAAAATACAGGAGGTCTCAAGTTACACACTGTGCCTGGCAGTGACCTAAAATACCTACTGAGGCACAGTAGGGAAAAATGTGTCTATGGGGTCCTTTTGATACTATTGGAGTTGATTTTCCTGAGCTTATACAGACAACTATGCTCCTCGAGCAGAAGACTGTTCATTGTTCCATCCATAGCTTAGCTCAGAGCCAGTCCTGATTCAGACACTTTCAAGGACAGGTAAATAGGCTTCCCACAGAATCCCCTTAAGGAAGCACAGTGCTGAAAAAGAATGGTGCAGAGAAGTCCTTTCAGAACAAGCTCTCTCTTTCTACATTTATTTTAGCAACAAAAATTCAATTTGCTTGAGCTGTCTGGGGATAGGAATTGACCCGATTTCTAGAACAAAGTGCAACGATTTGACAATATAGTTTTAAAGGAGTCTTCTGAAGCTTTGCTTGGTAGAAATAATTCGTCATTTATTCTTGTCCTGTAATTATAGAATTAATAAAGAGGAGTGAGTATTCCTCTGAGTATTTGACTATTAGGGTATTGAGGCTATCCTGATGTCTGAGAAATGACTCTGCCCTGCTTTTGGACAGCATCAGAAGCACCAGATGTATAGTAAACTGTGCTTGCCATTAACTGAGATACTGAGGTATAATAATAACTGCAGTCACTATCCTTGCATACAGTTTTGCATGAGGAAAGCACAATATGGATTTCAGTTCTGTATAAAAGGCAGGCTACCTGATGTCTGAAATCAATGGATGTCAAAGGAGCCTAGACATTGGGTGATGTGCATGAATAATTGAAGACTGACTTGTTAACTGCAGAAGTGAAGCTGGCCACACAGAGAGAAGCCATTGTCAATTGCCAGCAATTTACTATGTTTTTGAAAACCACAGGCAGCAATTTACAGAAGAGATTAGGCCAGTTACTGTATGCGGGTGGCATTTTCTTGATTTAAGACGTCAATCTGGAAAGCTGTAAAGTGACAGCTGGAGTTGGGAATGAGGTGATAAAGTTTATCGAGGAACTGCTTTTCCCTGAGAATGCCTATATTTCTATGTGGGATGCCCCTGAGCCCACATCCCCTGCTGAGCCTAGCTGCTGTATGTAGATGAGCAATGTCACAGAAGGGTGATCTATTCACTTTCAAAAACATTAAGCACCTTTGCCACACTAGGTGTTCTAATGCAGAGCTTTTATGAGGGGGAGGTGTTCAGATTTTATTTCTTGAAAAAGAAATCACTGTGCATATTTCTTCAATCCTGTGCCATTGTGTGTGTGTGTGTAGGGGGGGATATCATTACTCGCGCCCCCATCACAAGCTTACTTGGCAGTTCTTCATAAGAAAATGATTAAGGGAAAAATCTCCTTTTTATTAGTGTAATCTCTCTCCACTTATTCTCCCCATTGGTGTTAAGTCAGTAAAAATAATTTCTTCATATTGAATTCTTCATGCTTGAAAGTATGTTCAGCCCTCCAGAGAATGTGTAACCCCGGGGATGGTGAGGGTTGATTTCTGGTGAATGAATATTCATGAGATGCAGCACTCTTAACTTATACACGATAAAATGTGGCCCATAATGAATCAGTTTTAGAGTTTACCAAAAATGGACTTTTTGATATACTTTGAAATTTATTCTCGGTATTTACATTCATTTATCATCTTTTCTAGTGTTTTTTTTTTTTTGGAAGCTTATATCTTGCAAATCTGAGTTGTGATCTCTTCCTAGCTAAAACCCCTTGTGTCAATGCCCTTTTTGAAACTGGAATTTGCCTGCCTTTCCATGAAAAACCTTTTCAACAATTGTAGCATGTGATATCATTACCAATTAAATCAATGTAAAAACTAAGACATTCATGTTAGGTTACAGTTCCTCTAGCTGAATTCTCTTAACCTAAAATCAGGCCACATTCCCTGCAGAGTTGGTCAGCAAAACATGCTTCGGCCCTGAAACAGTTCACTTTCCCTTGGAATCCCTGTGCAAGCCCAGCCTTCCAGATTCACGGACCCAATGAAGTCATTACTTCCTACATCTGTGAGTTGGCCGTACCCTAGGCTAGGTAGCGGTTGTGACCCCTTTGAAGTGGCCAAAAGACCCTTTCAGAGGAGATGCCTGAGACCATGGAAAAACACGGGTTTTAACAATTTATAACAGTAGCAAAATTACAGTTATAAAATAGCAACAGAAATAATTTTATGTTTGGGAATCACTACAACATGAAGAACTGTATTAAATGGTTTCAGCATTAGGAAAATTGAGAGTTACTGCTCCAGAATCGTAGAACAGAAAGGCATCCCCTTTGTGGTTTGGAACTGAAGTACCCTTTTCATTTGGCACCCATCCTGGCTTCCTGTGGCCTTAACGATTTAATCTACTAATAAAGCTCCTCTGAGAGGTCATGAGATCAGTTCCTTTCTATCAAATCCATAATTGTCTTTCCTTATTTAAGACAACGGTGCCCACTTTTACTTTGTTTTTAAACTCATGAGTTGGGTCTAGGAACTCCTTTACAAAATAATGGCCACCCTTCTATTTGTCTTGCTATTACTCTCTCAGAATTGGTGCTCTCAAAATTGAAGATGGGGAGCAAAAAGATCGTTTGTTGAGTTTTGTGTGTATGTATGTGTTTGTTTGTGTGCGTTATCTCAAATACTAGAGGCAAAAAATGTTAATGATTATTTATTAATCATAAAGAATAAAGGTTGAACTGCTTAATAAATCACAGCATTAGATTATGATTATTGCTCTATTCACAGGTTTGACAATAAACTATAAAAATTAACAAAATGAAAGTTCACATGAAGCATTTTAATACATTATGTTGAAGACACACAGATGTGATGCGGCTAGGCTGGCTTTAAGGAATTCCTATCAGGTACACAAATACTCTTCCCACTTCAAGCAGATTCAAGTAATTCTACCTGATAGTTTTAGATGTGTTGCTTTGGAATGACAATAGGTGATTTCATTCAACTTTTCCAAGATGTTCTTTATATAGTATTGAGCATTTGTAATGAAGGACTTGAAGAATAAGGAGCCAATTACTTTGAGCCTTACTATAAAAATAACTATTTAGCCAGGCAGTAGTGTCGCACGCCTTTAATCCCAGCACTTGGGAGGCAAAGGCAGGTGGATTTCTGAGTTTGAGTCCAGCCTGGTCTGCAGAGTGAGTTCCAGGACACCCAGGGGCTACACAGAGAAACCCTGTCTCAAAAAAACACACAAAAAAATAAAAATAAATGTGTGTGTGTGTGTGTGTGTTCATTTTTTCAGAAAGGAGTCTGAAAGGAGCTAGAAATAAATTTCTAAGGCTGAAATAGTGAATGTCTATTCTCTAAGCTTGCTGCTTTGGTCAGGCACTAATGCTTTCAACTTGATGTATGTTTTACCCTTACAAGCTCCCTAGTTTATTTTCCACAGGATCATTGAAAATTCCATGTACTTTATTAGGAGGATCAAGCAGAGGCCATTTATTATTAGTTTGCATTTATATTGTATTTTCCTTCCAATAGCTCTGGGTGTTTTACAGAACATGACAGCAGCCGTCAAAACACTTTGTCAGGCATGTGAGGTGAGAAATAACACTGTAATGTGCTAGAGGCATGCTGCTTGTTGGAAAATGCCCACTCTCTATGTGCTTTTTACAGAAAACTCTTTTAGAACTTTTATTTTAACTGTCTTAAACATTTTTCTTTCGTGTCCACCATATTTACTGAGGATTTAGTCCACAAAGATGTTGATAGCATGAGAAAGGTTTCCTAGATGTTAAGGAAGGCTATATCACCTCAGGTCAGCTCAAGGGTGGAGTCAGAGACATGGGATCTGAAAAATCAAGAGCCCCAAAGCCTCCTGGGCCAGTGGTTTCTGAGACCTTCTTTAGTGAACTCAGATGATAAATTTCACAGACAAAAGAGAGCAAGTTTTTCAAAAGAAATTTATTATAGGTTCTCAGAGAAGAACTTTCGAGACAGCAAGCAGCTGTGGCAAGAGCAGTCCTGAGATATGGCTCTGAGGCTTTCCCTCTGTGGAGGGTTTTAAGGCCTTTCTTGGTAGCTCCCTGGAGGGTGAGCTAGGCAGGGCAGAAGTCCCACCTATGAGTTGTATGTGTACCTCGGTTTTAGTCTTACCTTATTCAGCTTACAGGACGTGCTGCTAGAGCTGTATAAAAGGAAAAGAAAGAAACCAAGAAACCCTGAGCAGGAACCAAAACCCTCAAACACTTCGGACATTAAAAACACCAACAAGGACAGAATCATTTGCAACTTAGAGCCAAGATGAAGAACCTGAACTGTGACTTCTGATTTAAGATCTGTGTCTGATCAGTTTAATCTCCTTCTCTCATCAGTGTTATTGAACATACTAAAAATAAAAAAATTAAAAAGGATAAAAAGAATTTGCTCTTGCCCTGGGAGAACAGATGTAATAAATAAATAAATAAATAAATAAATAAATAAATAAATAAATAAAGTATTGTGAAGTGCTGGCAAGATAAAAATGTAAGACAAGCCAGCAGTGAATGACTTTAGGCACTGGTTCTCAATGATTGAGTCACAACCCCTCAAGCAGTTAAACCACCTTTTCACAGGAGTCACCTAAGACCATCAGAAAACACAGATGTTTACATGATAATTCATATCAGTAGCAAAGTTACAGTTATGAAGTAACAACAGAAATAATTATATGCTGAGGTCCCCACAATATGAGGAACTGTATAAAAGGGTCACAGTATTAGGACGATTGAGAACCACGGCCATAGAATGACCCACATAATCAAAGAAAATGCATGGTTTGGCATTGCTAGTTTGTTTGTTTGTTTGTTTGTTTGTTTGTTTGTGTGTATGTTTGCTTGTAGAAAAAAATACAGCTTAGAAACAGGCAAATGAAAAGAGAGACGGGGAAAGATGGAGTCTCCGTGTTCTCACCAGCCTGATGTTTTCACGGGTAACATGTTCCCAGAATTGGATTATTCGAGTGATTTTTTTAAAATGTAGTTTTGTAAGTTTATACAAATGTGAGATAAAATATTTTTTTTCTGAGACTGGCTTAGATTGCCCATTTTGATTATCTCTCAACTGCATACATTTGCTTGTAGATGGCATTACTTCATTCTTCTTTGTGGCTGAAAAAAAATTACATTTTCTTTACCCATTATTCTATTGGCAGACACCTAGATTGGTCCCTTGGCGTAGCTATTGTGAATAGTGCTGTAATAAGCATTGCTACACAAGTATTTTTGTAGTGCATTGACTTGCAGTCCTTTGGGTGTGTACTCAGTATTAATACAAATGAGTCACAGGGACGATGTACTTTCATTTTCTTGAAATACATTCATACAAACTTCCATAATGGCTGGAATGGTTTATAGCAGAGTGTATGAGTATCCTCATTATCTGTACTTTCACCAACATTTGCTAGTGCTTTACTAATGACTGCCATCCTGATTGGGGTAAGATGTAAACTCAGTGTAATTTTGATCAGCATTTCTCGTAAATATTTTTTTGTTGATTGACCATTTGTATTTTAGCTATTGAGAACTGCTTGCTCATTTCATTAGCCTATGTGTTGATTTCAATGTTATACTTATTACTGAGCTTTTAAAATCTGTCATATAGTCTAGGCATTAATCCTTGGCTTTGCTATGTAGGCAGGATTAGTTAAATTATGGCCTCCAGTGACTGAATTTACTTTCTAGCATTCATGAGCTTCTCTAGAAGGATAGGCTGACAGCTCCAACTTTCTCGTCATGTAGTTTGTTACTCTGGCAACCAATTTTCATTATGAAGCTGCGTAGCTCCACCCTAATCCCAAAAGTCATTTCAGTAACAAACTCAACTATAATTAAAAGGAATGCCTTATTAACAGCAAAAAAACATTACTATCACTCAGAAGCTCCCTAGGGTCTTAGAAACTCTGTTCAAGGAATGGGATAACACACTAAACAAGCATGCACACTTTAATTATTCTACACTAATCATAACATCTTTAATTACTAACACATTGAATAAAGAACTTTTGGGGCACCTTGACAGTAGATGCTGGGGTCAAATCAGAATGAGGTCATTTCTGAATGCAAAGAAGTTAAAGCTAAGAAGGAAGGCAGGAGCCAGGACATGAAGACCAATTGGATCCCAAGCAGGTTTGCCTCAGGAGTTTCTGATCCACTAGCCTCAATCTTGCATAGAAAGAATTTCACTTACTATATAGATAAGAAAGTAGAATATTACAAAAGATAAACAACTGCACCATGGTTAGACAAGTGATATCAGATAATGTTCAATCTGGAATGGTCTCTCCAAGGCTACAATCATGTTCGTTATTTACGACTACCGCAAAAAGAGACACAACAGGCAAAAAAACAAAAGGCAAAACAAGACAGATATATTACTGTTTAATAGCTGTTTCTCCTTCCTGATAGTGGTTTTCTGTTTTATATAAGCAGTATAAAACTTCATATATTAGAGATTTATGAATAAACACACGTTTGTACCAATGCCTAGCACCAAGGCTACATCACAAAAGATAATAAATTTAGCAACCTGTGAGTTCAAGCATGAGGGACTGTTTGCTAACATATCTCCAGATTTCAGAAAGTCTTTGGCTTAAAATGTATTACACAACATATTTCCAGAGCTAGGGACTAGGTTTTAGAATGCTGGTCACCCACTTGCTGTATTCATTAATCATCCATAGCACAAAACCTTGAATTTCCTGTAACTTCACTTAATGGATGCCAGGCTCCATCTTGAATAAGTATCTGGCTGATATACCTAAGTGATACTCAGGTGGTGCTGTGCTAACAGATGAACAGACTGATCCTTGCCTGCATCTCACTGTGCAGTCGCATGGTATTTATTTATCTTTACTGAATTATAACTTGACAGTTTCCAAGCTGACTCACTTGCCTTAACAGAGACATAGAAGTATTCAAGGCAGATACAAGCTCTGTAGCTTAAAGAACTTGTAAAGAGACATTTTACTGGTAAAGATCTTGCTTGCTCTTGACAAATTAGTGCAAGTCTTGTTAATGGGCCAAGATTTAATCGACATCATTCTTGAAACCTAAAATGAATGAACTGAGGGCCAGACTTGAAGTGTTGGGATGATATGGGATATGATAAATATTATGAGGCAGTAAAAACAACTTTTCCTTCTGCCAGTCTTGGCTCATTAACTGGGTCCCCTGCCCGCCCCCCCCAAAAAAAAGTTTATCAAGAGACAAGTATACAAATGCATTTAGTTTAGCTTGTGTAAGGAAATGAAGGTCTCAAGAAATAGTTAGGTCTAGGTTTGTTGAAGAATTTGCAGTCACAGAAACGCAAAAGTGTGTAACCATATGATATATTGATAATGATGGCAAGAGGAAGTTACTTAGCAAGGCCAATGTTCTAGTTTTATCCATGTAGTTGTGATAAGAATCCATATGAGAAGCAATTTAAGAAAGAAAGGATTTATTTGTTTTAAATTCTCCAGTCCGTCATAGACTGTAAGTCAAGGTGAGAGAGACTTGAAGCATGCATCACATCTGAGTCAGGAGCAGAGAGAAGTACATGTATGTGCGGTTGATACTTGGGTAGCTTTATCTACTCTTATACAGACCAAGGACCCATGCATAGGGAATGATGCCACTCTCAGTGGCCTTGGAATTCACACATCAATTAACATCATTAGGATCCTCACAGATAAGACCAGCCTAATGGAGATATTCATCATTGTATTATCAGACTTAGCTATAGCCTCAACAAGCCAAATTTGGCCAGTTTCCCTAAATAAGACATTTGGAAGAGCTAAAATAATGGTGAGAATTAGAAAAAGGACATTTAATCAGCTTAGCCACATTGGGAGGAAGGACAAAGAAATTCCCCCTTTTCCATGTTTGCATCCCTGTGATGCTGCAAGATTTAAATAGAAAGTAAGAAGTAAGTATAATTAAGCAGTAAGGCCAACGTATGCCCCCTCGTAGACTACAACCTCAGCTCCAAGTCAGTCTCTCCTATAAAGTTGCTAACTTACAAAATTGCTTACTTAAAAATTTGTAAATCGTTCTTCAGAACAGAAGTCTTCTAGATGCTCTCAGTGCTTCAGCCTTTTCTTCTCCCCAGCAGAGAATTACTGGAGAAATTCTAGTTTCTTTGGATCTATTCTTTCAGCAGTCTGATAACCAAATAGGGGGGAAAAACATCAGTTTAGAGTATATTCACAACTTCCAGACAGGTCAGTTACAGATGCAGTTTTTTCTGAGTGATTCTAGGCTCTATCAATTTAACAATTAAACTATTACAGCCAGTTCATTCAGATCCTTCTGCCCCTGTGTCTTCCAAAATAACAGTGCTTCTTTTCCTAGTTCTACATCTCTCATATAAGGTTTTATAACCAGGTACAGGAGGAGGTCACTCTTGTACCTTCCCTTTCTCAATTCTCTTCAGCTTAAAATACACAACGGGGTAACTACACTGCTAGTTCTTGTGGCTATATGTTAACTTCCACCCTGGTCCATCACCAATACTGATTGTTCTGGTAGTATCTTTATTGGTCAGTTCAAGGATTTCAAGGGCAATTCTAACTACTTCACAACTGATATCTTTGATGTAGGCTTGTGTTAGATTCAGATACCCACATAGGAGGCAATTGTACTTCATCTGTGTCTATTCTGTGAGATCTGATAAGTAGTCATGTTATATCTAAGAGAGAAGAGAGTGCGAAAGAACACCATTTTCCTCCCAAAACTAAAAATACAATTGTCTTAAATTCTTCCTCCTCTAGTCTTCTACCACATTGTATAAGTAGAGTCCTTTTTTTCTGCTAAGAAAGATGTTAATGATATGATTAACATATTCAACAATGGCCCAGGAAAGGCTGACATTTCCTAAAGCTTTTTGGTCAAGGACTAAAGTAATGAAAATTGCCAATTATTCAGGTCAAAATCATAAATGCTTTAAATTCACTTCTGCCTGAAAGGCCAGGTAAATTAAAGGACAATGGAAGGCTGGTCTGATTGAAGGGAACCTGAGAGCTCTTTGGAGTGGCTGAAACTAAGAATCCCAGCATTAATTCTAGCCAGCTTCCTGATATCGATTAAGAAGTCATTGCAAGTGCTCATTTGTGGGCAAATTAAGAGATAAGTCCTTTTCAGAAGGTCATTTACAACTTTCTTTTTAATTAATATCACTGCCTTGAAGATGTGCAGTTAAATTAGTCCATTAATTATAAAAGTCTTCTTTCTGAAGAGTAGAAAATGATAACTTATTTCATATCAGAACCAGGTGTCTAATAAACCCCCTTCTGACATTCTACTAGAAAGATCTGGAGTTTGAGATTTGAGCAAGATAGGTGTTTAACCTAAGCAGATCTATTTTGTTGTCTAAAAATATTTTCTAAAATGACAAACATATTAAATTGAACTAAAGGGGGTTGGATATGCCTTCTCCCACCTACCATTCAAAAATAAATTGGCATTTTAATAGTTATTCCTTTTGGGAAGAACTTAATCTTTTAGAATCATTTTCAATTAAAATATAATTACATTAATTCTACTACACTCTCCTCCCTTCAAGTATTCTCCCATTTCCTCCTCATTTCATCTCAAATTTATAGCCTCTTTTTCCTATTACAACCTATATTTATAAATGCATTAATATATAAATACATACTTTTTCTAAGCCCAGTATGTACAGTCTTCTTAAATTAGTCCTTGTTTAAGACATCTTTATGCATCATAATAAGAATGTTTTTATATCATATAAACATTGTAACACAATGTTTTTGCAAAGCATAATACTTTACAATTATTTGTAGGCATTTATAAGAAATTTATTTATTTATTTATTTATTTATTTATTTATTTTTGGTTTTTTTGAGACAGGGTTTCTCTGTGTAGTCCTGGCTGTCCTGGAACTCACTCTGTAGACCAGACTGGCCTCGAACTCAGAAATTCACCTGCTTCTGCCTCCCAAGTGCTGGGATTAAAGGCGTGCGCCACCACCGCCCGGCTATTTAAAAAGGAAGTCTAATAAAATATTTACCTAGTTGCCTCCTGTGATAACATCATAACAAAATCATGATGCAGTTTCCACAACCAGAACACACACACGTTCACACACATGCACACACACATAAGCATGCACACACATATGTAGCTAGATAATATCTGTATTATATGTCAAATGTTATTATATATATATATATGATATATATATCATATATATATATGTGAAAGAGAAAGAGGCAACACATATATATCAGCAGGTATTTTAGTTAACCATTTATAACTGTATATACTTCTCATTCAGTTGGTCATGTTTCTCTGAGAAATGTGAGTGCTCTCTGTGCTTTTACCATTACCAGAATGTTTTGTACCTGGAATAGCATAGTGTTTGACTTACATGTTTTAACTCATTTCATTGAGTACAATTCTCTGAAGATTTGTCCAAGCTGTGACATGCATCAGTACTTCATTTTTTTTTCTTGCCAAGTGATACTCCATGTTCTTCCTGTGTCATGATTTTTCCACCTATTCACCCATTAGCTTTATGAGTGCGGTGGTGTCAGAGAAAACAAAACAAGTTTTCTTAAATCTGTATGAATGATCTGTGTATGCCAAGTAATGAGATGATTATCTTAAAAACAGTGGTCAGGAAGCAGCCGTCCTGGAGAATCAATATTGCTGTTATATTCTTCTGTGTAGTAATACTAAGTGTTTCTAAATAGCACAGTGTAAGATCAAATCAATACTATGATTAATTAATATATTACACATTTCTAAAGATATTATTTTAAGTACCTGAGCTAATGGTTTACAAAACTGTTATAAAATTTATACATATATTTTGGTTGTGAGACTAACCTTCAAGGACTGACCAATCACTTGGACTCTTTTCCTTCTGCTGGGTTCCTGTGTTCAACTTTAATACGATAGATTATAATTCACCTTATTATATCTTATTTTGTAATGTTTAGTTGCTATTTCTTAAAAAGCCTGTTGTTTTCTAATGAGAAACTGAAAAGCAGAATAGTAGAGGGAGGTGGAAACTGTAGCCAGAATATATTGTATGAGAAAAAAATCTATTTTAGTAAAAGAGAAAAAATGGAAAAATGCATAAATACAACATTTATCTTTTTGTAACTTCTCCTATAAGTATTGCTTCATGAACAAAATGTTCAATACAGAAAATGTTGTACAACAATACCACAAATCACAATTTTAAAACTGCTATCTAGTGTTACTTTGGTGTGATATTTCAAAGCATGCCATGTTCAGACCAAGTTAATCCATCATGACTCATTCAGGTACCCATTAATTCACTTAGCAGTTGCCATGGTATGTTGGGCATCGTGCCTTATGAATAATAAGTTTTTCTAGTAAAAGCTAGAGCCACAAATTGGGTTCTTACTAGTTCTGTGCAAGCACTTTTTCTCATAATTTTTTGAATAAGCTTAACTTTAGAGAATATTTCAACTTGTAGCAAATCTATATAGATATTGCAGAGTTTGCATGTATTCTGCCCATACAATGTACAGTCTGCTTCATTAATGAAGGCTTCACTACAGGAGAGTATTTGTCAAAAAAGACAAACCTATGTTGGCACATCATTATACCCCAAAACCATATCTCATATTAGAATGTTTTCTAATTAGAGTTTATAATAACTAGTTTACTTTACATTAGAATTTACTATAATTAGTTTACAATAGAGTTCATTCATGGTGTTCTACATTCCGTGGGTTTTACCAATGTATAATTACAGTAGCAAGCAAAATAGATTTCCTGCTCTAAAATCCTTCCAATATGGCCTATTATCCCCTATCTCCACCCCTTTTTCACCTCCTGGGTACCACTAATTCTCTTATATCTACAGTTTTGCACTTGCCAGAGTATTCTATCAAAATTCACAACTTCTTTAGATTATAGACTTTTCAGGTGGCTTTTTCTTTTATTACCTAATAAACACATTTGTGTCTCTATCTTTTTTTTTTTTTCATGGCTTTGTTTCAGTCTTGAATAACATTATGCTGTCTGGATATATCAATCTCTTTGCTCATTATTTCTGAATGACATCTTGTTTATAGGTTTTGACAGTTGTAAGTAAAGCTGAAATAGACAATCATGAGCTCTGCGTGTGTGTGTGTGTGTGTGTGTGTGTGTGTGTGTGTGTGTGTGTGTACATCAATTTCCGAATTGTTTGAGTAAATGTGAAAGAAATCCATAAGGTTTCAGGATCATGAGATTAATTATAAGATTTTGTTTAGGTTTGTAAGAAAATGTCAAATTGTCTTTAATTGTGTGCTTCTGTTTTCGTTCGTATTATTTAAAAGGTTTTTTTAATTTTATTTGCATGAGTATTTTCCTCCATAGATGTATATGTAGCACATGTGCACCTGGTGCCAGTAGAAGCTTCTTCCACTTTCTCAACACTTGACATAGAGTTTACTAGATAGATTTTCAAATAATTCAAGTTTATTAACAAATAACACTGCAGCTCTTGACTGTTCCCAAACTGGAGAGTGCATAATAGAAAAATATTCCTGAGGGTGGAGAGATAACCCAGGGGTTAAGAGCACTAGCTCTTCTTCCTGAGGACTCAGGTTCCATTCCCAGTGTTCATATGGCAGCTCACAACCATATGTAACTCCAGATCCAGGAAATCCAACACCCCCTTTGGGCCTCTGTGGGCACTGTATGCATGTGTGCATGGACATACATTCAAATTCAAATACATGTACAATAAAAAGGGAAATATTTATGATTTTTCCTTTGATTCATTAGTATCTATCATCTCTCTAATAGGATATATATGAGTAAATACATACAAAAAGATAGTGCACATACATGTTTGTGTGAGAGGGGCATGAAGGGAGGGAGAAAGGGAAGCCAGGGGGAAAGGAAGGATGAAGAGTTAGAAGAAGTTGTTTTGCTATTAACTCATCTAATTCTGACTCTGATTTTCAGACAGGGTCTCATTGTGTAGCCCTATCTGACCTATAATTCACTATGTGGACCATCTGGCTTCTAATTCACTGAAGTCTACCTGTTTCAGAAGTTCTGGGACTGAAGGCTTATGTCACCATGCCTGGCTTGGTTATAATAGTTGTTCCTCCAGTCCCTCCAAATTGTTTTGACTCTCAGTATGTTAGCCCTTATGATGGTTCTCTGTTCATTAGTTCTTGCCTGTAAGGAAAGCACCATAGTGAGTTTCTTCCTGTACCATAATATACAGAAGAGTCTCCCCATAGTTCCATCTGTAGTTATTCCAGGAGTACATAGCAGATATGCCACTCAAAGCTGCTCAGTGTTCAGTGATTTCCACAGAGAAAGGTTGGGAATCAAGGAAAGATTTGTTTCTTTCATACACCATTATTTCAGTCTGGACTGGTAAGTCCCGTGGGTAGGAAATAGAATCTAGATCAATAAATACATAGAAGGTTCTGACTGAACAAATACATTATGTGGTCCATTGGGCATAGACTAGACAGCTTTAAGGGCATGAGGGCATGATTGTCTTCAGACTTAGACATTGATTACCCTACTCCCGAGAACCAAGTCCCTCAGTGCTTCCCAGAGTGAATTAAGAAAGGTAAATGGTGTCATTCAAGAAGTCAAGTACTTTGGGGAAATATTCTTAGGATGTTCACCCCACCCTCATCTGCCAGCTCTTGGAAGTCAATTAGCTGTGACTCAGTGTTATCACCCACACAATTTCTATAAAATCAACATGCCCAGGTTAGCAGATTCACAAGTATCAAATACAAACATCCATGTAAAGCATAGAAAATAGAACCCAGAGCATAAAAAAATAATAATAAAAAACCAGTGCACCTTTTCTTTTTCTTTTGAAAGCAAAACATTTTATAACTACTCATTAAAATTCTCAAGTGAACTGGATGATGTAACAGCCACCTCTTAGGGTTAGGTGTCATTCTTTCATGGAACCAGTGTCTGAAATTTCTGTAGACATTTTTAGAAGCCTCATTCACCCTGTCCCAGGAGTGTTCTGTTTCTTGGTCTTGGCACTTGATTTATACTTTTTCTTGCATATGAGTACTACTCATTTGTTTGTTCTTCATGGTTTGTTCAGCCTGCTTTCTTATAGCATTCAGGACTACCCTTTCAGTAGTCCATTAAGCATCAATCAAGAAAATTCCCTGCAGGCTTACCCACAGGCCAGTTAGTAGAGGCATTTTCTTAAGTGAGGTTCTCTTTTTCCCAAAAGACTCTAGCTTGTGTCAAGTTAACACAGTTGACATAAAATTAACCAGCACAATCTGTAACCTCTCAATGCAATGGCACATATATATATACAAACACACACACACACACACACACACACACACACACACATATACACTCACTATGAAAACACAGTGGGGAATCTTAAATACTACTTGTATTTTCATTAGTTGTGACTTATATCCTTGAGTATGAGAGTCCCTTCAGTTATCAGACTAGCTGCTAAATGAACCACAAAGAAGGCAGAATGAAGCAATGATTCAGCTCAACTTCGTAAGACTTTATCAAAGTTCAAGAACCTGATGTTGGGTAGTTTATTGTAAATATATGTAAACATAGTACAATTTAGAAAAATGGTTTCCAGACAGCAACCATTTCTGTTCTATTATAAGTACAGTAAAGCGTAAGACTTGACTACATAGAAACTCCTTTGCAAAGTCCATATGCCTAGCTTAAGATCCTATGATCTTTTGTGGTCTCTGATCAAGATAGCATAGATGTCAGCAGGCTATAAAAACATGTGATATGTCTTTAATGATAGCTTCTATAAAGAAGGGAGCATCTGGAATAGACATTCTGGGGGATTTGAGTAAGGTCTTTCCCTACAGATAGCAAAAGTCACCAATGGCACATGGGTGTGAGTTCTGTTGGGCTGAGTTATGGATCCCGAGTGGCACTGGGCGGACATTGGGCTGTGAGAAGTTGCAGAACTCCTATCCTGGTGTGGGGAGATCCCAGTCTGAGGTCCTGTGGGGACAGAGCTCTTGAATTGGGGCTCTCCAGGCTGAGGCAGCAGGCCAGTCTCCCTTGGGCACCCAGATGCCACTGGGAGACTGCAGAAGCACTGAGACGGGGTGGGAGTGGGGCATACTAGCTGAACCAGCCGCAGCCATCGTGGTAGATCACGCTGAGGTAATCCTCAGTTTTCATAGCAAAATTTGTTTCTTTATGATCACCTGTATTATAAATTAGGATGCTTTTGATTAATTGTACCATCATCTAACCAACTGAATCAGTTCCAGGTTTCCTATTTCTGACCTAAATATCTTGTTTTGTTGAGGTGTCTGATGTTACATCTTATCATGTAATGATAAGTCATTTTAAAGATTTGTTGTAGCCAGCTCTGTCTCTCCTTTCCACATAGGAACAAGTAGTTTCCTTTCCTCTCGATTTTATTTGTCTAGAATCTCTATATATGCTGTGTTCTTAATGTCTCTATACAGTACATACTTTTAATCATGGTTACATTTTGTGTTATTGTTTGTCAAGAAAGTTTTATCAACTTTTTCATAAATAATTTATGTTTTTTGACATCTTATTTCTATTTCAAGAAAAGTAGACACACTCTAATATGTATGTCCCTTCCTAGTTATCATCTCCCCCAAATCCAAGGAATGTTCATTTTAACATACTGACACATTATATTTTTAACTCCTATAGACTGTGTGAAATAGAAGACCTTGACATATATTTTAATATATAATTAAAAATTCATTTTTCAGTTAATTTAATTGTATTAAAACAATAAATTTATTAGATTCTTAAAATTATATACTCAAGAGAACTTTCTCTATTTGAAAGCACTTTCTCTCTCCCAACCTTGTTTGAGACTAATAATTATATAAGACACTGTTCTAGGATTTGACAGTAGAAAAAGGAAAAGCCTTGCCTACCAATGAAGGGAGACACAAAAATGAACTGTAGTTCTAGTAATCCTGACAATCATACGCATGCGGTGATTTTGTGTCAGATCTTGATAAAACAGCTCACGTACACACATTCACCCTTACTCTCCTTCTTATCTAATGAGCAATACAATCCAAAAGAATAAGAAGAAATTGTTTTTCATATCTTTGTGCTTTCTTTTATTGTCTGAGAATTTTAGTCATTGAATGCAAGCCTGATTTGTGCCAGGCTGTGGTAACATAGTATTGAACACAAGGAACAGCCTTTGCTCTATGGTTTTATATCCAAAATGTTCTTCCTTAGATGAACGATGGAAGGATTAAATGAATAAAAGAACTAATTTTCACCAATTAAGACATTAATTCAAGTACATTCCACCCCAGATACAAAAATACATGGATGCTAAACCCTTAATTGAACTAAATAACATTTGCATCTAACTTATATACACTGTGCTATATTCTTTTTTATTGGATATTTTATTTATTTACATTTCAGATGCCACCCCCTTTCCCCATTTCTCCTCCCTAGAACCCCCATCCCATCCCCCCTCCTCCTTTTTGCTCTTATACCATTTGAATTACATGCAAGTATTAAGGTCAGTTCTAGGTTGAGGGACTAGCAATAAAATAGATGTGAATTCTTATAAGCCCAAGATTTTTGCAACAACATAAGCTCTTTTATACCCCAGAAACATTAAGCAATATATTTCAAATTTATTCATTTTCAATGGTAATTTCCATTTATGAAGCTGATTTAGAAACTTAGACCCAACTGTGTAACTGATTTTAAGCATTTTATTTTCCATTAATTGATTTATTCATTTTACATCCTAATTGCTGCCTCCCCTCCTAATCCCCCCTCACTCAATTCCTCCTTTTATCCCTACTTTCCTTCTCCTAATAGAGGGTGGATACTCCCCCTGGATATCCCATCTCTCTAGCACATCAAGTTGGAGTCAAGCATCCTCTTCAGTGGGACCTTTCTTCTTGTTTAGCTTCTTTGAATATGTGAAGTGTAGAGTGAGTATCCTGTACTTTATGGCTAATATCCACTTATAACTGAGTATATATCATGCATGCCCTTTTGGGCATGGGTTACCTCACTCAAGATGATATTTTCTAGTTTCATCCATTTGCCTGAAAAAAAAAAATTAGAAAGTCTTCAGTTTTAAAAACTGAGTAGTATTACACTGTGCAAATGAACAACATTTTCTTTATCCATTCTTTAGTTGAGGGACATCTGGGTTGTTTCCAGTTTCTGGTTATTATTAATAAGGCTGCTAAGAACATAGTGGAACACATGTCCGTGTGTGGTGGAGAATTTTTGGGTATATGCCCAGGAGTGGTATAACTGGGTCTTGAGGTAGAACTATTCCCTGTCTTCTGAGAAACTGTCCAATTGATTTCCAAAGTGGTTGTACAAGTTTGGACTCTCACCAACAATGGAGGAGTGTTCCTCTTGCTCCACATTTTTGCCAGGCTGTTGCTTGAGTTTTTGACCTTACCTATTCTGACACTTGTAAAATGGAATCTCAAGGTAGTTTTGATTTGCATTTCCCTGATGAATAAGGATGTTAAACATTTCTTTAAGTGTTTCTCGGCCATTCAATATTTCTCTATTGAGAATTCTATGTTTAGCTCTGTACCCCATTATTTAATTAGGTTATTTGGATTGTCTGTGTCTAATTTCTTGAGTTCTTTATAACTTATGGATATTAGCCCTCTGTGGGATGTGAGTTTGGTGAAGATCTTTTCCCAAACTCTAGGCTGACATTTTGTTCTATTGTTGGTGTCTTTTGTCTTACAGTTTCAGTTTCGTGAGGTTCTGTTTATCAATTGTTGATCTTAAAGCCTAAGCCATTGGTGTTGTCTTCAGGAACTTGTCTCCTGTACTAATGAGTTTGAGCCTATTTCCTACTTTCTATTTTATTAGATTTAGTGTATCTATTCTTATGTTGAGGCCTTTAATCCTCAATGGACTTGAGTGTTGTTCAGGGGGATAGATATGCATTATTCTACATGCAGACATCCAGTCACACCACCATCATTTGTTGGATGCTTTTGTTTTTACATTGTATAGTTTTGGTCTTTGTCAAAAACTATGTGCCCATAGGTCTGTAGGTGTATGTCAATTGGATTCTATTGATCAACCTGTTTGTTCCTATACCAATACCCTACAGTTTTTATTACTACTGAACCATAAGCATGGGAGATGTTTCCATCTTCCAACATCTTCCTCAATTTCTTTCTATTTATAGTATTTTTTCTATACTATTTATGGCTAATATGAAGGGTGTTGTTTATCTTATTTATGGCTAATGTGAAGGGTGTTTTTTCTCTATTTTTTTTTTTGCTTAATTTTTTTATCCAGCCACTTTGCCAAAGGTGTTTTTCAGCTGCAGGAATTCTATGAAAGAATTTTTGGGATCACTAACATATACTATTATATCATCTTGCAAATATTAATACTTTGTCTTCTTGCTTTCTAGTTTATATCCCTTTGATCTTCTTTAGTTGTCTTACTGTTATATCTAGGACTTCAAGAACTATATTGAATAGATATATAGGGAGAGAGTGGTCAGCCTTGTCTTGTCCCTGATTTTGGTGGAAATGCTTTAGGCTTCTCTCCACTTAATTTGATGTTGGCTACTGGCTTGCTGTGTACTGCTTTGATTGTGATTAAGTATGTGCCCTGTATCCCTGATCTCTCTGAGACTTTTAACATAAAGCGGTGTTGGATTTGTCAAAGGCTTTTTCAGCATCTAATGAGATAATCCTGTGATCTTTTCTTTCAGTTTGTTTTGATTCTGGATTACATTAATGGATTTTCATATACTGAACTATCCCTGCATCTCTGGGATGAAGCCTACTTGATCATGGTACATGATGTTTTTGATAACTTCCTGGATCCAGTTTGAGAATATTATTTCCTGTTTCTACATCTTTTGGATGAGTTTGATGCTTTTCTTCTCCTCCCCCTCTTCCTCCTCCTCCTCCTCCTCCTCCTCCTCCTCCTTCTTCCTCTTCCTCTTCCTCTTCCTCTTCCTCTTCCTCTTCCTCTTCCTCTTCCTCTTCCTCTTCTTCTTCTTCTTCTTCTTCTTCTTCTTCTTCTTCTTCTTCTTCTTCTTCTTCTTCTTCTTCTTTATTAGATATAGAAATGGCTATTCCAGCTTTCTTCTTAGGTCCATTTGCTTGTAAACCTTTTTTCCAGTTCTTTACACTAATACATCAACCGCTTCATGACATTTGCATCTGTTGTCCCTGTTTGCTTCCCTAGGTTTTTCATATCCAGGGTTCCTTCTATTTGTGTTTTTTGTTTGTTTGTTTGTTTGTTTCTATTTCCACTTTCAAATCTTGAACAGTTTGATTTCTTTCTCCTGTTCATTTGCATTTTTCTGTAATTTTAAGGTATTTGTTTCCTCTTTAAAAGTGTCTATCATAGTTATACAATTAAATTTAATGTCATGTTCTTGGCTTTCATATTTTGTTAGGATAGTTAGAGCTTGTGGTAGGAGAATACAGTGCTCTGAAGGTGTCATACTGCCTTGGCTTTTGTTAATTATGTTCCTATGCTCATCTTAAGACATCTGGTTGTCCCTGGATGTTCTTGTAATAGCAGGTATTGAGAAATGTTCTTACCTTTATGATCCTTGTATAGCAGGCTTCTTTTGAGTATTTTTAGGCTGAAAAATGGAACTCAAGGGGGCGATCTGTGAAAGTATTCTAGTAGTTGTGTGTACCTCTGTGGACAGGAAAGAAAAGGATTGGGGAGGAGAGTAGGAATGAAAGAAGGTAAGCAGAGAGGTGGCTTGAGAATAGAGGTCCTGAGGACAGCAGGCCTCTCACGGCAACTGGGATTCTTAATACTTCTTACACAATTATATTAGGCAGTTGTTTGAGCAAGAGCTAATCTGAACATAAGGATATTGTAGTGTGGACCACTTTCTCCTAAGTGAATAAAAACGATGTTGTAAATGAAGATATCAACCATAGAGAAGACAATTATAATAGGATTTACCCTCATAAGTACTGGGAAATTGAGACTACTCTTTTAAAGTAACCCTTCATAACCATGCGATCATTGAAGAACATTTGCTTTTTAATGGCTAGTAGGGGATATGACCCTGAAACAGTGTTAAGCATATTCTGTAAATCACAGAATCTGCCATGGTGAAATGATGATGGCAGTCTATCCAGAAGACCACACATCATCAACCATGAACCTGCTTTCCATCACTTCCCTCAAATTATTAATACACTCTTTGCCCTAGAACTGCTCAAGCTATCTAGTATGCCAGATTCCAGATATTGCTTGTTATTTTAAGCTGGAATGGAAGGCTGGTCCTCTCAGCCTGCCCTGTTTCTTTCTGAAGCCACTTTCAGAGTGGTGTCCATGATCACATTTGTTCTTTATAAATTGCATTTTTTTTTTGTTACTGTGCTATCTTATTGCCAGATATTTGCCTCAAGCCTCCACTTGAATATTAGGAGAAAAAGATCTTTTCTTCAGCTCCTGCCCTGGATATATCTTTGAATAACTGCATTTCTAGAAAGATAACCTTATTCTAGCTGCCTGCATTTTCAAGCTTTCAATTTTCTCCCTAAGGAGACAAGCCCTCATTATTTAAAGAAATAGCTATAGAGTCACTAGTGACCTATCCTTACCAACTCAACCTAGCAATTATCCACATAGCAGGTACCTTTTTAATTGGAAATTCTGGAGCCCTGGAATCATTTCACTGCATTCTCCCAATGCATGTAGTCAGTAAAAAATAATTCTCAGTGTCCACTCCAGTGTCCCTAGCCATACCTGGCATTCCCACCCCAGTGTCTACTCTGTGGCATTACAACATGTCAATGGCTAGCTTTGCCATCCCCCCTCCCCATCTTGACCTTTTGTTGACATTTCTCAGTTTGTTAAGGATGCTATCCTTAGTCACAGTCTGAGAAAACACAAATGAAGAATTTACCAGCCTTTTTCCATCTGCATCATCCTGGTGCCAGAATATTTTTTTTCTCAAATGGAAAATAAGACACAGTCAAAGCTGTATTTTTAATTCCTCAGTGCTTTCTCACAGCTTTCAAAAGAAAAGCCAAAATATTTAACACAGAAGCCCTTATGGAAGGATCTGTGCTAAATTTTCTGCCTCCCTGCTTCTTGACCTTCCTGTACAGGTGTGTTTCATTCTCTCTGTTCCAAGAAGACTTTAGCTCCCAGAATCTTCCACACTCTTCCATTTGCACAATAGGCTGCTCTCCATAAGTCCAACTCACCCTTTGTCTTCAAACCCATTTCAAGGAACCTCTCCACTGTAAACTTTCTTCTGAGGATTTATTTCTCTCCTCTGATATCCCAGCCTCCCTCTCTACTTTGAATTTAAGCTCTAGGGGCTGCTATGAAAGATTTTCTAATTAGCTTTAAAGTCTTTTGAAGATTTGTGTGGTGTTCTATGTTTGTTTTAATCACTGGGATCGTTACTAAGTCACAACATCTGTACAGATTAAGCATTGGAGATGGTCATGTAATATTATAGTTGGTCTAGTGAATCTTGAAGAGAAGCAGAATGCCCTTATGCAGAGTCTGGAGTGCAATGACTGCCCCCTGACTGTGTTCACCTCATAGGCCCAGTGACTACCACTTTTTCTCAAATGCACACTATTAAATGACTCAGAATAATCTTTGATACTGCTGTGATAATTCATTGTCCTTATCAACATGTTATTAATTTAACATAAATTTATGATTGTTATGATCAGCTAACATGAGACATTTTTTTTAAATGGAAAGACCTGTTATTAATTCTTCAGGTCCCAAGCTGATTAGGGTAAAAACTGAAAATATCAAATACCATCTGCAAGTATTGAAACAAACTTTAGACTGTTTGCTCCTTTCTGTTATAGGCAAGACATTTTGAGTTTAAAGTTAGAAAAACAATTGAATAGTAAAGTTCTAAGAGCTTATTGACAAAACTCTTTAATTCAGAGCTACATTAACTAGCCCCCACAAAGGACTGTGCAATTTAAAGTAAGAGAATATACATAATAGAGAAGTGACCCTGACTGATTTACCCTGCTGAAATCAAGTACTCTGGCAAAGGTCTCAGTCTTCTTCTGAAAGCATTAGCAGATGTCTGGTGGTGGAGCCCAAGAGCAGGCAACTACAGAGGAAAGTAGAGTTAAATCAAGATGCATTAAAATTTTTTTTCTTTCTTTCTTTAAAAAAGATTGACTTTTATTTTTATTTATGTGTATGTTTTTATGTCTCTGTATTTTCTCTATAACCATGATTACTCATGAGGAACAGAAGACTGTGTGGGATACCCTCTATCTGATATCACAGGCAATTATGAACCACCTGATGTGGGGTGTGTACCAAGAGCTTATTGAGGAACTCTGGTCTTCTGGAACCTCAGCTAGTATCCCTAACCTTGAAGCCTTCCTTTTAAGGAAGCACATGTTTTGGATACAGGGATGCTATGAGACACAGGATATGGGTCAGGAAGGAGTCTTGATGTCTCCTTCCTCTAGACCTCTCAACCACAGACTAAGCAATTTACCAAGAATCTGAGAGCCTTACTTTCTACTTCTATAAATTAAAGTAAAATTCATCTAAAACTCACAAGACTGATATGGATATTATAACTTCAGAATACAAATACATTTTTAGGAGCTGGAGAGATGGCTCAGCAGTTAAGAGCACTTGACTGCTCTTCCAGAGGTCCTGAATTCAATTCCCAGCAACCACATGGTGTTTTACAACCATCTGTATGGAATCTGTTGACCTCTTCTGACATGTCTGAAGACAGCTACAGTGTATTCATATACATAAAATAAAGAAATAAGTCTTTTAAAAATACATTTTTAATTTGATTTAATTTTTTTATTCACTTTACATTCTGCTCATTACCCCATCTCATAATCCTTACCCAATTCCCCCTCCTCTTCTCCTTGAGTAAGTGGGGACCCCCTGGGTCTCCTCCTACCCTGGCACTTCAAGTCTCTGTGAGGTTAGGATCTTCTTCTCCCATTGAGGCCAGACAAGGCAGCCCAGATAGAAGAACATATCCCTCTTAAAGGCAACAGCTTTTAGGATAGCCCTATTCCAGTTGTTGAGAGACTCACATGAAGACCAAGCTGCATGTCTGCTACATATGTGCAGAGAGGCATAGGTCCAACCTGTGAATGTTCTTCAGTTGGTGGTTCAGACTCTGAGAGTCCCAAGGGTCCAGGTTAGTTGACTCTGTTGGTCTTCCTGTGGAGTTCCTATCTTCCAGGCTCACAATTCTTCTTCCAATGGTTCCATAAGAGTCCCCAAGCTCCATCCACTGTTTGGCTCTGGTGTCTTTATCTGTCTGAGTCAGCAGCTGGGTGGAGCCTCTCAGAGGATAACATGTTTCTGTCTGTAAGCACAACAGAGTATCATTAATAGTTTTAGGGATTGGTGCTTGCCCATGGGATAGGTCTTAAGTACAAATACAGTTTTAAAGTATGTATAAGTATAGATAAATACACACAAATATATTATATATATATATATATATATATATATATATATATATACACTCTGTATATGTATGAAATATATATACATATATGTGTGTACACACATAGACACATGCAGGCACGCACATACTAACTATGTTGTTCCTTCACCCTTTTAGTTTCCATGCAACTTTTTGGAAACTCGATACTCTGTCAAAACAATCAAAACTACCTGATTTTTACAAAGGTTACTCTCAGTAAGTTTGGATTCTTAGATTAGGCCTTCCTATATTCCTGGCTTCTCACTTATGGCTCTTGTTTTTTGCAATGAAAATTTCAGAAAAATAATGACTTTCTGTTCCCTTATTTGTCATTTGGCCTGGCGTTTACAGTCATCACTTGTCTCTACAGTGGACTTAAAGTGGAAAGGAATAAAGATGAAAGGGATGAATGTGCCATGTCAGTCTTTAGTTAGAAGCTGATTTTTCTGGCCCAAAACAAAATCTTACCATTTACGACTGCTGGGATCAGTACCTAGAGATGATGTGAGATGATGTGAGATGACTCATAAAAGGCACTTCATAAGAAGTATTCAGGACTCTATTCCTATCTCTATTTTCTATCTGGGCAAGTGTGACTAATGCAAACAATAGAATGTTTAGCATTTACAGGGTAGGGTCCTTCTCTGAATACAAAGGAGCAACACAGGTTTTATTTATAGACTCTAAACCCAATACATTTGAAACAAAGAAATTAGAAATGCGATTTTATGCAGTAATGTATGGCTCAAGAAAATACTGGCTGTGCCTGTCAGAGAATGAATCATTTCTCAGCCATTTGGACAGGATCAAATACAGAAATAGGAGGTAGTTGCCAGTGGGTCTTTGCCAGGAAGATGTTGGAGAGCAAAGACGCAGCTGTGAGGGTGCAAGGCTGTACCAGTATAGGGAATGAAGAATAGAAAAAAGAGAGGAGAAAGGGAGGAAGGGAAGGATGCAGGGAGGGAGGGAGATAGGAGAGGGGTATATTCATAAATGGAGTTATTTGCTTGAGATAAACGAAACAGGAATAGAAGGGCCTCTGTAACTTGCATTAGAACACTCCATTAGACAGGAAGCAAAAGAAAGAGAAACAAAATGGAGGGGTAGGATAAGGGGAGAGTGGAATGAAGGGAGAAAGGAGAAACTTTGGGTGCTGCTTTAAATATGAACTCAGCAAAGAGAAAGAAAACATACAGAAGTGAAGCCATATAAGAGACCACTCTGAGCACCTGAATTCTAATTTACCTGTAGGTCAGGTGGCTCTCAACAAGGAGAAAGTGGGCATGAGAGCCAGAAGAAACATGTCAATAAGCACCTGTGCAGTGCCCTGGGGAATTGTGGGTATTGCCAGGAGATTCAGATTGATAAAATGAATCAATCCAATACAACAACAAAGCAGAAAAAGGAAGAACCTGCCTCTCCACTCCCTCAAAAACAAAACTTATTAACTGCTTTAAATATATATCATGTTACTGATATGATGTCTTCTTTAAAAAAAAATCAGTTGTTTTTGTTAGAACTTCTCTCATTGTGCATTCTTTTGTCCTGGGCTTTGCATAAATTGTGATGTGAAGGCAAGTGTGCAGAGAACATTCCAAAGCAGAATTGTGTGGCTATGCAGAAGAAGCTTCTTCCACAAGCATAGCCGCACACATGGTTTGTACCTGGGGTTTCGTTAGGGAGGGGATACAATCAGGATACTTGCACTTCTCTCCAGGTTAGTGTGTTTTTATCCTAGCCTCAGAGTGATGACATAGGGAAATGAGTTCTTTAAGAGATTGCGAGTGCTGGAGAGTCCCTGCTTGCCCTTTGTACCATGGAGTTGCACAGGGTGGGGATACACCTATGAATCAGGAACTGAGCCTCTTTATCTGTACTTATTAGGTTCCAGAATAAGGAAGAATGGGTTTCTGTCAGTTATAAGTACCCTCCCCCAACCCCCGACACACACAGGTTATAACAAGTTTCCAACATCATCTTGAAAAGACATAGAAAGAAACTCCCTTATATTCTCATATCATCGTCTTATAGCAGTGATCACCAACGACAGAACACTAGCAGAAATAACACCATTATATGGGCGAAGGGCAAGAGAAAACACTGGCATGATGACTCTGCTGTCTGCACACAAACCACTAGTTCAGTCCACATAGGAAAGGGAGTCATGAAGTTCAGAATGGAGCCATGGGATAAGGATCTCTAATCATATGAAAGAAGGCTTGAAACAATTGTAACATGCAGTAAGAAAATGCTCATGACTGACTGCCATAATATGGTTTCAGAAACAAGTGGAGAACCATTGTCTGAGAAGTAAAAATCTTTATTAGTGCTTAATTTATTTAGAAGACATATTTCCCAACCTGAAATACACCAGTCCTCAACATATTCTATGTAAGAGGTTTATGATAAACTTCAAGGAAGAGACATTTCTTTACTTGTATTCTGTAGCTTCTGAAAATTGTAGTTATGTAGTGCTCTATAACACATACACATATACAAACACACAATTATTGCATATGTCAGAAGTGCCAGCAGCTCCATTATAATTGTCTTAATGTATTTTACTCACCACAGTCTGAAAAGAACAGTCAAATAAGTTTTTCTTTGTACCTTTAAAAAATTAAATTTGCAAAAATCTTTCTATATTTAAAAATATACATCTTTGAACAATGTTGCTCCTGCAATTTCAAGTCTCTTATAGTTCCAAGACCCTAAAATATAATAAAAGGTAGCAGTACAAATGGAAAATTCTCTAGTTTGCAATTGACCTTGTGTTTGTGCATTTCTAGGATCTCTAGGAGAACGTTTTTCTTGGGGTAACAGGGTGTTCTTAGACTGAAACATACACTTGAAGTTAGGACTATATATATATATATATATATATATATATATATTCTATGATATATATTACATCATATATATATAATACATATATTTCTGTGTATGTGTATATGTCTATTATATATAATACATATTACATATATTTAATATTATATATGTGCATGTATATATGCAAGTATAATATATATAGGACTTACACTCTAAACAAAAGGAAATTATGTTCATGATATAAATTGGGTCTCAAAGACCTCATTAGCAAACTCTGAAATCTCAATTAATCTCATGTTCATACTATCCAATGACAGCAATTAGCAATGGTAAATTGATACCTGAAAATGTACAAAAACCAGCTACTCTGATTTTATTATGACTCTAATATACTCCTGTACCACTATACACTAACACCTCGTACTTTGTATTTCTCCCACCAACAGATTCAGTCCTTTTCTTTGTTTTACTATGGTAAGACTGCCATATTCCTGACTATTTAGCCCTAAGCCTTGCTAGAAATGACTTGGCAACTTTGCCACCTTGTTCTTTGCAGTGTTCTTCCCTCACCTCATAATCAAAAATAAATCTCCAAGGCTCACACTATGTATTATTCATTCATCCATTTTTTTTCATTCTCTCAATTAGTAGAATTTAGTCCAGTTCCTTGTGTAATTTAGGCGAACACTTAACCCACAGAGATAGAACCTTTTTCCTCTTTCTACATTTGATTTGGGACAAGATCTCACTATGTTGCCTTGAGTGGTATAGAACCATTTTTCTGTTCCAGGTCAACCTCAAGCTTGCAATCCTCCTGCCCCATACTCTCCTGCCCCATATTCCCAAATCATTAGAATTATAAGCCTGGGCTGCCACGTCTGGCTTTACATTGATTTAAAATACATGAACCAAGTGAAGCCTCCAGAATAAGACAGAAGGAGAGAAAGAGAGAGGAGAAAGGAGCCCTGGGAGCTACAAAATTTTGAGGTTTCACTAGTAAGAAACTTTCAGTGATTTTTCAGGGAAAGCATAGTCATGTTGATGACGAGGTGAAGAGAAGAAGGCTTCCTAAAGAGAGCAAGTGATCATCAGGTCACAGGTGACTGAAGCTCTTGTGGAATAAGATCAGAAATGGACCACCAGATTTGGAAAAATAAAACCCAGGCTAATGGATGGAGAAAAATGAACATTTTCACTGTATGCTTGTGGGAGAAGAGTCTTGATTCAGGGTGCATAAGGAAAAAGCACTCTGATTTAAAGATTTAGGCTGGGAATGGATGAGATAATGGTTTGCATGGGTGCATGACAAAAAAGTTTTTGTAAAAGAAATGTGGACAGCTCTAACATGTGTTTGTAAGTACCCAGTGAGTAGTCCTCTGGGTGAGTAACTTGATTTCATAAAGAATATCGAAGAGATTACAAAAGTCCCAGAAGCACCTTTCAGTGGTCTAGACGAGTGTTTTGAGCAGGGTGGAGAAGAGGAGAAGGGAGAGTGGGTGATGGGGGTCATGAGGTGGTTGGTTTGCTGCTGGACAGTGCTGAAGAGGTTTGAGTTGAAGAGGTTTTCTGATGATTTGGTTTTTAACAAACAAAATTAAGATAGGTATGGCTGAAAATGATGAAAAGCCTTTTAGATACTGGGAAAAACAGAAGCAGTCACTAAGTAGTGTGGAGACTAGAAAATGGGGATAGTGTTGGTGGCAGAAGTCCTGACCTTCTAGTGCCCATCCAATCATGAAGTCATCAGCTCTGATTTTATATCTAGAATACTATGCCACACTTGTAAGCCTTACGTTTAGTCATACATATCTTAATTGAAATATAGTAACTTGTATATATTTATGCAATATAGTGTGGAATGTCTACCCATATAACAACTTGTAATGGTCAAATCAGAATAGTAGGTATACATGTCACTTGAGACACATGATTTCTTTGTACTGAGAACATTCAAAGTCTTTGTATTCACTATATTGAAATTCTCGACCAATAAGCTGTCATTATCTGTCTATAGTGTAGTAGAACTCTCCTTCAACCCAATCATACCTGTTTCTTATTAATAATATTTTGATATGCATATATAATGTCCCAACTTCTCTGTAAGCCATGGAAGGGAGAGTCCAAAGCATATACTACTTTGCATCTTCTTCCAGCTCATAATTTAGTGCTCTGGGAAGCAGGTACTACATATACATTAGAGAAATTGAACACTAGAGGTTAAATTGTACATTATGGGTAAGACAAATATTTCTTTTCTCTGTAGCTGTTTAATAGGTGCTCACACATGTTATTTCTGTCTCTCCTTTAGTAGATCCCATCTCTGGGATCTACTAGAAATCTTCTGCTCACCTCTTTTACTAACATCTGTTCTCTTGCTAAAGGGAACACTGATCTGAGCTTTTGTTGCTAGACTTCCATTTTCCTTTGGTGAAAAGCAGCAGACCAGTTCCATTTCAGATATTGCTGTTACTCGCATTCATCTACCTCAATAACTTTTCATCTTTAGCCTTATGGTAGCAACCGACATAGACAAAGAAAAACATTGTCCCTCATCTTTCCAAACACATTTCTCAAAGTTGACTGATGCCAGCAAGACTGATGTTACCTAAGAGCTTATCAGAAACAAAGAATATTATTTTCAAACATGTACACTAATAATCTACCATTAAATATAAAAGTAAATTTTTAGGAAAACAACTATAGGCACATGGTTCCACTCCATCATCACCACATATAAATCTGCCCTTTAACAAGATGCACAGGTAATGACTTGCAAGCAACCAAGACTCAATTAGCATATTAGATAATGAGAGAGGCTTATAAATAAGGTCATCCAGCTGTGCTAAAAGAACCCTTTGCAGAATATACAACACTGCTTTGATCTTTGTTCATGAACCACATACAGCACACAGACTTAGCTATCTGCTGAGCTTAAAAAGTCAGAAAACTCTCAGTAACTAGGAGGATAGCTGAGCTCTGTTTAATGGAGGTTGACACTTCTTGTGAACTATACTTAAGAAACTGACAGTGAAAAATCTGATCACAGAATCAAGATGTATTTAGTAAACCATTAATGCTCTGTATTAAGTTTGCTTACTGTAGGCCTCTGATGCATGCCTGGAAAAACAGCTGGGGTTCAAAGCGGTAACAACAGCATATTCAGAAGAGTAATCTGTACCTGCCTCAAAACTCCTAAGCACAGAATTGTTCCTTTGGTAAAATACCGCTCATTAGCTTATGAACCACACAGCTGATGTAAGATATAAGCTCAGAATGGGGTAATTCTATTACAGAACAAATAAAATGGATGAGAACATTTGTATTCAATTTGTGTGTTATAAAACAATAGAGTTGCTTGTACATCTACCAAAGAGTTACTGTCTACTCAATTCTATCATGTACTTAGAAAATCGATTTTAAAAATTCAAAATGTGTTTTGCTGTCACATAGAATTGAGTAACAACCATAGATGAGGCTCTTCCTGACCTAATTGACCTTTATTTTCAGGAGGAGGATAAGTCTCTGGATAAGGAGTTCTGAGCATGTTAGAATGAATCCTGACAAGTGTATGGCCTTTCTGAGGAGATGAAGACAAACATATGTTTTCCCATGAAAGGCTAGCTTAGCAAACCAGTGAGGTTTTTGAGGATCCTTACAGGGGTATCCTGATTCAGAGGCAGCTTCATACCATAGGTGACTGCTCTTGAAAGCTATCTCCCTAGAGCTTCCTGCCCAGCAACTTTTTATGGCTTTTATAACCTTGTAAGAGGTTTGAGGATCTATAACTTTCTGAGCGTTCCAGCCTTGTAAGTTGTATTAGCTTCCTTCTGACTGAGAAACTACAGGGTTGACACCTCAATCAAGCAAATCAGACCACACAGCTATATCTATTTCAGAAAAGCAAAATAGACATTTGAAAAATAAGAGCAATGAATCTCCCTTGTTGAAAGTTCAGAAACCAATGAAATAGAGACAATTACTCTTGCATCTAACCACTTAGAGATAACCAGTATGTCCCTAGGGAACTCAGTATGCATGGCCTTGCTACACAGCATCAGAGAACCCAAACTGAAACTTCAGTCAGACTGCAGCATCTCTCACAGCAGTACATATTGATAGGATACAAAGATGTTGGAATGGAAAAGGTCCCTATTGCTCAGGTGTTTGAACAGTTGGTTGATCCTAGCTGGTACCCTGTTTTGTTAGGCTGAGGATTCTTTCAGAGATGGAGGACATAGGAGCACCTCCCTCCTGTCTGACTCTGTTTCCTGGTCCACAGAGATATGAATGGGCTGTACTTCAGCTGCTTGCATCTGCCACCACTAAAAGATCTCTACTCACTGCGTCCCTTCTCACCACAGTAACCTACATCCCCAGAACCATGAACTGAATTAAACCACTCTTCCCTCTCACATTGCTTTCCTTAGGTGTTTGATCACAGAAACAGGGACAAATAATTCAATGTAGTTCTTAAACAAGAGCCCTGTGGTTTGCTGTCATTGGCACACATTCTCATATGCAGCTCATATATAGTAGCTATTTGAAGTTGGTAATTTCGTGCTGAATTCTAACTTCTAGAACTGATAGTCTCATTATTGTGATTATTATGATTCATTTCCTATTTCCTGGCTTTTTCTCACTTTTCTAGATAACACAATACACATTGTTTTGCTTTACTGTGATTGAATTAATACACCTTTAGATGTATATGTGTGGAGCGGTGGGCTGTGAGAGGCAGCTGGGAACCTGGTCTGGCTTCAAACCCTGGAGACCCTCAGGGATGTAGGAGTTTGGCCTTGTTCCTGAGACCCCTGGTTGCTTTCACATAGCCACAGACCTCTACAGCCCCTCCCAAAGAGAGGTTTGTGGCCATCAGTCACATAGCACAGGTAGAGGGCATGACTACAGGCTGGAGAGCCTCAAGATATCTCCATATTTGTGAGATACCTAAAGGCCAGAGGGCACAGCCAATTAAGCATTCCTTCATAGACCCTCCTCTTTGCAAAAGGTATTTAACCCCAGGCTCTACCTGAGAATAGGGGTATAGCTTCATCCATTTTTCCGCCATGACAATAAACATTTTAAGACTATGGACTATTTCTCTTTTGGGGGGCCTGCTATGGGGAACCATGGAAAAGGTCAGCTACCAAGCCTCCTTCTAATCTCCTGCTGACGACCTCTCTACATTTCAGCCACGGAAGCAACCAACTCAAGTGAGCTAGCAGAGCTAGCCATGACCCAGCCAAGCAAGTCACAGCCAAGAGTCTCATTCCCCGCAGGGCACCACCAGAGCTCATCTTCTCCCCGTTACCCCTTCAGCTGCTGGTCATTCCAGCCCATACACCCCATCTCAGTCCTTCCACAGCCTCTCAACAGTGCCTGAAAGCCTAAGGGCTTGAGACTAGTTAGTTCCAGGCTGCCCCTTGACCCGAAGATCCCCAACCCAAGAGCTCCAGGCCCCACGAGGTCTCAGGCTGTGTTCTCTCCACCCCTGGAGCTGAGCCCTGCGGCTTCTCACAGTCCAATCTGCCCGGGTGTGGAGTAAACAGAGTCAAATTCTCGAGTCTCTGCCTCCCTGAGCCACAGCCTCAGCCCCTTGGGGCAGCGGACACATGAGACCCACAACTCAACCCACAGGATCATGCCCACGAGCATGCCACAGACCAACATATATTGTGTGTGTATGAACATGCCAAAATAAATGTATCCTAATGAACACACACGTTAATGTTTTTCTGTAAAGAAAGGAGAAAGACAGGCAGGCAGACAGAGAGAGAGAAAGAAGGAAAGAAGGAAGGAAGGAAAGAAAGGAAGGAAGGAAGGAAGGAAGGAAGGAAGGAAGGAAGGAAGGAAGGTAGGTTAAGCTTTGTCCTTCAATAGTTTTCCCTTTGGTCCTCTCCCAACAGAAAGAACAGGCTTTTTTCCTGTGCGAAAGTTATTAAATAAAAATCAAATGATACGATGCATTCAGTAGGCATAGCCATTTCTAATTATTTCATATCTCCCTACCATAAAATGCATTTAGAAACCTAGTTACCATTTTTCAATTAGTTCATATGATAACAGTTTGTAAGCAGAAAAAATTATTAGTCAATATAAAATGGGCATTTGTTTTCTGTAAGAATGGCTGTGGATCAAATAGCTTTCTTGGCATTACTTGAAGCTGATATATTTAAGTTTTTACTTTACTTACGTATTTATACATTTTGAAATAAAAGGTCTAGTTTTGTAACCTTGGTTGGCCTAGAGCTTACAATGTTTCTTAGGTTGGGCAAAGCCATCTGCCTCTTCAGACATGGGATTCCACACATGAACAACTGTGTCCCCTTGAAACTGGCCCATTATCAAGCATAAAGAAATCACTTTAATAGTTTCACCTTTTTTGTATAGTTTTAAGGGCATTATTTATGATGTTATAAAAACAAGTGAAAATGACCAAGAAAGAATATTGATACGAGAATTGATTTTCTCTTATTTAACCTTTACATACTTAAAGCATTTTAGAACCAAAGCAAGGAAATGTCTTCACCAAGTTCATTGGGTTAGACGTAGTGACTGCACAGGTCTACTTACTGACCCCTTGTACTTTAAATGTTATCCTACTAGTTAAATAATATTTTACAAATTGGATGTAACAAAATGGCGACCTATATAAGTGAAGCTTATCTTAGGCAACACAGAATCCTTTCAGGCTGCCCCTATCAGGAGAAGAAGCTGCCTGTCTGCCAGGCTCTAAGCTGTCAATCAGTCCTCACGGGAACCTGAGCTGGGCCAAATGTCCAAATAATGTTGGCTATAGGAGTCCAGCTTTGACCTTACCTCCAATCCTGTTAGAAAAGGAATGGGTGATACTTTAGTTACGTACATTAAGAGCACCAAGTCCATTGCCAAGAGAGCTCCCCAACAGTGCTGTGGTCCTTCATGGGCTGCTGAGGATACAGTGGCCTGAAAAGACCACACAATTGCTCCTCTAATAAACATGGCTGTGGGAGGCCCTGGTGTGTGGTGATTTGTTATTGCCATGTGTTTCTCTGTATCCACCTACAGATGTTCCAGCAGCACAGCAAGCATTTCTAGGTGGGTTTAGTATTACTGAGAACTATGTCTACCTCTGTACCTCTTAGACCTTTTATTCTTATGCAGTTGTCATGGTGATACACAATTTCTTACAATAACTTGCTAGCTGTCTCTCACTTGATTCTTTGCTTTTCTTTCCTATAATTGTCCAGGCTACATTCTTATAGACTCCAATAAAGTACTCCTATATCCTCTGTTTTCCAGTTGGTTTTAGCAAATGAGAAGAGCCAGGAAGTTATGGAAGCAAGACTGGGCAGTAAAGTCAGGCTGGCAGGCTGCTGACACACTACCATGACTCTGATGACTCGTCTATTTTATCCCTCACTTTTCTTGGTGCGAATTGGCCATCCTTACCATCCTGTGCAGCCTTTTCTGTTAGTTACTCTTCTGTTGCTGTGATAGAACACCATTAACAAGATGAATTAGAGAAAACGCTTATTTGGGCTTATGGTTCTAGAGTTTCAAGTTCATAATGATGGAGGCAACATGAGAACAAGTAGCAGATATAGAGGTTGAAGACAGAAGCAGGGAGTTTACTTCTTGAGGCACATGCAAGCAGCAGAGATTGCTATGAGGAAGTAGGTGACGTGTTTTAACCTCAAAGCCTGTGACATTTTTCCTCTAGCAAGGCTGTACCACTTAAACCTCCCTAAATATCACTACCAACTGAGGATCAAGAATTAAAATGGCTAAGTCTATAAACAACATTTCTCACTAAAACATTCGTATACATCTAGATCTTCTCATTGTTGTTGTTATTATTACCTTTGTAAATTAATAACTCTAAAGATATTTTAATTGCATGTCCAAATCTTCCCATGAAGGACACTATTAGATGCACATCAGGACTAGCATTCTGACTAAAGAACATAGCTACACTGATTTTTTTTAAAGGAGTATCAGGAGATACAAACTTTTCAAAATGACATTTTTAACTGAACAAAGATTAAGCATCCATTTTTTTTTGTATGTAATCAATGTAATGCGCATAAATTTTTTAAAATTTCAGATTTAAGACCTTTGGAGCTTCTCTAAGACTATACTACTGAGATATAAGTGCAGTGAAATTTGTGGGAGTTGCTATGTATATTTGTTTTTAATCATAGCTGTAAATGGTAATAGTGGCATAGTGATTATAAGTATTAATTCTGGCAGTTCCTTTGAACTTTTCTTTGTTTGACATCTATCTCTGAAACTGATACACGAATGGATGCAGTTGCATAAGAGAATATTCACCTAAGAAGAAAGACTTACTGAAGGGTCCCAACACCACAATAGGAGTGAAATGAATATAATTTAAAGGTCTTTATTTCTCTGTCCTCCCCATGAGCTGGCATGGTTGTTAAGCAAACTGAGATGAATAATAACTGGTGGCTGATGAAGATGCTTGCATAATTAATTGCTGTACAGTTATCAAGACTTGCTCTGTAACTTTGTATGCATGCAGGTCATCCATAGCTTCATTATCTCCAGAAAATGTGAACTATGTTGCATTTTCTCATTCCATAGATTAAAGTCAAACCCAGGGGGAAATTATCCAGTAAATATTCCTTGTAAGAAAGGCTTTTAACTTTGCTGGATTAGTTTATCACTCACCTGACTGGAATCAGCAATCTCTTGATAGTCTGATTACAACACCAATTAAGAGCCAACTGGGCAGGAGAAGCAAACGAGTCTAAGAATAGATTTGAATAACTGTTTAATAATGAACTTGCAAAACTCAGTCCTCAATGCATTCAGATCACAGAGCAGAGTGTGTGTGTGTGTTGGGGGGGGGTAATAGGAAAGCTGAGTTTTTAATTATTTGGAGATATTGAACAACCACACATTATAGTACACCTTCTATTCATTCCTGTTGAAGCTTTTGAGAAGAGAAAAGTGCCATTAGGGTGTGTGTGTGTGTGTGTGTGTGTGTGTGTGTGTGTGTGTGTGTGTTAGTGTGTGTCTGAGAGAGATGGAGAGAGGGAAAGAGGGAGAGGGGGAGGGGGAGGAGAGAGAGGGGAGGGAGAGGGAGAGGGAGAGGGAGAGGGAGAGGGA
>JANHMN010000004.1:114941277-115024883 GCA_030674055.1 Rhabdomys pumilio
GTGTGTGTGTGTGTGTGTGTGTGTGTGTGTGTGTGTGTGTGTGTGTGATTTGTCTTAGGTATTTTTCCTCCAAGATGGAAGGTTTATTTATCTTTAGGGGAACCTGCTACACAACAGTTGTCCTCTGGAAATTTATGGTAAGACCCTGTTGCTGAAAATAGTATACACTTTGGTTACAGGACATGGGGAAATCAAATTGTTACTAACCATGAAGTTTCTTCCATGCTGGTTAGGTCTCATAATACCAGAAAGTTCTATCCAACCTATAGAAAAAGCTGAGTCATCCAGGGATTAGCCTTGAGAGTTACCATAATGACTCCCATGGCAAGCTATGTCTGTGAGTGTAATAGTGGCAGGAATATTATGGGGTTAACAAAATGCTTTTGGATTAGACTTAAGGTCTATTCCTCATGCAAAAATATATGCCTCGTATTAGCTATTTGACTATCTGGGCAAAACCTTGTGACTGGAAAGCTCATAGACCCCAAGGATCAATCTACATCTACATATATTTTGCTAAATTTATATAGAATTAAATTGCCATCTAAATTCTTATTCCTATTGCCATAGTTTAGTAGAGCTCTCAGACCTGATCAGAGAATGTTGGGCAGTGGACACTCATTAATTAAGAAACTCTCAATTACATTAAGTGAAAACATTAAGTGTCTGTTAGGCACTCAGCCATAAGTGGGATTCATTCATTGTAAAAGGTCAAGGAGGACCCTGGCAAAACAGTGTTTTCTGCACATGATATGACTGATGAACTCATGAACTTATCAGCAGCACTGTCTTGCACAGGACTAAGCCAGGCAACATTCCAGCATTGGGCAAGCTAAGAGCTATGAAGAACATACCTCTAGTTGATGGATGTTGCTAGAGGATGAAAAATCAGTCTTCCTTAAGGGTGTGCCACCATATGCTACTGAGTGGAGCCTACCCTTTTGTACATAAACAGTCCAACTGCACTCTGTAAGTCATTAAAAAAAGAGAATGGCATAAGATTGAGAAGGGGTGGGGAGATAGGGAGAAGATCTAGGAAGAGGTAGGGGAAGATTAAGCGATGAATGTGCTCAGAATATATTGTATACAGGTATGAAATTCTCAAATAATTGATAAAATACATCAAAAGTGCCACCAGTCTGTCATGCAGGTTGCCACTGAAATATTTTACACAGAAAAATGAGTGACATAATCAGAGTTGAATTTTAAATTGTGATATTGACTCCAGGGTTGAGAATAGATTGAAAGAGAGTAAGATTAGAAAACCAGGAAATGATTTAGAAGTCTATGGTACTGCAGTGAAGACATTATAATTAATCTGAAATTGTATAAGTGACTACAGGAATGAGCAGAGAGAGGACCTAGTACATCCATATGAAACTTACTAGAATTGATATAAACATGGAGAGGTACAGTGAGAGAGAATGATAACACTCAGATTTCTAGATGACTTTGTTGATGATGGTTAATGTTGAAAATGGTTAATGATGGAAATACAAATACAAGTTGACAATGTTAAGATTGTGGAGCTCAGATATTGTGGAAAGTGAAGACATCCGTTTAGGACATGTCAAACCCAGAGGGAGATGTCTAACAGGCAGCAGAGTATGTGCTTTGTCATTCAGAGGGAGAGAAATACGTGCTGTGGCATCTTAGACAGAATGAGTAGAAAAGAGATGACGTACAAAACAGGGAGAACAAGGTGATATGAAAGTGAAAGAGTAAACTCTTGATATTCAAATCCTAAGTAACTAAAGATTTGGGAGGGCTGTGGGAGAGATCATATTTCATTCAAATAGACAAATAAAGTCAAACAAAAGTCCTTTTCTGTGGAAATATCTCAAGTGCTTTTGTCCTAAAATGGGCAGAATGATAGCACCAGAGAAGTCCAGGAAGAAGCTGGTATCAGAGAAGAGACCTGGGTGTCTTCCTTCAACAATGGCTTAGACACCTCAAAAGCAACAGGACCTGAGTACCACTGACTTTCCTGCCTCTCTGACCACAGCCACTAGAGAGTTCCCTTTATACTCGTTTTTTTCGGTTTAGATAATCCCAATGAGCATGGAGTTCTACTGTCCACCTTGAAAACTGGGACACTGGCTTCTAAACTGGAGACTATTGCAGTGCTTTTTGAAATCTCCATGACTGTTATTTTATATATCATAAATCCTTCAGAAAATTGAAGAATTAAAAAATAATTGCATAGAATTATGAAATCCTGTTTATAGTCCTTTGGCAGCTTTAGACAATGAGTGTTACAACTTAGGACCTTGCGTTGTATTCTGTAATCACATTTTAAAATTGTATGTTTCTGAAACGTGAGTTACTTTAGCCTTTTAATTGGTGATTTTGAATGAAAGCTTTTATGATTCCAAGGCCCAGTTGTCCCCAAGTTCCCATATTTTGCAAGATTCTTACCAGCAGCCTTCATCCCGATTGTTTTCTTTTTACTTTAAGGAGAAGCCTGTGCTGGTGTTCTGCAATTCTGAGGTTGCCTCCAGCTAAGACTGTTCAGGGAAGATAAAGAAACCAATAAACAAGACAAGAAAAAGGAACTGACCAGTAAATCCACATTAAGAAATAACTGAAGATTTTATTAAAAATCCATTTGTGTGAAATGAATCCCTCTAAAATAAAAAGTTCTTCTGTGTTGTCTAAACTCAAACTTTAGAAAAATCAATTTTCAGTAGATGAGGCAATATTAGTTCTTCCTGTTCATAGCTGTCTTCATGTTAGTTAGACTGTTTGTACTAGAAACAAACAGTATCTAAACAATTTCAACTTTTCTATCATTTAAACAACAGACTCTGTGTGGAATTTTTTCTTTCAAAGTAGCTACCAAACCATATTTGAAATTTGCTATTATTTATCAGCTAATTGGGACACTCTTGTAAATATTTCATAAGCACACAATGAAAGTAATCAAAATGTCAAAAACCATTAGAAATTGAAATAATTCACAATTACATTTATTCAATAATATTCACTTAAGTGGATTGGCTAGTCAATATCCTACACTTAATTACATCCATTTGGATCCGTTTTACATAGTATTATACAAAACCAAATTACATCCTGCTGTGTGCCTTCTGCCAATCTAAATAACAGGAAGCAGGACTCTCACAATTAATTAAATCACTTTTTGTCATCTTCCATACTTAAGGTTAATTCTGTCATTGCTATTAATTTCTCCTAGAATTACAAATGGAAAAAAAATAGAAAGAATAAAACTGTGTGGCTTACCTGGGTATTATCAATCCCAGGACATCCAGAGGGAAACATCTTTGTTTTGCTTATCATTTTACTTCCTGAACCTTGAGTACTATTGAGCACACAGCATATTTGATGAACTCCTGTGGAATCTATGGCATTCTGTAAAATTTGCCTTGGTGACAACATAGCAGAAATAATCCTAACTTGAGATTTGGGACCTTTGGACAAAAGGACTCCAAACAGCCTTTGCTTCATCATGGATGAGCTGGCTGTAGAGAATGAGAGTATGATTACCCATCCCGTCTCTCTTTGAACATTCAGTGAACCACATGAGGAAATCTCTGTACATATCCACTTGGTAAAAATCATAGGGTAGAAAGCAGTAGCTGTAAATAATGCAGACCTCTATGTGTACGATGGATCTCTGTTTGTCTTGAGGTTCTAGTCATTTGCATCAATAAAGAGAGCTGGCATGTGCAACATTCTAAGCACTTTTGCTTAGTTCTGCAATTATTCACAAACTCTGGAATCACGGTGAAGGTCCAGGTCTACAGACATGCCTTTAGAGAAAACTTATGACTATCTTAGTTTTCCCATGTATTAAAGATGGTTTCTCAGCCCTCGGTCAACTACAAGAGCAGCATAAAAAACACAACACCCTATCACTTAGCAAGAATCCAGTCTTCTAATAAGGGTTCAGTGAAGGATTCTTCATTTCATATTGGAAATGGTCATTTCAATTACCTCTTCACAGAAATTAAGTTTGTCATTGGAAAACTGAGACAGTAGCCGATCAGTATTGACATTGATCACTATTCTGTATACCTTATAGAAATGAGCTTACCCATTCATTTTTGATGGCTCACATTTGAATAAATAATATCATAACATGAAGATATTGAGTCTTTAAAATAAGTACAGAATTTAAAGCTTCTCTTGTACTTAGTGATATATCATTGATGAAACATGGGTTTTAAAATACTGTCAAAATAATTTATTATTTTCTTAGCCTATGCATTTGTTGGTTTGGTTAATAATCTCATGCCCCCTGTGTATCAGTTGCCTGGAAAACTACTATCGTAGCTTCAGGAAGTGAAGTATTGCCTACTCATTTCTCTCCCTTATGCCTGCAGGCTACACTGTAATTCTCATCTGCCCTACTTTGCTCTGGACATATTTTTAAGTGTCAGAATGTTCTGCATATTTACATGGCAGTATATATCTGGAATGTGGAGGTTATGCCAGGCCCTTAGAATAGAGCAGTGACAAGGATGAAGGGGTGACAAGAGAGAGAGAGAGAGAGAAAGAGAGAGAGAGACAGAGAGAGAGAGAGAGAGAGAGAGAGAGAGAGAGAGAGAGAGAGAGATCTAATTCAGGATGAAGACCATGTTCTCAGTGGCCCCCTCTATAGGAAAAGACATCATTTTGCACTCTCCAGGTGTCCACTTCAGTCAGCAATCATTTGTGTCTCTATAGAATTCATTTCTCACTGGATTAGCTATTCTAAGAACACAAAGCTAACTAGTTATATAGCCCATAGCCAGCCCTAAGGACACTTGTTTCATTTCATTTCTGTATTTTACCAAGCTGGCCTCCAAAAAATGATTTACTCAGGTCTGTCTCTCCCATCCCTCGAAAACAAAGATGTACTCTGTAAAGACTCACCTTCACTGCCTCTTATATAAAGGAAATTAGGAATGGGGCAGCCCTGGATTGAGAGACCAGCTCTGGCTCTCGCCGGTTTTGTGTTAAGATTTTCAGATGAAGCTCATGACGCTCATCAGAAAGTGTCAAAATATGTAAGAAATGCTTAGGTCTCTGTATTTATTAAAACCTGTTTTCTTTGAGGGTGTTTATAGGAGGTTGCTTTTTAGTAGATTGTGGTGGATAGATAGGTACACAAAATGTCTGCTTTAATGTCATTATAAAAAAAGGAGGGGGGAATATAAATATAAACCTCAGGTGCCCTAACACAGCCCATGACACTAAGTGGAGGTAAACTGCCAGCTTTCTGTCTCTCATCATCCAGTCAATATGTGCACTGTGTTCTGGTGAGAGGAAAGGGAAAACTTTGTTCACCTTTTGTTGTATCCTCCGGGGCTAGCTGTCCAACTCAGGAGGCAGGATGGGGGATGGGGGTTCCTGCCTGCTAAGCTGAAATAAAACCACTCTTGATATCATGTTGTGGTTTGGAGGCAACAGGATTCCTGGGTTGAACACAGAAGCAGGAATCATGAGAACTGCTCTTTCTGCCACCTGGCTCTCCTGCTTATATAGTAAGTGACCTTGAGCAAACCACTTTCTTCCTCGTCTCCCTATTAAAGAAAACTAATTGATCTTGTGGTCATACTTCACAAAGATGTAATGAAGATGAGTAGAATACAATTAAAGCAGCTTCAAATAAGAACTCTACAGAGCACATAATTAGTTCTATAATCTATAAGTCTGAATAGTGCAGAGATATCTATATCATAATTAAATATTCAAGAAGTAGAGTTTATTTTTTTCCTCTCCAAGAAGAGAAAAGAATTCAACTATACTTCAGTTCATGTCAGTATAAATGGTGACTCGAGAAATCCCACAGGATTAAGTTATGGAAGACATGATACATATGGCGGCCTTAATACCATAGGCATTGATGAAATGATCAAATGTGATCAGTCAGCCAAGGATTCCACATGGAGGTACAAAACTATTTTTGAATAACAAAGAAAGCAACTCTGGTCAAAGGTTGTTAGAGGTGACATTTAGGTTCATAATCCAATTCTGGATGTGGACATATTATAAGGTAACATCAGGCACTAAAAATCTCTGAAAATCCATAATTTTAAGACTCCATGTGTGCTCTCTATGTCTACATCTCTCATCTAAAAGAGAAATGAATAGGAAACGGATCTGGGGCAGCTGAGAGAATGTGCTTGTGGACTGTGGGTCCTCTGAATCAATCCACTGGAGTCCCTAGGTACTTTGGGAACTTCCTGTTTTTATGACACAAACCCATCTAAGTCTGCCTGCGAGACTTTCTGCAGTAGAATAACATGATTTATCTATGCAAAGCATCTTTGCAAGCTTTTGGTGCATTTTCAGATTTTCCCAAGATTGGTGTAGAGATCACTGTAGAAACACAGTATTCTGTCAGTTGAAACACTGGGGGCATGTGTACAAATCTTTCTGGCTAGAGAGATTTACTGTATCAGTCTGATCTATCCTGTCCTAGCAGCATTTCCTTCACTGATGTAGGGCAGCAACAATGAGACAATGATCTATACTTAGTCATCACTTGTTTGTTCTGAGTCAGGCTGTCTTTATAGGGTAATGGTCCAAGGACAAAGCCTCTCCTTCTAAAAGACCTATTCTGTCAACATTTTACCCTATTTATTACCCCAGGGATTTCTGCATGGAGAAAAAACTTTCTCCTAATACATAGTTTGGAGTAGGTCCATTTTCCTCTGAGGCCTTTGGTGCATGTTCCCTGTATATGAAGTTTGTTTGTTCTTATTGTCCTTTGATTGAGAGCTGGTGGGCTCAGCTTTCTTGAAGAAATCCTACTTGTATTCCTGCACAAATGCTGATAGTTTTCACCCTTATCCAAGATTATTGTTCAGGAAGAATTCAGCATCTCTGAGTGCTGAGTTGAGTCCTCTCTATCTGAAACTAATGTATTTGAACCATCAAAAGAATTCTGATACAAAAGAAGCCAGTCTATCCTTTAACCTATGGTCATTTAGCCCTTACAACAGGCTCTTCTCCAAGCTTTCCATCTCCCAACCACTGGTAATTCCTAAGTGACAATGAGAAGCCACCATGTCACTCATGGTGGTTTCTGTAAATCACAGCATTGTTTCTTAACCTCCCCAGACAGTTCAATGAAGTCAAGGTCCATCATTCATGTAATTCTTGTTGAGTTGAACTTGTTCTTTTTACTGTGTCTTGCTTTCTTATCTATGCATATAATAGAATAAACCACGTGATTTATAATTATAAAATGCTAACATGTGTGAGATCTTGGACTGTCCATGTTGGGCATCTACATTTTTTGATAGTCTTATCCTACTTCACTTTATGACACAAAGCAGGAAGGCAGCAGATGTGTTCAGAAGCAAGCAAACACCAAAAGATTTGATTCATTACAGTCTACTAAGACAACTGGTCAAGGACCTTGGGAGTGAGAACTCAGTAGTGAGGGGAAAATATAACCCATTTATGAGTGCTCCTGCTGAATGATGCAGACACCTTCTACAGGGCCCCCTCCCAACTTTTCTGAAAATGGATTTAGCCATGCGATAAGGCTTGATGGGAACAAATTATATTCAAGCCAAAGCATTCTGATATTTTTTTAGAAGCTTATAAATCTCTCTGACCTGTACTACATATAATCTAATAAATGATTCCAAAATTTCTTTATGTCACTTTTTATGAGTTACTTAATAATTGGTTGATAATATTCATTAAAACATATTTGGATAAAGCAATTGAGAAGATATAATATCAATTTGCTAGGGAGATTATTCAATGATGAGAAAAATAATCTTTCTATTATATAAAAATGAATAATTTTATATGAAGAACACACATAGAAAACCATATATACTGAACAAAATATTAGTACTATAGTGACTATATGATTGAACTTATATGGAGATTCAGAAATAATGGCATTTCATTCTGATTTTATATATCCCAAAGTATTTTGCATGTAATATAGAACTGATGATCGATCCTTGAAATATGAACCAAATTTGATTGGACTGTATTTCAAATATCAATAAGCAATGTAGAGATAATGATGAAGACAAGTTATGGTCTAGGAACTGAAGTCATACTGGATAAGTATGTATGTACTGCTATAGCAAAAGATGGTTTTATGTATCAAAGAAGAGATAAAGTTGAAAAATCTTAGACCTGCAACTTATAAATATTATATTGAACTTAGAGTCACTTTAAATGGCAACTTTTGAGGAGATAGACCTGTGGTTTAGCAGAGTAATTGCTGTTTCAAAGTAACAGCATGCCAGATACCATCTCAGAAATTTAGATTGTGAGTTATGAGAGATGGAAACAGGCAAAAAAAATGAAATTAAGAGATATAAGAATTAACAGTGAAATATGAGAACCACATCTTACAATATAGGTGTGTTAGTTCAATAAGAAGTTGAAGGAAGGTCAAGAGGATCCCGGTGTTTTCTAGCTTGGGTGTCTAGGGAGTCCATGTGCATGGATAAAGAGCTATCACAAGTCACTCAACTAGCGAATTGAAGTTCTGCCTGTATTTCTGCCCAATGCTGGATGCATGTGTATTGGCTAACCCAGGTCCGAAAGGTTTAAGGCTACCCATCATTTGTCTTGATTTCATGATAATGAGATCAGATATTGAATAATTTCACCTTGTTCTTAAGTAGTGCTGTGAGGCTACCTTCAGACTTTCTCCTTTAGCTTTTTCTATGATGTACTATAAAATATCTTCAGTGAATATGATTGGGTGCTAAGAGAAAATAATTGTCAATGGATGAATCCAATCAACTATGTAAAGCAGAAATGTATCCTACCAGATACTCCTGTGTGAGCATTTGCTAAGTTAATGCACTGAAGTTACTTAGCAAGAGGATCAAGTTACATGAGCCAACAGACAAAAGAGTGCAACAGACAGTGAACATTTGGATCTCGGTGACAATACACTCCACATCATATATTTTCACTGTCTTCACTGGATACCTGGGCTGTGTACATGAGCCCACATATTGAACCTAAACCTATAAATGACAACTTATAAAGACACCCGACTGTAGTTCAACAAACAGTAAGGAATCAATATTCAAAATGTCAGCCTCCTTTTTCGTTAAAGTGAGGGAAACACTCATTTATTTCTCCTCTAAGACTAATATCCTTGTTGCTTGGATATTAGTGGGCCACTTGTCTCCTGGGTAAAGCTTTAAAGATTACATCCTCCCAATTGTGAATCACTGAATAGTTTCCTCTACTGGCACACTTAGATTAACATACTTTTAAAAATGTTACAGCTTTCAAACAAGTATTTCAAAAGTTTCTGTTTAAAATGTACCCAAAGCCCATTTCTGTAATGTTTAGAGGATGCTGATATTTACTGCCTAAGTATCTTATTGTATTGCTGACCTTATGCAAATTAAACCTACTTTCCTGTTCTCCTCAGAAACTTGTCATGGCCATATAGCAGGAAGGGACAATCATAAAGTCTGTCTCAGTTTTTTGGCCTCTTAGTTTTAAATATGGCTTACTCGTCTTTCGTTCTTGATTCGTTTTGCATGAAGCTCTAGGCTCCTAACATTGCTCCAACATCCCAACCACTCACTGCCAGAACACAGAGAACTGATGACTCAGTTCTCCCTTCAACCTTTCTCAGGCAAGGTTCCCCAGTGTAAACATCCAAGGCCCAAAGGAATTGAAATGTGCATTCCTTGTCCATTTGAGTGGTTGATGGGTAATTGTAGCTGCCTGCAGCCACGATCACCAGGTTCTCCTGAGAGGAAGCCTAGGGATTAATGGGAAGGAGGGCGAGAGAAACGTGGGGCCAAGACAAAGTATTCTGATCAAGGCCCGAAGTTTAATAATTTGTTTTCACATATAAAGGGGAAGCCCCCCCCCCCAGTCTCTTCTTGGTACCACCCAGGGGCTAGGTGAGGAGATAGTAGTCTGGAAGGTGTCAAGGCTAGCTCAGCAGGCAGTCCATTCTTCTTAGCTCTGTAGCAGACCTCAGGGTGCCAAGACTGGCAAGGCAATGCCTCCTTCTAGGTCCTATTGTTGTTTGGTCTTGCTGTGGTCAATGACTTGCAGGCCTGCTCAGGCCTGGGGGAAGGGCACAGGTAATGTTGGGAAGTTCCGATGAAATGGGCCACTATAAATGTCAGTTGTTGACTAGCATTTAGCTCTTGCTCATTGCTCACCTCTAACTAACCTTGTAATGCAGGTGGTCATGTGCTGATGACACCCCAAAAATCTGCTTTTGACGGAGGATCTCCTTTAGATTTTAGGGACATTTGTTATCTCAATATGGGCTACTTTTTAGTGTTGTTGTTGTGGCTGCTGCTGCTGTTGTCATTGCTGTTATTGTTTGATTGTTGTTGGTAGTGCTGGTAGTCATGATGATCATGGTGTTGTTGTTGTTGTTGTGTGTGTGTGTGTGTGTGTGTGTGTGTGTGTGTGTGTGAGAGAGAGAGAGAGAGAGAGAGACAGACAGACAGACAGACACAGAGAGACAGAGAGACAGAGAGAGACACACATACAGAAAAAGAAAACAAATGTATCTGTGTTGAAAGTACACATGCTACAGTGTATATGTGTCCATGTGGAGTTCAGTGGGTATATTCAGGTGTCAGTTCTCTCTCTTTCAACTGTTCTGGTGATCAAACTTAGTAAGACATTACTTTAAGATCTAAAAAGACTTATTTCTCTTTGTCACCTGTTTTCAGGCAAAGATCCCTGGAATTTAAACCCCTAAAGTCCAAAGGGTTGAAATATTCCCTATCCATCTGGAGTGGTTGATAGGCAGCATCCTTAGATAGGAAGTATGTGATAAGGATGAGCAATCTCACGGACCCTGAAATACATTTACAATATTTGGGCCAGCTGAAGAGATGCCTCTGTAGTCAAAGCAATAGTAACATAAGAGGGAAAACTGGATATTGGATCCCCAGATGCTGAGATGTCATGAGCCCCTGACTAATATTCCAGAACTCTGAAAGCAGATACCAAATCCCCAGAACTAATTTTTAAGTAAGACTAGCTTCTAGCAGTTCTGTCAAGCTCTGGGTCAAATTGAGAGGCCTATCTCAATATGTAAGTAGGGAACGATTTAAAAAGACATTTAAATATTAACCAGGGGCCTCCATAGGAACACATACACATATGTTCATGTGCACCTACATGCACAGTCATGTACCTATCCACATGCACATCTCACACAACTACAAATGAGTGTGGCTTAGTATTTTTAAACTTTCTTTTATTAGTTTTTAATAAACATTTAAAGAAATGTGCTTCATTACAGTATTTTCATTGTTATACTTTGTTCCGCTTCATTCTTTTTATTCATTTCCCTCTCCTGTCCCAGTGCCCTCTGACCTCTTGGCCCCTTGGTCTCCTTTCTTTCTCATGAATTCTCTTACATACATTTCCCCCTCTGCCCATCCCCTTATATCTAACAGTCTGCTTTATAGCTTTATGATCTACATACTTACAACATATACATCCATATATGCAAAAAAATCATTACCATGTGGAAGAAATCATGCAGCATTATCTTTTGAACATGGGTTACTTCACTGAATCTCCAATTCTATCCATTTTCCTCCAAACATCATAATTTCCATAGTTCTCTGGAGCTGAGTAACGTTCTATTCTGTACATGTGCCTCATTTTCTTTCTCCATTCATGTGTAGTAGGTTGGTTCTGTTTCTTAGCTGTTTTGAGTAGTGTATTGATAGATGTGGGTGTACAACTATGTGCAGTAAGACTTGGAGTCTGTCATGCATATACCCATGAGTGAATCGGCTCTGGCACACCTAGAAGCATATTAGAAATAGAAAATTCCAAGGCCTGCCTCAAAACTGAGTCAGAATCAGGATTTTAACAAGATTCCCAAGAAATCTGTAGCATAAGTTAGTTTGACAGCTTTAGAATAAAATATTTCAAGCTTTTAAAATTCTTTTGTGCATATATGAATGAGAGATGTGTATGTGCATATATGTTTGTATGTAAACATGTGTGCATGTGCCTTTATATGCATGTGCCTGTGGGAAACAAAGGCTAATGTCAGGTGTCTTCCTCAGCCAATGTCTACTGTATTTTTTTTTTTTGAACCTGAAACTTACTCACTCACCTAGACTGACTGGTCCATGTGCTATGGGGATCTGCCTGTCTCATCCCCATCCCCAGTACTGTGTTATCAAAGTGTGCCTCTGCCTATGACTTTTTATTTTGATGCTAGACATCAACTTAGATTCTAAAGCTTGTCTGACAAACATTTTTTACTGACGGATCCATCTCTCCAACTCAAAACATTTGTTTTAATATCCTTGAAAATACTACTTTGTCTTTCCTTTTCTCCTCACTAATATTGTTAGAGATTACTTGTTAAATTTCCTGTCATGAGTCTGAAGTTCCCTTATAGCTTACCAGTTATTTAGAGCATATCAACTAGTTCTTAGACTAAAGGGTTTAGTGGAAAGAAATAGAACCATGTTTCATGCCCCTTACTGCATGGCTTGTCTGACTTCTACCCTATGTACTACTGATTTGCTCCAAGGTTAACTCAATTAATCTAGATATTATGAGACCTCAATTTCAGGTTGAAGCCAGGGGATTGAAGTATCCAACTGGAGGGTTAGGTTTCCATCCATGATAAACATTCCAATCTGTTGATGAGAATTCTTTGTTTTGTCTTACTATGACTATAACAGTTAATACTAATACAACTCCATTGACATTCTTCTTCATCTAAACAAGCAGGAATCAGAGTCAGGGATCTGAGATCTTTAGCTACTGCTATATAAATGTGAGTAGATTTTTTCTGGTGAAGAATAATCCTTTCTTAATGGCTACAGTTTCCCTTAGGAAGTGGCCTGTGCCAGTATTCCATATGGTCCTCTTTAAAAGTCAACTTCAGAGGCTTCAAAATCCTCTAAAAAAAAAAACTAGAAGCCACCAGCATGCCTATGGTCAAAAGAACAGTCAGCTGGAGCCTTGAAAGTAGCAGTGTTACAATTTGTTTTAACTCCAGCAATAAAGGTGTAGTATGTGATAAAATCTTGTTTCTGTATTTTCTTGCTTTGTGGCTGTTATCTGTAGTTTCTTTCATTTTTAATGTTTCAAGCATTTTGAGGTTGACACCTGTCTGAGGCCCCTCACATGTACTCACATGTGCTTCCTTTCTTCAGACATATCTATATTTAATCATAAAATATGACTTTCTTTCACTTGCTTAGAACTATATACTGCAATTGTATTGATGTATGTAATTATATTCAGATATAGATATATGACTAACAATGTTATATATTGCATATACAAAGCAAAGAAGCAAAGCCCAGGAAAATCCTCATGAGTCCCCAAATACTGAGTCTTCCTCCTCCTTATGTGCAGAGTATGATAAATAGCTTTCTCTGTGTGTATCACTTCTTGAAGGAGCTTGTTACTTTTAAGCTATATGTTTTCTTCACTCTCACACATTTGAAATGTTTCAGTTTCTCTGCGAAATGGGTCAGAAACGGAAGAAGACAGGCTGTCTCACATCCTACTAATTCCTTTGGTAAACTGGGAGTTTTGAGATACTACTGGACAATGTTTAACCTTTAAAAGCATCCGTACCTGTACAAAAATATCCTGCTGTCATTCAAGTGTTCCTGATGATAGTTTCAAACTTGATTACTAAAACCAAAGATTTTGTGTCTTGAGAATAGAAACATATTCTCACTATAGAAACTTCACACACACTCCTTTCAACAGCAGAGATGTGCTTAATGTGTGGATGCAGATCCACTTGAAAGAATAAAAATATAAATTCAGATGTGAAATTGTACTGGGAAACAACATAGCTTATTCGTTTATTTTTTCTTTCTATGTTTATTTTTTAATGGGAAAGTAAAAAGTACAATGACTCCATGAGGTAAATTGTTATATATAAACCTTCTATTTTATAAGAAACATTACAAATTCAACTCTGCTAACCCAGTGTATTTTCATACATGGCTCAAACTTCAAACATCATTATTTTTTGAGATAATGATATTATTGAGTTCTGTACCTGATTATATTTTTCCTAATCCCCATGACAAAGGTATTTTTATTGGTATAGCTTTCTTGGTAGCCAGAATCAGACAAACAAGTAATTAAACAAAAAGACAGTAGATGTTCTAAGTGTGAGTCATATCTACAAATTAGGTAAAGAATGGCAACACAGTTTTCCAAGACACGCTGGTTCTCAGACAGACTGTTGGACTGGATAGCATACCTATCCTAAATTATGGGATGTGTTGAGTGCTTTCTTTAAGTCATATGTCCCATTGCTGAAGTTGTGGTGGGCTCAGGTCTCCAAAAGCACATCAGTCTCTAGGCAAAATCTTTGGAAAAGGGGAAAGAGAGAAAATGACATAGCAGAGGTAATGTGGCCAGTCGCACACATTCCTGCTGTGTAGCCATTGTGAATTGCAGCTAGCAGATGTGAGTTCACCCATCTCTTTCATATGTGAAGCAGTATAACTGTACTTCTATGTGGGATCAACTGTTTAGTGTGGCATGGATCTGAATGTCTTAGATTACTATACTTAAAAATGACCTAGAAGTAGATGAAGAAACACTTATCTATATGCCTGGACTTCATTAGACCATCAGGTAACTCAAAAAATCCTTTTTACCCAATTAAATGAAGAATTTCTTTCTTTAAAGTGACCACATACTTGTCTGTAGACAAGCAAGGAATTACTAGTTTAAATGCAATTAGGTGACTGATGCCTTGTTACCAATTAGCTTAACATGTGGGGAAGCAATAATTCTATCTCTACAGATTAATTTTTGTATCAACCAGATAAGCAGGTGGCGATGCTTGGAAATTCTAGTTGTGGAAGAGATCTCCAGAGGCTAATTTTTCAGGGGAAAGCCGTGGGAATCCTTTAATTCTGTAACTTCACTGAGCAGATCAAATGTCCTTGCCATGACATCCATGACCAATTACAGAGGCTCCAATTAGGGACAGTTAGTCAGGGAGAGGCATGCAGATCAGGAATATGGTTCTTACTAGGACATTCCTCAACTAATTCTAATGTACTGTAACTTACCACACTCAGCTTCTGCTCAGCCTTTCTGAAGTGAGCTTGTGTCTGAAAGCACAAAAGTTAAATATTTTTCATGTGAATGTTTCTGAGTTTCAGTTTGATCACTTGTAAAATGAGGTTACAGATATGTAACCTACATCTCAAAAGATTATCATTCCCATTAATATATGCAGAAGAGTTTTGTTACGTGCAAAGTAATATAAAAATAAAACAAAGTTTTGTATTTTCTTTCTATAGCAAGACTTCTATCTTGTGTCAGTCTTATTAAATGTTAGATGCCCTGTGAACCACCGACTATCACTGAATTCAGATTTCTTTTCATGATCTCTACATTACTATTTTTAAAACATTCCAATGGGTATTGATCAAAATAATTGAATAATTTATTATGAATCAAAGTTAAAATTTTTCTTATGACCGTTCTATTCAGGCAAAACACAGACATTTTTTTAAAACATGAAAAAATTCATCTAAAATTTATGATACCCACATTTATGCAACTAAAATTAGCAAAAGCAGGTCAAGTTTTCTTCCTTATAACCTGGAAGCGTGACTAGATTATGAGCATCGAGAACAAGGGTCTTTCAAACAGGCACTGTGGAAATTTTCCTGGCAACAGAAGGTCATAGGTTCTAAGAGTGCAGCTAAGAAGAGAGGGAGCCCTGTGTTAACCTCCATTTACTCTTTCCTATCTCATTGAACACTACAGACCACAGCCTCAGGATCATCTTAGCAAGAAATTCCCATGAAATCTGTGGTTATTTGCCATTTCTAGCTCATCAAGTCTCTTGGATTATGTATAGACCACAGTTAAAACAACTGTGCTTTCTAGAAAACACATATGGACCTTAGTATTTTGAATCTGTTTTTAAATTAGAAAAAAGGGTGGGGGATAATTTGATACTGGTTTTCCTACTACTCTGTGTATTATATTTACTTATTCAAAGTAGCCACATACAGAGAACATATTCTCTGCTCTCCTGGTACAATTATTCTCTGAGGATGGCTACAAGGAAAAGAGGAGACTACAGGGTATCATGTGGGGAATGAAAAGGAAGTAGCATTCCTAAATTGCCTTTTCATGCTAGACAGGTTTTTCTCTGCGGAGCATAATTCATTTCACAACCACCTTGAGAGGTGACAAGGACACCAATCTCCTATTATAAGAAATCAGATGGGCTAAATTGTAGAAGATACAGAAATTTATATCCATGAATGTAACGTGGTTAAAAGCTTAGGTCAGAACATGGATTGAAAATTAGTTGTCTTAGGAGTCTACTCAAATACTCAATCATTCTAAAATAATAAATAAATAAATAAATAAATAAATAGTAAAATAAAATATAATTTTGAAGCTAAGGTTTTTACACATATATACGATAACTGTGGGATAACTATCCTTAAAGGTGTTGCACAGCAAGACAAACCCTGAGGCTGTTTGTGTCTTGTGCTATGGAAGTTTTTTTTTTTCTTTTGCTTATGTTGGTATTTTTCAGATACTTCATAAGTCATATTCACAAAGAGACAGTCTTGAGGATGCATATTGCATGGTAAATGACTTCTAAGATGTATTTCTCTAAGAAGAGAATGTCATCAGGGTTAGCAAAGAATCTTGTGAGAGGTGACATCTACTAGTAGTAGATGCCTGTGTCACCCATGGAACCCAAAAGCAGCTAAAGACCTTTGATGTCACCCATCAGAACAAGACATTGGGCCCTTATGCTCCCACATAGAGCAGCACTTTGCACAGATGTGTAAGTCTAAAGACTCTGAGTCATTCTACATAGGAAAGGTCTGGCCCAGCAGAGACAGAATAGAAAACTGGACAGGCTTAGTGAACCTTGCACTGCAGTCTCCTTGTGTGTCCTCTGAATTCACCAAACTCATACAACAAAGTCACTTGGCATGTGATACCATTCAAAGGCCTTGGATAGATTATAATTGGAAGGCTGATGTTCTGTGTAGCTAGGAGGCCACTAAAGTACTAAATACTCCCAATTCTGAAGTCTTCTCACCTTTGACCAACATTTATGCATTTCTGGATAAGGTGGCTCAGATGCACCTCTCTGAATATTCAATTATACCATAGCACTACACTTGAAGATTCTTTCTAACACTGAGTCTGGAAAGACACTAGACATAATCTGTGCTCAAATTCACAAAGATTCCTTTCCCTCTGTTTACTATCAGGGTTAAGATATACACAACGCTCCTGTCTGATGGAATTTGGTTTGGTTTTATTTTTATGCTTTGGTATCTACAGTTTTTGTTGGGGAGGGGAATGTGTGTTAGTTAATTACCTATGCTATCATTTTTTCTTTACTGTACATAAGATAGTCATGTATATCCACATGGACCCATCCACTCAAGGTCCTATCATTTTCACATGCCCCACTGAAGTGCACCTAACAATACCTCCCAGAGATACCAGGCTCTCCTTCTACCTGAAATCTTAAAGGTTATCTTCCATGGTCAAGAGTTTTAGCTGTGACTAAATTAAGGCTCTTGAAATGAGAGCTTATCCTGTACTATCTAAGGAGCTCTACCACAAGTATCCTTAAAACATATGTAAGAAAGGAGAATAGAAACACATAATAGAAAAAGCCAGGTTGAAGCCAAGGAAAAACTGAATATAATAACCTTGAAGGTTAAAGGGCTGTAGTGAAAATCCATAGAATATCTGACACCTGAAGCTGAATGACAGAAAAGGTACATCAGCCCATAGGGGTGAAAGAAGTATACTATTTGGTTTCAGATACTGGCTGAAGGAAGGGTAGAAGAAAAACTCCGCTCATCTCAAGCCAGTTAATTGTGGTGATTAGTTACAGCCACCATAGGAAGCTAATATGAATAGTGGTAACCCATGGCCCAGTCAGTTCCTTACTGATTTAATTTTCTTCTACGTTTTTTTTCTGAAGACTTTAAGAGCAATTCTGGAGATTATATAAAGTAAATGTAGATTCTTCATGTGAGCTTTGGAATCAGGCCACCTAGCTTTTAATACTGGCCCTACCAATTTCCAACTGTGTGAGCTCTGACACATAGAAATATTTTGTTAGTAAGTAAAAATTCTATTAATATGAGGTAAGAACCAGCATTATAGCATTCCTAGAATTATATGGTATAAAAGAAAAGGGAGTTTGAATTGAAGATCGCTGATGGGCTCAGGGGAATCTTGATAGAGAAGAACTTTTTAAAATAGATGGCTTTTAGTAAAAAAAAAAAAAAGAAGAAGAAGAAAAAAGAAGATTTCTCCCTCTGAAATAGCAGTAATATAGTCCTAACTTTAAAGTGCTGTTGTAAAATTAAGCTTTTAGCACACTGAGATGTGTGTAATGAGAGAGAAGCATTGTTAGTACATGTGTTTGTTTTCTTATTTGATCCTTCCCACAACCTAAGGAGGCAGACTTTTCACAGAAGAGAGTTGTTGTAGTAAATTATTTCAGATTACATAGCCATTGTTACCTGAGCCAGGATTCAAGGTGAGGTCTTACTGACAGTACAGTCACTATTGCTTCTAGTAGATAATAACTAACCATTTTAGACTTCACAAATTTTCAGCAGATATTAAATGTACTTTCTGCCACACTGGAGATTTCTACATGAACTCTTTACCACAAAGGAATGTCTTATTGTTGAACATTCCAAAAGAAAATCAGAGTGTTACAAAATACCCTGATAGAAAATTTTCAGCGGTAGAAAGCAATTACAATTAACTAGATTTTTTTCTTTGAACTTCACCCTCACCAAAAACTTTTAAAATGTCCATGTTTTATAATAAATCATGAATAATACTATCCCTTTCCATGTGTAAACTGTAAATATACCTGAAGCATTACTAAGTGATTACCTATAATTTCCCATACACTTGCCTAGGAGACTACTAGGCCTGTAAATACTTTGAGGGCTACTTAATGATATGTATAATTAATGAAATTTCAGTAACTAAACCAATTGTGTCTATAAAGCCATCAGTACTAGTCCCAAGTTTTTAATTTTAGTTATTCTTCCACTATTTCAGTTAAGGAGTCAGAATATTTGACAAAACTATTTAACAGAATTCCTCAAAATAAAATATAGTTCCTTAACCTCAAAATCATCCTACAAGCCAATCAACTAAACCATATCAAATGATAAATGAAATAAATTTTGTGAAGGAAGGACCAATTTAAACTTATTGTGGTGGTTTGCTTAACAATAGCCTCTATAGGCTCTTGTATTTGAATCCTAGTCATCAGAGAGTACCAATACTTAGAAGGATTAAGAGATGTGGTCTTGTATGGATAGGAATGGCCTTATTGAGGTAAATGTGTCACTGGGGTGGATGGTGAAGGAGCCTAACTCAGGTCCTGTGGCTCTTTGTCTCTCCCTGTTGCCTGTGAATCTTTTCACAGAAATAGAATGTTGATTAAGACCACCATCTACTCATTAAACTATGACTTGCCCTTTACTTCTTTGCAATCATCTTGAGGCAATAAAATGAAATGTCATATACTAACCCTTTAAGAACCTGGTAAGCTTGCTTTTGCTCTACTAACTGAGAGAACAAGAGATGTCATATAGGCAAAGTACATACAAACAAAATTAATATTGATCAAATGTGGACAAATATAACTTCTAGACTGAACAAGGTGGGAGCTTGACAGACAGGAGAACCTTTAAGGATGGATCAGATGCTACATTCAGGGAATGAACAGAATATGAACCAACAGAAGGCAAAAGCAGCAGTCAGGCAAACTGGGCTGCCTCTGAGGTACCATTCACATTTCTGCATTTGAGAACATTGCCCTTTCACTCCCTATCTGATGCAGTATATATGAAGACTCAAAGCACATAAGAGCTCAACACAGTCAATAATATTTACAAACTGTCTACCCTGGACAAAATGCTGTGTGTGGTCCTCAGTAGTGGAATCATTTTTCTCATTCTCATTCCTTCAGTGTTTGTGTGAGTCTTTGCTGCGGCAGTCATTATTTCTACCTTCAATCCCAGATATGCATTTATCAGCTACCTCAGCTAATCGGCATGTACGTGCCTTGAAGGAGGAATCTAAATCCATCTTATTTACCTTGAAGCAAACTGCAGTCAGTAAAAGGTAAATAATTATTTGTAAATTAGCTTATGGCATCATACTGTTTGAGGAAGCTATGTGCTTTGATGGTGTCTACCTAGTGCCCACAGCTACCTCATTTCACCTCAACAACTAGCACCATGTAGCTGACTATATTACTTTAATATCAATGTAATTCATCAATATAACTCATTTATTAACATGACCCAAATTGCTAAAATGAATATTTTAGATCCTTGTCATTTCAAGCACATTAATTTCATCACTGAAGTATTCCACTTGTGAATAGTTTATCAAACAAACATATATTAAAAACAGTTGGTCTAGCTGTATAACATTTTTTTCTATTAAACAAGACATATAAAATTTTATTAGTTGTCATTCATCACATCACATGTGAATTCTAGTCAGGTTATACGTATGTATGTCCTGCATCTGATGACTATTGGTCACTTTTTACTTTTGTACTGTTACGTGCCTAGTAGTAACTTGGCAAATACAGGACTGGAGGGTAGTGGTGCCTGGTGGTGATAAAGGAATATTACTCACAGCAGAACAAGAGAGATGCCACAGAAAGACTGGCAAGCTGTCTGAAAGACACATTTGGAGATCCTAGGTTGAAATGGAAACATTTAGAAACCATGATTCTTAGTCAGTACATGAGTGGAAGAGAGCATATCAGATAGCCTAGTACCCAGAATGAGCACCACTGAAGATACTTGTCAAAACTACAGTAAGGCAGCAGACTTGCAGAAGAGAAGTGGAGAGCACAACTAGACTAGAATGCTTAGAAACTGAGAAGGAGAACTTCATCATTTGACTCCTATTCAGAGGCAAACGATGCTCAGAGTTTGCAGGTAGGGGTGGAAGAATGTAGCTGGTACAGGTGAGAGTTAGCCAGACAAAGAAACTGCCAGTTTTTAACAGTGCCATAAGCAGGTTGGTTTCCCCACATATCACAAGTCCCTAAGTCTAAGTGTCAGTGAAGATCTTATCTTGCACTTATAACAAAGATCATAAACTCTAAAATATGTGACTTGGAATACTCGAATTACTCAGGTGAGCTCTGTTTAAGCACATGAATCTTTAACACCATGGTTCTCAACCTTCTTAATGTCATGACCCTTTAATACAGTTCCTCACGCTGTGGTGACCCCCTCAACCATAAAGTTATATTTTGCTACATTATTACTGTAATTTTGCTACTGTAATAATCATAATGTAAATATCTGATATGCAAGATATCTGACATGTGACCCCTTGGGACCCACAGATCAAGAACCACCACTGCTTTAGCTACATAAGACTGTCCTCTCCATCCACAATTCCCTAATTGAAGCAGAGAAAGTCAATTGTCAAGTGGGTTAATACAGGAGAGTGATTTGACCTCTATTGCTGACTTTGAGACTGAAGAAGACTACATCACAGGAAGTAGGTTCTGTGGAAGTTGAAAATCAGAATCTTCCAACAGCCAGCAACAGAACCTGGACCACTATTTCGTGACTGCAGAGTACTGAGTCCCAACACTGGAAGCAGAAGCAGATTTCCTCTGAGCTTTGATTGGGTACAGGGCCCAGATGGTCTATACCTTGTGGAACTAGCAGTTCTCTGATATGTAGAACTGTGGGATAAAAAATGTTTGGTTGTGTTTAAGCCACTCAGGTTGTAGTCATTTATTTTAGGAGACACAGGAAGCTCAGCTTGGAAAAAAGAAACTAACTATTGACACATGGATGGTATAAAAGGAATTTTGGTCACTGCCCTTTCCTTCATCCCTTTTCACCGTTGAAAAGATATTACATCCTCACAATACTGGAGAATTCAGTATATCTCATACAGAAAGGGGAAAGAAAGGCCTTAGTAATCAATCTCCTTGAATGTTCTTTGAAGAACTCTGAAACAACCTCTTTGCCAAAATTGTGAGCCCCCAAATTTAATAACGTAAGTCTTTGATTGTTTCTCCATTTATGTATGTGTGTGTGTATGGGTACACACATTTTAATGTCTCTTTACTAAAACAAACAAATGACAGTGCACTATGTTTCTTCACTAAATTATTGTAGGTTAATAAATTTCTGCTTAATTGCATAAAATTTCTTCAAAAATTGTCATCAAATTACTACTAATTTAGTTTCAAATTATGGTAATTGGGACCTTAAAAGAAAATTGTAATAAGAAGTAAATGTTTTTAGTGAGATAAAACATATGACAACATGAGATCTCTAAGCTTTGGAAAGAGTGGCAACTAAAGGTGAACTTACTTATATACAATTAAGATCAGAATAGTCTCAGAGAAGGGAAAAAGCTTTCTCTTTTTAATTTTTTAAAATTGATTCTTAGTGAATTTCCCATCATGCACCCAAGCTCACTCATCTCCTAATCCCTCCATATCCAACCTCCACCCTAAACCTCAGGCCCTAAGAAAAACAAAACAAAAAGAAAAACATCTCAGCATGGAAGCTGAATGTCACAGTGTTTCACACACTTTTGTCCAATGTTTATTGCAATGAAGCATTGATCAGGTTTGAGACCTATGGCTTCTTCCACACTTTCAATGCTGGATCCACACCTAGACTCCTCTCAGATCTTCTGATGTTGCCCAGTGTCATGGAGATCCTGTACCTTTAGTTCTGCAGGACCGGCCTTTTCAAGTGCCCCCGCAGTTCATAGAAGTAGTAGGTATTGGGGTGTGCCAACTCGAAGTCCTGAATCTGGGCCTAGGTAGTAGCTGATTTTGTCTCCTTGCCAGTTCTCATACATTCCCCTAATGAGAGGTAGGGCCAGCTCACAGGAGTTGCACCACTGGTAAGGGGTATAGCCAGTTCTTTTGCTCTCATGCTTAGAGGACAGCTCATCTGAGCCTCCTATACCAGGAAGCCTACGTGAAGTGGAGACCAGCTCTCCCAACTGCCTTCTTCAGGCAGCAAGGGGGTGGGGGTAATCTCTCCAGCACACCTCTACCCTTTATAGGTGGGGCCAGTTTGTCTGTACTCCCTCCATCCCTAGGGCCAGCTCATTGTACCCAGCCACCAGTGTCAGATCTACCATGCTTTCCAGCAAGGTACAGGGCCCTCAGAAAAGGGCCTTTTCTTGAAGACCTTAACTCCTCAATCTAGAAGCTTGGCATCTCTCATCTGAAGTATCTTACTTAATATGAAGAGCTATTTAAAGTACTACCAAACAATTCTCAGTGATAATACTTCCTCTGAATGGCAATTTTAAAAGTGACTAACATGCTGATGCTTTCACACTGCATTTGTAACTGCATTGTTACCACTGATGCTTTATTTAGCTTGTGGGACCTCATGTATTTTGATGAGTCCAAAGGTCACTAAGGAGGGATTCTAGCATATTCCCTTAACAACCACCAACTTTCACATTTACCTTCTATATTTCTCAATTACAGTTAATAATTATAAGTGCTTGGAATGGTATGAGGACAAATATAATATGTAGATTTTTTTTCAATTAATTCAAAGTTATAGAGAGAGCTGAGGTTGGGGGAGATGAATTTAAAAAAAAAACACTAGGAAGCCATCCATTGTTATGCATTTTTCTATTAATAACCTTACTCATATATCACCAAAGGAAAACTCATTCTAATCAGGTTATATACAATGAGAATATGATTTTAAGTAATCTTCCTGTTATCACATTGAATCTTGGCTGTACTGGTCTTTAATTTACGATCTTGAGAAGTTATTTAAGTTTACCTTGATCTTCAAAAAAGGACTGTCACCAGACTTAATAGTACCTAACTTGTCATTCTCTCTAAGAAGCACACTTAAATGAGGTGACATTGAAAAGGTGCTTGTCATTTTGTCCTATTGAGAGTGTCCTTTGCTTTATAGAAGCTTTGGAGTTTTATGAGGTCCCGCTTGCCAATTCTCTCTCTCTTTTTTAAATTTTTTCTTCTTTATTGAATATTTTATTTACATTTAAGATGTTATTCCTTTTCCCCATTTCCCCACCCAACAGAAACCCCCTATCCCATCTCCCCTCCTCCTGTTTCTATGAGGATGTTCCTCTACCCACCCACTCCCCCCTCCCCACTAAACAAGGCTATCTTTCCCTACATATACAGATGGAGCCATGGGTCCCTCCCTATGTGCTCCCAAGCTGGTGGTTTTAGACCCTGGGAGCTCTGGTTGGTTGATATTGTTGCTCTCCCCTTGGGGTCAAAAATCCCTTTAGCTCCTTCAGACTTCCAGAGACTGCTTCACCTGTGTATCCACCAGAGGCAGACACTGATGTGGATGTCAGGAAATGCATGCTAACAGGAGCCTGATACAGCTGTCTCCTTAGAGGTCTACCAGAGCCTGACACATACAGAGGTAGATGCTCACAGCTAACCATTGAACTAATCATGGTATTCCCAATGGAGAAGTTAAAGAGAAGACTGAAGGAGCTGAAAGGGTTTGTGGCCCTATGGGGAGAGAAACAATACCAACCAACCAGAGCTCCCAGGGTCTAAACCACCAGCCTGAGAACACATAGAGAAGGAACCTCCACCTATATATGTAGGGGAGGATGGCCTTGTCGGGCATAGGTGGGAGAGGAGGTCCTTGGTCCTGTGAAGGCTGGATGCCCCAGTGTGGGAGAATTTGAGTGCAGAGAGGTGGGAGTGGGTTGGGGGGCACATCCTCATAGAAGCAGGAGGAGGGATGGGATAGAGGTTTCTGGGGGGGTGTGGGGGAAGGGGATAACATCTAAAATGTAAATAAAATATCCAATAAAAATTAATTTATAAAAAGACCCCTCTCTAAAAGAAGAAAAGGTGCTTGAGAGGACCCGATGATGTGTAGAGCCGTCGTCCTTCCTCTCGTTCACTCTGCCACATCCTATGCATTACTGCAGATAACTGAGGTTCAAAAACAACAGTGAAAATCTTCAATATAAAAAAAAATCATAGTCTTTAAACTGTGCTCTTTCCTGAGAAGTATAGTTAAATCTCACACCAATTAGCCTCCTCCCACCCTGGACATATATTCTCTGTCAGTACATTGTGCTACGGCCCTAACCTTGTCCCTTTGTTTAACCTGCTCGCAGTTGTCACAGCAAATGCCATGTTATCACAGTTCTAAGCAGTTATCTTTGCTGTTCTAAACAGTTATCTACCATTTACTTAATGATGACCCTATCACCCTATATTGACATTGACATTAGAATATGCAGAAGAGAAACTGAGGGGCTGCAGTAATGGTGTGATACAGTATAGGGACAGATACCAGCTATGAGTTTAAGCATCTACTAAAAATCTTAAAAAATATTCCTCACATATGAAGGGACTGGTCTAATAACCTACCAATAAATATTGGCAATATTTTTGTGTGCATGTGTGTGGTATGTACATACTCATTCATGTGTATGACAACAAGGATGCATGTGCCGTAACATGAGTATGAAGAACAGAGGACAGAGTATCAATCCCCACTTTCTGCCTTGTTAGATTTGGGGTCCTTTTGTGATTCACTGATGTATGCAACAGGCTAGCAGGCTAGAATTTTTCAAATATTCTCCTGTATTCAACTCCCATATCAATATGTGAGTGCCAGAATTACAGATATGCACTACCACATGTGGTGTTATTGGGTTCAAAGATTGAATCTCAGGTTCTTGCTTGTTCAGCAAACACTTTATTCATTAAGATGTTGCTCCAGAACAATTTTTATCTGTAGTAACACCAAGAATGAAGGGCTCAATAAGGTAAGAAACCCACAAATGCTACAAGGTTTTAGAAAACTGATAGGAAAAGGAAGTGAAGGGAGATGATAAAGTAGTGGCTAGAACCGCTCAGGGACACTCTGGTGACAAGTGTGGTGATGCACTGAGTATTCCCTGTGCCCCGCTTTTGTAGCTGTCATATTTTCAGTAAGTTTTAAATATGAACGATATATACAAGTAGACTTAGTTAAATTTAACCAAATATCAAACTCAAGACCGCATTGTAGTATGCATTTCTTATGTATGTGATATATATTCTTCTCTCATACATTACAGCCTGACCACATATTCCCCATCCCCCACTCCTCTCAGACACCCCTCTACCTCTTTTCTTCCCAAGATTTACACCTCTTTTTCCTTTCAAAAAAATAAATAAAATAACTCCCTGGGATATCTACCAAACTTGCCATAATGAGCTACAGTAAGACTAGGCACAAACCCTGATGTTTGGCTGAGTAAGTTAACGTAGTAAGATGTCATTGACATTTCATGAGGAAACCTTTTACCAGTGATAGTTCTCATCATAAGGAGACCTACTTTCCCACTGAGAGAGTTTTATAACAAACAAAAGGCAGGAGGGCAGTTAATATTGTCTCTCTCTGGAGAACTTATAACTTAAATTCATCAGAGCTCAGGGGAACAAATTGGATTCACAGATTGAAACTCGGGTAAGAACTTCTAGTATTTATTATCATGCAATTGGCTTAAAAGGAATAATATTTAAAATGTTCTGTCCTCATTTTCAGGCACTGGCTTGTAAAATGGCCTCTTTTTATTTCTTTCTAACCCTCACAGGTAAATTAATTGAATTTAATAAGCTACAATTCTTTACTTCTAACCCCACTGCTTACTACTCTCGTCTTGGAAAAAAATTGGTCAATAACAATCACTTTAAATGAATCATAAAGACTTTGGTCATTCATTTCACAAAAAGAGTTCAGCAACCTCCTTTTCTTTATAGTCCTTTTAATCAAATGCTGAATTTTATTTTGTTTTAGCCCAGATGCTATTATGGTATTTATGCCATTCAAATACTTGCCCTAAGAGCCTTACATTAATTGAATTTATAAAGGCACCTCCAACCTGCACATGGGAACATTTACGAATCTCTACATAATGGCCTAGGTCACAGTGACTTGTTCTGACAAGATAGCTTTCAAGCTTTTGAATAAAGTATTCTCAGATGTTTGCCAGATAATTTAAGCCAGACAAGTTTTATTTATTTCTCTTCCCAAACTCTTTTGCAATTTTCCATCTCGAGAAATTATGAGACCAGTCTAAATCAATATCCATAAAAATGTAAGAATTATAGCTTAAAAGTAAACTGTGGTAACTTTGAAAGCCATGGTGGTGAACCACTCCAATCCCCTTCCAAGAACAGAATCTGGTTTGAGGAAGTCTTCTGGTGGATATCCTACAGTGACAGGTCCCTCAGGACCAAGCCCAACCTCCTGTCAGTGTCCTCCTCTCTCAGGATGCTCCAAGCTTATCACTGAACACAGTGATATTGTTCATGCAATGCCATTTGCTTGGTCAGGAAGTCCAACACTCTGCCTTTACTGAGCCTCATTCTCAACCTTTGTTCAGAACCTCAGAGAAATCAATAACCCCTTCACCTTACCCTCATTCTGCCTCTCCTTGTTGAAGAATCAGACTTCTCTTTTGAAGTGAACTCTCCCCGCCTGTCTCTCTTACCTGTTCTTTATCATTCACAGGCCCTTTCCCTCTGAAATCTCTCACTGTATAACATTGTTTTAGAAGGAGCATCTCATTTGCTATGAGAGTATCTGTCCAAGCCATAGGTAAAGAATAGGATAAGAAAGGAGATTGGAACAGTGGTTCCTACTACTTCTGCATTCTCAGGGGAACAGAAGAATTTATTGATGTCAGACTAAAATCTAGGAAAGTATTTCTTGAGGGTTTTGCTTTTTGTTTGTTTGTTTGTTTGTTTGTTTTGTACCTTGTGGTGCTGATTTGGTATTTAAGACTAAAATAATTGATGGGAATGGATGAGGATGATTTCTCAAAATGAATAAGCTAACCCTGTGAAGGGCGGAGTTGGACTGTTCAAAACATTTACCTTAAATAACCCTCATTGGAGCAATGCGTGCTTAGATTTCAAATAATGAGGGATGGCAGAAAATAAGCAGGATGACAAGATATTAAAAAGAAATCTTTAAACTGTGGCTTGATTAGCCTTCAGGTCTCAGAATGAAGTTCTGAGCCATTATTATCATCTTTTTTTTCCCTTTTTTTTGGATATTATATTTACATTTCAGATTTTATCTCCTAGCCTCCCTTCCCCCCACCACCCAGGAACCTCCTATCCCATCCTCCCTCCTCATGCTTCTGTGAAGATGTACCTACCCCCCCACACTCTCACCTCCCCACCCTCGAATTCTCCACCTCACTCGGTGTTCATCCTTCATAGGACCAAGAATCTCCTCTCCCACCTATGCCAGACAAGACCATCCTCCCTTTCATGTACAGGTGGAGTCATGGGTCCCTCCCTATGTGCTCCCAGGCTGGTGGTTTAGACCTTGGGGAGCTCTGGTTGGTTGGTATTGTTGTTCTCCTCATGGGGTCACAAACCCTTTCAGCTCCTTCAGTCTTCTCTCTAACTTCTCCATTGGAAAATCCTTGATCAGATCAGTGATTAGCTGTGAGCATCAGCCTCTGAATGTGTCAGACTCTGGCAGACCTCTAAGGAGACAGATGTATCAGGCTCTTGTCAGCATGCACTCATCTTTTCAATGATTTCTTTCTTGAGACAACACATCCATGTAGGGAGTGTCTCTTCTCTCCTGGCATTTTCCAATACTCTTTCTGCCTGGGTGTCCTGGAAAGTTCCTCCAGACAATATCATACTGAGATTTTATATCTCCCAGGGTTTTATCTGAAAACAGATATGTATTGGATTCTCAACATCCTTGCCCATTTATAAAGCAGCTATCCTCATGTGGCTTACACAAATGGTAAGGTGCCTCTTTCCCTGGAGTGAGAAGCACCTTGCTCCTCACTAACTTCTCCATGCTTCATTCATTGAAATCAAGTTCATCAGTATTTTCTCAATATTCCAAGTGCATCATTGTATTTTTCCAGAAAACCCTGCTTACTGTTTTGAGCTTTCTTGCACTTATCTTGTCTGTGCCATAAGTTCCCCAGTTTCCCTTGAAAGCATTGACATTTTGTTACATAAAAGCAGAAGGCAGGAGGATTTCTGACTGCTGAGTGTCTTTCTCCTGAGGCAGTCAGCACCATAAAAACCATCTGCTTTAAAGGAAAAGAAAGCAAGGAAAGTACCAAGAGAGGGGAAGAATCATATTATTTTGCAACCTCAGCATGTGTCTAGACAATAAATTAAAGTTTTAAAGTTCAGAGAAGACATTAGAGGTTTCTCATGCAAGTCTTTTCCAGTCTTCTCTTTTACATGACCCTGACAGATGGTCAAACAAACTACATAATCCAGTGACAGATATCCACTTCCTCATCAAGTGTACTCTAGAATGCTTTCAGATTACAAACAGTTCATCCATTCCATCATGGGATAAAGAAGAGCAAAATTGGTCCTGGAACTAAACGACAGACAGGTATGCCTAGCTAGTTTCTATAAGTTTCAATTTCTTCATTCATAAAATAGATATGAAAATATTTATGTTTTAAAGTAATAGGGCAGACTTCTTGATGCCTTCATGTGTATATAGTTTTACTAATTGGTTATAGAAATTTTTGCATTAGTTAAAATTTAAAGTTAATTTTGAATTGAGATGAATATATGTTAAGTACTTAGTGGGGTTTTTTTTCCTGATAGGTGTTTGCTAATTTGGTATTCCCTAAAATATAATGTTCAATAATGATTCAAACTCATTCATTTGTGTGTGTTATCATAAAATATCCATTGACTACTTCAAAATTAACTTTAAATTTAACAAATGTGAACATTTCTATACCCAATTAGAAAAAGGACACACACGTGAAGGCATTAAGAATTGTGCCTTCTACTGTACATAGAGAAAGAAAGGGAGGGGAGAGAGGAAAAGAGGGTGGGGAGGAGATGGGAAAAGGGAAAAAATAAAGACAAACAGATACACACACAGAGAGAGAGAGAGAGAGAGAGAGAGAGAGAGAGAGAGAGAGAGAGAGGAGACTCTGTGTGCTATTTTGTTAAAGAATAAGCATTCAAAGGTCTTCGTTCACTGTTTTAGTCACTGTTAAGGGATGATTTTTTTTTTCTGTCTTAAAATGAAGATCATTAAAAATACCTTTCTTTAGCCTAGTTTTAAACCTAGCAACCAATGACAGGTTATTTTAAATTCTTATTCATGTTACATAAAATAAAAGCTGCAACTGTGTACAAATTTCTACAGTCTGTCATAGTTTTTATGTGCTATTATATCTTCTTCACTAATGTTGCAAGGAAAATAAGTTTTCAAAGAAATTATAATTTATTTCTTTCTAGAAACCTGTGTTGGACGTTATTTGGATGACTTGATAGGGTTTGCAAATACTCGTTCTCAGTTGGCTTAGCCTGCTTTCCATTTTTAACAATGTAATTCCTCACACTGGTTAGCTAGAAAGGGAAAGCATTTTCTTTGGCTTGCGGTTCTCATCCAGTATCAGACTGCATCTGGTGATTGGTTTCTTGGTGGGGCAGATCCCAAATGGTACAGAACATCGTGTAGTGAGAAAGATAAAAGATCAAAGGAAGTCAGGGAAGCTAAAAGTGAATCACCATCCTGTGGCAAGAGAGGAACCAGAGTGTGGGAGGGGCCAGGTACCCTTTATAATATCTTACCTTAGAAGGAACTTAACTGATCTCTGTGAAGCCAACATCAATCCCTTTAGAGGGTGGAAAGACAAGCTGAATAGACATTCTTGCATCTCCAAACTCGCTGCTATAGTAAAGTCCTTGAAGGTCAGTGCACCATCCCTTCTAAGGAGTCTGCTATTGTACATTCTGTCATTTGGCCCTTCATTCCTCTGCCCAGAGCACAGTCACTTCCTCTTCTTTCCATTCATCAATCTGATTTCACCTCTCACACAGCTCCTTTTCTTGTGGTTTAAAGAATCTGCAAGTGAACATTGCTTGTGTGCATTGTCATTTCAAGCCGGCATAGAATCCTGACAAAGCTTTTGGGTTTCAAAGTTTCAGGGGTGACATGCTTGATCCCAAGTGACTATTTCTCTTTATGAGAATGGACCTCTTAGGGCTTTTTACCCAACTGTGTGTCAGAAGAGCACATCTTAAAGAATACTCAGAAAGTCCTATTAATGATGCCACCTTAAATCACACACCTAGAATTCCTACACCCTATCATAATCTCCTTCTGAAGTCTCTTGAACTTGAATATTTTATTTACTTAAATGTAATGGGCATTTTAATTCTTAACTCAGATGACTGACACACCCCCAGAGTGGTCTGTCCATTACCCAAGGGAAATTTAAATGTATTAGATTTTAATTTCTTCAGCTATAACCAAATAAAACTCATTGGCGTTTTATGGTACTCAGAAAACCAAACTCAAAAGTTAAAAAGAAAACAGGTTTCATGGGTTGAACAGGACAGATAAGAGCCTAGCCTGGCTGCATTCATAGCTCCATCTCCCTCTCCCCTACCCCCCCCCACCCAAGCCTTCCTTCCCCACTGTCATGAGTAGCATCCTTTAGACGCACCAGCTGGACAATAGCACTAGTCACAGAACCTGTGTGCCAAGTAAGTACTTCCTGTCTCCACACATTCACCAGCAGCTACAATGTCAGGGGCAGAAAGTAACGAGGCAAGCACTTGTCCCTCAAAGAAAGAAGAAATGTCACTCTTCCTCTGTGAATAGATGTGGTTGTTTGCAGCATCTCTCTTGAAAGCTTCATTCTCTGAAGTACAAGCTGTGAAGCCAAGGCAGATGCACAAGCTGGGAAGCTTTCCAAAATCATCACAGAGAAACAGGGGGTACTCAGCATTACTGCCTCCATTTCTCAGCCTCAGTCAGCCAGGCTGGCAGCAATGAAAAGGAGACAGTTGCCCAGAGGCTGGGTAGGTGGGAGCTGAGCATTCTGACAGACACATCTAGCTGGTTCCTCAGTTTGCAGTACTGATCAAGTTTCCCCTGACAGCTGCACACATTTCACACAAGCAAAATGTTCCACCGCTGAGACGACAGCTTGAGTTTGTCTGGATAAACGATACTCTGGGAATACGAACAGTCTCATATGAGCCTAGCTGCGCCACAGTTCCAAGGGAGAAATGCCTGAGCAATTGCCTCTGCTTCTGATTCCAGCACAGGTGGAGGGATACAGTGTGTATGTTAACTGCTTCACCAATTTCCGTTGTGTTCCCTGACACTCCAGATCCTGAGAAAGCAAGGAATAAATTATGCAGACAATGTGTCCCCTTGATAGAATGCAGCGGGATAGATAACAGGTGCATCACCCTGGCCATCTACAACAAAACATTTGCATATCTTAGAGGTTTCCTCAGACTCAAGTGTGTAGTTCAATACTTTTTCTTGCAAGTCCTTGAAGCCGAGTGGCAACAGTGTTTCTTTATCATATGTTACCAGTGACCTCCTCCCATGTGCAGGTGATTCTGACAAAGAAGTGGGTGACACTATAGAGAGTCTGACAGACAAGAAATGTGGGTGGTCCTAAGCACGTGTTTGGAGATGTAACCCAAAAGAGTGAGAGATGCATTGTCTCATGACAACTATTCCAAAGTAAAGGCTTTGAGAGCCTGTGAAGGGGTGGAAGACGAAGCAGGCTACAATGGCTGGTGTGCTTGCTTGTGTAGTAGCAAGAGTTAAATGACATGATTCTTTGACTCTTTTCTGTGGATCTCTCATTGTTCCCAGATGTCAAAGCATCTTAACATGATACTAGGAGTTTGTTCTTGCTATTGGCTTTGGCTTTTGTTTTTTACCCAAGTGGGAAAAGAAAGGTACTTGAGAATGTTAAATTCTAAAATTTTGAACTAAGATCCTTCAAATCTCATCTTGATCCTCATTTGCATAAATCTCCAGTTCTTTCAATACACCTAGGCATGCCAACCCTCCCCACTCATGCAATAGCAGCTCCTATCCTTACAAGGCATCTCCACTTCTTTCTACTTATATATAGTTAGTGATACTCTATGTATACTTTCTTTCTACTTATATATAGTTAGTGATACTCTATGTATACTTGGGCCCTTTCTTTTCTTTTATGTATCTTTGATTACAAGCATCACCTTTATTTCTATACCCATATAACAAGACTTTGAATATCTCCCTCAAGAGATGGAATCTGTTTTCCAGTTCTTGAGTATTATCTGTTTTCTTAACCTAGTAAAGACAACAGAAGCATAATGCAATGCTTCCTAATTCTGAGTCTAGGCTTCAAGTAGTCATGAGAGCTTCCACTCTGTCTTAGATCAGGGTTTTTGTGACACATCCCACAATGGACTGTTAGAAAATGTCAGATGAAGGGCTGGGGAGTAGATAAAGGGCTTAAAGGACAAGTGTGAAGAGCTCACCCGACCTCTGGAAAAATGTCTACATTTTTTTTCATCTTTAATCTTTTTTTGCTATTTTTTTACACTCCAGCCATTATCCCCTCCAGGTCTACCCTCTGACAGTTCCTCATCCCACTCCTCCTCCCCACTGTGTCCTCACCCCCCCCACCCCACCAGGCCTCCCCAATCCCTGGGATCTCAAATCTCTTGAGGGTTAGGTGCCTCTTCTCTCATTGAGGTCAGACCAGGCAGTCCTCTGCTGTATATGTCAGGGGCCTCAAACCAGCTAGTATATGCTATGTGGTTGGTGGCTCAGTGTCTGAGAGATCTTGGGGGTTCAGATTAGTTGAGACTGCTGGTCTTCCTATAGGGTTGCTCAGCCTCCTCCTCAAAATTTTCAGCTTTTCCCTAATTCAACCACAAGGGTCTCTGACTTCAGTCCATTGGTTGGATGTAAGTATCTGTGTCTGTCTCAGTCAGCTTCTTGTTGGGCCTCTTTAGAGGGTAGCCATGCTAGGCTCTTGTCTGTAAGTACAGCATAGCATCATTGCAGCCACCTATGCTGGCTGAATTTAAGACAGAAACTTCCAGAGAGACCTCCCATCCCACACGAAAGAATCAGTGCTTTTTGCAGTTAAAGGAAAGCAAAGTTAGACCAAAGAGATACCTGCACTCAACACTAACTTTCTTGCTCCCATCATCTGTGAACTCAGCAGTGACTTTTCTGCCCTTGTTTGCTTGGTTTGCTGACATTTAGCTCTCAGTTGTTTTTTTATTTGATTTTTGTCTGCCATTCCTTAATGTTAGTCCACCCTACCTTCTTCTGTTGGCTTTCCAACAGTCCTGCATTCCTCATTCAGAAATTTTTCCTCAGTCAATTTACCTGGTTACTTATTTCCTTTGATCCATTCTGATGGCTTCCTCATCTCTGATCTTGGAGAGTCTCTCCTTAGCTTGGACTTGGTGATCTAAGTGAGTCCTGGGTGTTCTACTCATGTTTCATCTCATCTCACAATAAACCTCACCCACATTTTGTTCCCTTAAGTTAAATGTCTCTGCCAATAATTCAAAAATCCCAGGAATGCTCTATTTCCCTTACCTCATCATTTGGTTCTTAGGGTTTGTCAATTATATTATATCATGTATTATTAGGAATAGAATGTTCTCATAACCTGCTATGGGTTTGGGGGTTTTCAAATTTGACAGACACCAATTCTGATGATCAGACTAGGTTGGAATAGGACATTTTGTGATGTCATGACATCCTCATCATGTTAGAGCTAAGCAAAATAACATATATTTTTGAAGCATTATTTAATGTTATTCCAAAACCTAGCTGTCTATACCCCATTAAAAGTGGAAGTTATACTATCTTTTTATTTGGGTTGGGTTTTTTGGGGTTTGTGTGTGTGTGTGTGTGTGAGTGTGTGTGTGTGTGTGTGTGTGTGTGTGTGTTAGTGCATGCGTGCGTGCATGCATGCATGTGTGCACTCACGCATGTGTTTGTGTGTGTGTGTGATACAGGAGTACTGTATTTATAATATTTACACTCTTCCATCTCCCCCATTCAATTCTTGTTGAGTCACCCTAATACTTATCAAATTCATTATTTATTCTTTTATGATTATTATTATATATACATGTGTATATTTATATAAAACCTACTTATTCCATTTAGTATCGCTCTTATGTACATGTGATTAGGAATGACTACTTGGGATTGCATAACCTATTAAGGAGCTCATTTCTGGCATAGACTGATTCTCTCTCTTAGCAGCCATTGACTGTCTGTAGCTATTCATGTAAGTTGTGAGGCCTTGTGAAATATCTCCTCTTTACATTGGCATAATGAATTGTGATGTAATTTTTCATACCCTTTTTAGGTAACAATATCATTGAGGTTTCTTGGGTATCCTTTGTTGGAAGCACAAGGGTCGTTGCACCACAGATATCCAAGGAAACTAGGAATGTTAAGCAAACATGATTGTCCTCTCAAAACAAAGAACATACAACCACTTCTTCCATCCAGATATCTCAGAATTTGATATAATTAATAACTTGGTGATCTTTATTATCTTTTAGGCTAAGCTATATCACGTTCTTACAACTATTATTGGGTTTGGCTGCTAATCAAAATGACCCTTACATTACCTGTATAGTCAGAAGCTTCTCCAAGTTCTCACAATCACTACCAGAGGTGGCTTATAGCCCAATGACCTCTAAATATCTCTGTGACTGAGACCAGACTTGATTCTTCCCTAGACCCTTAAGCTAATACAAGCATCCTATCTCTAGAACCCATCTTCTTGAAATAAATTATATGTATGCTAAGTTAAATTTTAATGTAATTATGCATTCTTGAGCACCAGGATTGTATTACTCCATAAAACTTTTCCCAAATTGTACTGTATTTAAATATACTGGCAATAAACTGCCTGGCATCAGATTTTCTAGAACAGGTGTTCTCAATATGTGGGTCACAACTCCTTTTGCAGTCAAATAACCCTTTTGCATGGGTCATATATCAGATAGTCTGCATATCAGATAGTTTGCATATTAGATATTTACAATTTTTAACAAGAGCAAAATTACAGTGATGAAATAGATGCAAAATAATCTTGCTGTTGACATGTGGAACTGTACTAAAAGATCATAGCATTAGGAAGGTTAGAACCACTGTTCTAGAAGTTTGAGACACCCTGACTAACTTGGGCTGAGCCAACTTTTCATTCTCACCTCTTTGGGGCTCATTTCCCTTCCTGCCATGATGCTTGCAGGGACCACACACCTAGCTTCCCTATCATAATTAAAAGCTATTATATCCCAACAGGCATCTTGGTTCTCTGGTTCTTCCAATCTTCTGCCTCCTCTTTCATTATGTTCCCTGAGCCTTAGGCTAGTGGTTACATTTAATGATACAGATGAGATGGGGCATTCTGAGGTCACTTATTCTCTGCAAATTGGCTGGTTGTGGATTTCTATGATAATCTCCATCTGCTAGAGAGGAGTATCTTCTTTGGGAATGGTGAGAACAATGTATCTGTGGGTATAAGGTTAAGCACTTAGATTATATTTAAAAATTATACTGTCTTATGAAAGTGTCAATGGTAGGATCTCCCCAAGGGTCTATGACCTCTCCAGCCTTGGGTAGCTGACTGCATTTACTGTACCAGGCACAAATTCCTTTCTACCAAATGGGCTGAATGTGTACTTAAGCAGCTATTAAAGCAGCCTACTTAAAGTACATATTATATATGTGTGTACATTTAGATACACACACATATGTGTATATGTATTATATATATGTATGTGTGTGTATCTAAATTATATATATATATATATATATATATATATATATATATATAATTATATATATGTTATACTCAAGATAATAGTGCCACTAGTTCACCATCCATCATAGATATCTTTCCAGACTGGTCAGTTTTTGAGATTTGTAGGTTTTATAGTTTCATAGGACTATTGATTGTTTTCCTTCCTTGGCAGCTTTCAAAGCACCTTCCAATGTTGTGAGAGCTCATTTTCAGGGAGGCCCTACCTCAAATACTTGCTTGCCCCTGGTCATTGCTGCTCTAGCCACAATAGGTACAAAACAGAGCAAACCTATATATCTTTCAAATAATGAATAGACGATGAAAATGTGGCATATATGCAGAGTGGATGCTATTCTGATGTAAATAAAAATAGAATTATGGATTGAACTGAACCATACTCTACTAGGAGATGAGACCCACACCCAGGAAGACAAATGTCCCGTGTTTTCTCTTATAGGTGGATCCTAGCTCTAAATCTTTATATTTCAGTTTATAGGCTAAAGTAACTATAAAAACCAGGAAAGTAGAAAGAGACAATGCTGCAAGGGGATATAGGAGGAAGAGCATTAGTATAGTAGGACACAGATATTAGAAAGGGGGGGGGACTTAACTATGCTGCAGGAAGAAAAGTTAATATAGAGGGAAAAGGCTGAAAAGGAGATAAAGACCACTAAGGATGGTTGAAATGCAATAGCAAAAATGTCATTTTATAAGCCTACTTAAAGTACATATTATATATGTGTGTACATTTAGATACACACACATATATGTGTATATGTATTAGATATATACAGACACATATATATACATATGTATGTATATGTGAATATATATATATGTATGTACATGTGTGTGTCTGTGTATGTACATGTGTGTATGTACATATATAGTTTAAATGAAGTTATATGCCATATTAGGTGATAACATACCACTCAAGAGCCACAAACTAACAAAAACACCTGTGCCAGGAATTGTAGACATCTCTTAGAGTTGTTGGTTAGGAGAGTCCAAGATATTCCTGGAATCCCAAAACAATATAGGTTGTTGCCATTGCCATTGGTTGAAGATGGGATCCTATTACTTCAGATATCACACACATTAGTCAAAGGACTTGTGGATGTGTGATTGTGGGGCTGTTAGCTCGCGAGTGAGGGCATGAGTCCTGTTAGGCAGAGTTTGGGGACAGGGCTTTTGAGTGGTGGTCTCTGGGCCGACAGAGCTGACCCAGGAGGCTGGTGGTTTATGTCCTTGGGCTCCCAGATATTGTTGGTAGCCACAGAAGAACAGAGACGAGAAGGCATACAGGCTGGACCGCCTGTAGCCGAGAAAAACAAGGGAGAGAGAAACCCCAACAGCACCCCTCGGGTAGAGACTCTTGGTTACCAGGACTCGGGACTCGCATGGCTGGCTCAGCTAGCTTGGTTGATTTGGCGGCCTCAGCAGTGAGAACATTAAACAGTGGCTAGCTAGTCTAAGGCCTCCTCCATGGTTCTCCATGGCAGGCCACAAAGACATGAGGAAATCCATGGTTTTAAAGGGTTTATTGTCATGACAAAAAGTGGATGAATCTGGCTGTACCCCCTACTTCCTGGGCGAGCCTTTGATTAAATACTGTTTGTAAGGAAAGGGTCTGCTGAAGAATGCTTAATTGGCTATGCCCTCTGGCCTTTAGGTATCTCATTAATATGGAGATCTCTCAGGCCTGTAGTCATGTCTTCTACCTGTGGAGGGGCTGGCAGGGGCATTGCCTTACATGACTGAAAAGTGCTGATCAATGGAGGTCTTTGACCTCATGTCAGGAGCCTGGAGTCTGGGAGCAAAACCAAACATCTATCATTAGGGTCCAGGGTTCAAGGCCTGTGCTCAACCAGGAACCAAGCTATTGTTTCAGGGTCTCACATGTGATCTCAAGGATTAGAGCAATGAAATCTTCCACTGTGACTTTCAGCTCTTTGTACAAGCATGATTTTATTCTCAGATGGCATCCAGTATTTCTCCATACTAACTATCGTGCTTAGTTTACTCTTGCTTTTGATTTTTGCTCCCAATTGGATTGCATTTTTCCTGTATGTCTGAAGTCAGTGCATATAATAAATGCCAACTTTATATACGTCCTACCAGTAACCTTGAGAAAATTTTCTATAAGCAGCTTTTTCAAGAAAATATTATTTGGAAATTAACATGAGGCAAATAAAATCACAACTAGTTTTACTGAAGCATAAGAAGCTCTGAAGAATCTAACTTAATTATATTATAAACCCAAAACTAAAAGAAAGAAAACCAACAAATGAAATACAAGAAATACAAGACCAGTATGATCTGGGAAAAAAGGAATGCCTCTTATGCAGAAATACATACAACCTCAGCTGGACCTGTCCATTATAGGAAACAGAAAAAGAAAAAAACAGTGTGCAAATTGAAAGAGATTGAATTCAAAACCTTGGTCAAGTTGAAGATACCATTCCCAGTTTCGACAAACATGCTCTATATGATAAATTGCAATTGACGTTTCCTCTATCTCCCTGTGCTTATTTGTGTACCTGGACCACACTGATATCTCCTTCTGAATTTCCTACTGTCATTTTGACCCACCTAGACACTGATCAGATCGTCTTCCAGTGTCATCTTCTTAAAACCAAGGATTATTCCATTGGTTTCATCGGCCATGGAACAGGGGTTGAAGTCTATGTTGTTAGCCTACTCTCATGACCAAAGCTCTCTGTGTAACCCCTTCTTCCTTCTGAGCTCATATTCTATGTTCTTACAATGTTGGAGCAGTGAGAGTTTATCTACCTTGCAATTTTTCCTATTTCTAGATACCTCTAAATATTTTTCTCCCTGCCTAAAAATATTTCGTTTATCTGTCTTTTTTAAACATATTTCATGTCACTTCCTGTCAGGCTTCCTGTCTGCCTCACTGTGGTGCCCAAGTGCTTCCAGGGAGCTGTTCAGCGGAGGCTGAACAGTCCATACTAGGGTTCCAAGCCTATGTTTTCCTGGATGAGAAACAGTGGAATATGGGATGATGCTGTGGTACTGGAGTATCACTGAGAGTCGAGATGAGGGCCACACTTCCCCTCACTGAATTTATGTGATGCAGGAAGGGAAATACAGAGCCTGGGAATGGGGGTGGAATCCAGTTTGGTTCCAAGTGAGTGCCCAAAGTTATTACAGAAGAGGTAAGAACTCTTCTGAAAGAGAGGTCGTCTGAAAATTTAGACAGGGCTCTTTATGATAAAGGTCTCCCCCACACTGATCCTGGATGAAGAAGATGCTCTTTGCTTGTCCAAACTGTTTTATCTGATGGTGGATGTAAATGCATACATCATACTCAGAGTGAATCAGAAAAATAAATACCTTTTGTGGAAAGGAATCCCCCGTAAGTGAAGCTCATTGACTAAACACTCCTCAGGACCTATCTAGATCCTTTATTAGCATGGAGAACTTCAGGATTTTATGCTACTTGACCGATTGTTATGGTCCTCTCAGTGGGGTTTTATGGTTATGTGTTCCAGATCTGCTAGTTGGGCAGGGAGCTGACTCCACACCTGCCATTCTTAATTCTGAGATTCTCCAGGATTTGAAGCTACTCAACCTTACTAGTTCTTCTATCTAGTGAAACAGTCCACTTGCTCTATAATTTCCTCTTCCTAGAAAACTTTCCTAATGTTTCTCTCCTTAAGTAGACTTCACCTTTCTTTGTCCTGTTGCTATCACACATTGTAGATACAGAAACCAATTTAATAACCATGCTGCATATAAATCATTTAATGACATTGTTTCTGTGCCACATTTAAACTGTCATTTCTACACATGAAAGCCCAAGTTGTATTTACCTTTCCCTCACAGACACTGGACACAGTATATAACACCAAAAAATGGTTCAGGGCTATCTCTTAAATTTATTATTCATAAAATAATTTTAAGAAAGTAAGGGCAAATAAAGCACAGAGAAGGAACTGAAGATTTAGCTACACACAGGGGAAAATAAACAAGATATTCGGACAATCCAGGTTGGTGAAAATTACAATGAGACAGAACAGGAAATTGGCAATCGAGTCAAGAATACTGGGCACTGCTAAAAGTGGAACCCACAGGACACAGCAAAAGCCCAAACACAGAAGAACAGTTTATGACAAAGTCAAACTTAAGCCCAGAACCAAGGATGAAGAAGACTTTTACTATACAGCCTTGAGGAGCTTGATATGGTGTGATACTCTCTCTTGAGAAATAGAGATTGAAGGAATCCAAGGCTGCTACAAACTATATGAGAATGTTTCTACACATGGTTATACTCTACAATAATCATTTCTCAAGACAGAAGTTAGGACACAATAGAAACTCCATAGTGACTGACTCTATTATATGTATCCAAGAGTATTATGCAGGAAGCTAAAGTCAATGCTGAAAGTTGGGCCACTGATCTCTGACTTTAGAGACAAGATGATACTTGAAGCTTTATGAAGTAGTGATGTGTTTCCTATGATTGACTTCAATAAAGAAAGCATTTTAACACATTATTTATATGGGTATATGTATCTTATATTTTACACATATATAAATGTATATTAGGCAGCTAGGTTGTTGACTTTTTTTTTTAATAAACTTTGACTACATTTTAATCTAAGTTAAATATTTAAATGGATTGCTGTGCATTAGCACCTGAAGTGCATTTTTCAAAAGGCTATGCTGAACTGTTCTGTAACGCTTCCCTTAAATAATGGTTGGAAATTTCTCCTTAAAGGTCACTCACTATAGTAGATGAACATGACTTTAAACCAGAATTAAAAGCTATAGGTGAGTGCAAAGTGAGTTTCCCCAACTCAGAATTAATGACTTACTATTCCCTGAAGATTCCATATCTAAATACAGCATACACCATCTTGTTGAGTTAAGATCCCATAAAGAAACTGGATTAACTCCCCTTCCTAATGAGAAGAGAATGGTGCCAACAGTAATTCTAATTATACCTCAATTTAAGAGCTAATTTCTTCTTAGGAGCTAAAGGGAAAGTCTATATCTGTAGCATAGTTTACACAGAATGTGTGCTTTGACAACGGTTATATTATAGGTCAGGATTAGAACCAGACATGATTAGAAATCTGGATTTTTTTGTTATTATTTTTCTCCTTCTCTATTTAATGCTTTTTATTTTCTAGTTCCATGTTTTTCTTAAGGAACATAAATTATACATTATAGAATCTGACATACTGAAGAACGCTGCAAGGCCTTGGAGAATAGATTTTAAGAAATTTGAAGCTGTCAGTAGGAGTGTCCTAGTCCTTTACTAGGGTGTTACCTGACTGTTGCAATGTGAAATAGATTCATGTTCAAGGTGCTTTCCAATAGTACGAGTCAGTATTTCTCTGTTGTAGCCTCTGCTACACCTATCTTTCCTAAGAAAAGACAAAGCATATGTATAAATAAGCATGAACAGGCATTGTTAAGGCTCTTCCTGTTTGCTAGGAAGTAAATAGAAGAGTTCTGACTTGAATTTGTACATTTACCTCTCCTTAGTGTGTTTATAAAACTGTAAATGTGTCAATACCATGGTAGATCCTTGTTATTGAACAAGAGAGATCTTCATCCTCTTCCTTAACACTTTGTTCAGGTATCATCATCTTAGGAAGAGCATCCCTTTCACATCCTGTATCAAATGTCAACTTTACTCCAGTCTATTTCAATGAATAGTGTTTGTTCCTTTCCTACATACTTTATTGCTTGCTTATTCACTTTGCTTGCTTCTGTTATTTCCCACAGCCTTTAGAAACTCCCACCTGCTGTATCATCTGCTGCTTATGGGAAATCACATGTGTGTTTTCTGCACACTGGCACATCTCCAGCACCCAAAATATTGCCAGAACATATTAGAATTCACAGCAGAATGTTTTTGGGCAAATGAAATAAAATGTATTTGCCTAGATAGACAATGACTGAAAGTGATTAATAGATTTTTTTTTTAATTTTTTTACAATTCTAAGAGGTATAATTTATATATGAGAGCATCCTATAGCTAAACAACCAGGCCATTTTTATTCCTGAAAATTTACTCATAATTATACTTAAGTAAAGAAAGACATGATGCAAAGTGGAAAGGCAAAGTATAAAGAATTAAAGCTGAATATCAATACCAATAAATTATTAATTCAACCTCAATTATTTTAATGTTATTAAACTAATATACATTGCAAAAAGATTTCTTTAAAGAAAATAAATTATGTACTAAAAATAATTTTTTAAAATTTGTTACAAAATAACAAATTTAGTTGATAGAAACTGGAAATGGATTTAAAAATTAAAAATATATAATGTAAAAATGAGAGAAACTTCATTTTTCACACAGAAGTACAAGATATATAGTTTTAGTATGAAAATGCCATTGAAAGAAAAGACCTAAATATCTTTTGTAAACCCCACTTGTGAATAATATTCTTTGCTCTGTATTTGAAGAATCCATTGCATTCCATCCATAGGTTTAGCTCATCATGTGCTTCATGGAGGCAGAAGTGTTCACACATTTCCCCAAGTTCCACTTTCTCCATTGTCTGCAACATTTCTTCTCTTTTGGCAGACTGACAGGGTGACAGCCACAATTGAACAAAACCTCCAGCTTGGTCGCTGCACCAAGGGAACTCTGAAGTCCTCCCATTTCTGCATTTCTAGTGATTCTCTCTCTCTCTCTCTCTCTCTCTCTCTCTCTCTCTCTCTCTCTCTCTCTCTCTTTCTCTCTCTCTTTCTGTGTGTGTGTGTGTGTGTCTCCCTCTCCCCCTCTCCCTCCCACTCCCCCCTCTCTTCTTTAAAAATTCTTTTATTGGTTCTTTGAAAATTTCATCCAGTGTGTTTTTATCATATTCACCTCACCTCCAACTCCTCCCAGATCCACTCTCTTTTTGCTACATGTCTAACTTGTGTTCTTCACAGAGTGTTGTCAGCTTATGAGGGGTTATACTCTTAAAGAAAACTGTCTGCCCCTCTCTCAGGGCTATCTGTTGTCAATAACCCCTTGGCTTGTGCTGAAACTTTGTTCTCACATAGTCTTTCCATGTTGGAATTTGGTCCAAATCATGCTTACACAGGTCCCTAATAAGCTTTCACAACGGATATGAGTTCACACATGCAGCTACACTATCTTGGCATGTCTAGAAGATCCACTGCTTCTGACTTTTTTACTTATTCATTTTACATCCTACTCACTGCTTCCCCCTCAGTGTCACCCCCTCCCACAATTCTTCTCCCATACCACTTCTTTTCTCCTCTGAGCAAATGAGCACCCCCTGGGTATTCCTCATACCCTGACACATCAAGTCTGCAAAGCTAGGCGCATTCTCTCCCACTGAGGCCAAGGAAGCACAGCTAGAACATATCCCATATACAGGCAACAGCTTTTGGGATAGCCCTGACTCCAATTATTCAGGACTCACATGAAGACCAAACTGTACATCTGCTATGCATGTGTGGGGAGGCCTAGGTTCAGCCCATGTATGTTCTTTGGTTGGTGGTTAAGTCTCTTGAGACCCGTAAGGTTCAGGTTAGTTGATTCTGCTGGTCTTCCTGTAGAGGTCCTATGCCTAAGAGGTCTGGAGCCTTGAGCACATCTTTTCTTTTGACAGCTGTATAAATGTGTGTCATGCAGTTCCTAGCAAGTTTAGTTCCACATTGCACACTGTGTTCACCCAAGTTCAGACCTGACACTTTGCAATCTATAGAGCAGGTGGATTTCAGGCTATGCACAACTTTCCTGGGTACAATTAGATTCAACATATTCACTAATTAGGTAATTAGTGCCAAGTACAAATTTTAAGGAACTTTCCATTTATTTAAGAAATTTAATTGGATAATGCTGAGAAGGACAGCTGAGGAGACCCTGAGGCAATCCACCAGAAATCTCCCTGCTGTTTGGCATCCAGTTATTAATAAGTTACATTGAGTTATAATGTCTTAGACAGTAATTGAGTCACTTACCTGTTGTTGAAATTATATGCTTTACTATTTCACGAGAAGAATATTGCCCAAATTTTGGTCAATTTAAGAACTAGTACCAGAAAATTGTTTCTTTATATTCTCCTCTTGTTAAACCTATCACAGAATAAAAGAAGAATCCTGACATATTATTACCATTAGATATGATGGCTTCTTTGTGTCCTTCCTATGCAGTAGTTATGCATCACCTCTTATGAACTTGCACTGAAATTTTGTTTAGGATGTATATGAAGTTAGCATATTTTTTCTGCCTAATTTCTGAAAACTAAAGAGTTAACATGATAAAACTACACAAAAGCTCATCAGAAAAGGCCAAATAGGTTCAAGGAAATTAGTGCAATATGCTCCATGATTATAAAGCACACCACTAGATTTCTCTATAATTATACTTTTAACTCTAAACCAATTACATTAAGAACCCATATTCAACTATGAATGATGACCAATTAAATACATCTTTAAATAGCATTGCCCTTCAAAATGAAATTAATGTTAATGAAATATGATGCTTTTGATGTTTGGAAAAACATGATAAAATGATTACTACTGTGTTTAATTGAGGGAACCTGCATACCTAATTCTTCTAAGTATCTCATTTTCCCTCTCATTTACTTTTTTCATTTCTTTGGCAGAAGAATGGAAATTAAGCCTCATGTCTCAAAAATTGTATATACTATTCCTTTCATCATGATTTATTCAACCTTTCTGTAGTTCTGATTAGTCTTGCACTACGCACTTTGTGTTCTATTTCTGTGAAGAGACACCAAAAACCAGGAACTCATAAAAGAAAGCATTGAGCTGGGCCCTTGCTCAAAGTTCCAGAAGATAATCCATTATTATCATGGTGAGGAATGAGGAGTATGGTGCTACTCAGGAAGACATGGTACTAGAGAAATGACTGAAGAGTTCTGCATGCTGTTCCACAGGCAGAGATAGATAGATAGATAGATAGATAGATAGATAATAGGTGGATGGATAGATAGATAGATAGATAGATAGATGATAGACAGATGATAGGTAGATGGATAGATAGATAGATAGATAGATAGATAGATAGATAGATAGATGATAGACAGATAAATGATAGGTGAATGGATGGATGGATAGATAGATAGATAGATAGATAGATAGATAGATAGATAAACTGGACCTGGGGTGGGTGTTTGAAACTTCCAAGCTCATGGCCAATGACATACTTCCTCCAACAAGGTCACACCTACTCCAGAAAGATCACACCTCCTAATCTTTATAATTCAAACAGTTCCCTTCTCTGATGACTAAGCATTTAAATGTATAAGTCGATGGGGTCTTTCACATTCAAATCACCAAGAAGATTAGTAATTTTTAAAGAATATTGCTTTAAAGAGCTCACTTATAACTGGCTAGTGGTGACCATGACATTAGAATGATTGTACATAGTTTTTTACATATGCCCTCTCTACTGTGACAATAAACAACTCAAGTAATGAGGCTGTGGGAGGATCTCTCAAACTTGTTTTGGTTTATTTCTTTAACTTGGGTTGCTGATTCAGACCTGTAGTAGAAGAGAGAGACAAGAGAGTCTATAGACTATGATCTAGTTCAAAAACTAGTGTTTTGGAGTCAGTTGGTTAAAACTCTCAGCATCAAGTTTCCTAGGCCTAAAAAAATAGAGAAACAATACTTTCTATTCACTGAATAAAGCAAATTGCACTCAAAAGTGGAAGGATATTATGAACTTTGAAATCAGTGCAGATTTCTAGAAATATATTCTCTTTCCATATTGCCCTCTGTTCTCATCAGAATGATCAATCTAGAAGATATATATTACCTGAATATTGAACTACCTATTAATCAATTTTGCCAAAGAAAATTTAGGTGCAAAAACAACAAATCCTATTTTTAAAATATTAGATACATAGTCTTTAGCGCACATTGTATTTATGAGTTTAAAAAATAAATTTATCTTGAGGAACACATTTTTTTTCAAATAACTTTCTTTTGTTCAACAACCATAGTATAAAGTGAGATCTCCTATGTATGAAAAAATAAAATATATCATTACTGGACCATATTTTCCAAGCTGAGAAATATGACAATTTATACTATTATCTCCCATCCACTTACTTTATGAACCTGAACGGTGCGTTGGTATCCTGAGCCAGAAACAAATTATTTCCAAATATTATACTTGCATTTTGATCCTTTAGCTTAGCCAATATAGCTGGTACTTTATCCTATAAACCCACCTGTCCTTGATAAAAAGTAAATGATTTTGTTGAAGGTCAGCATTAAATTCAGTCAGACTTATCTTTTTATAAATCCCTGTTCATTGCTTAGATAGTTAGCTTTTTATCACTATGCAGTAACCACCTTGGCCCTAGAATCTTTTCTCTCAATTTGATTCATAACACTGCTACCGTAATGCAATAAATGTTAGGATTTGGCCATCTGGGTCTTTTAAAACATGGCATCCAACCATGTTTGAAGGAGGGCTCAGCTTGGTGTAGAACCTGGTATTCACCTTTGAATGCATACTGCCAACCATTTGTCAAAAATGCACAGCCTGTATCCTGAAGTGTATAGTGGTGAAATGCACATTTGTCATGCTTCCTAAATCTCAATTAGAAAAATATCAAATTTAGTCATTTCATATTTTATGGGTTATGGAAACGTAAGGGCCTTAAAATGGAAAGGAAGCTAAAAAAGTCTGGCAGCCAATTAAATGTGAGCCAAGGAGACTCCTCACAGCCCCATGACTGACTGTTGCTTATATACTCAGTGTGTGTTGAAATAAAAGAAAAATCCAGTTTGGGTTTACAATAAAGTAGGGGCTGGGGAACTCTACAGATCGATTGCAGCAGAGTAGTATGTGGGAAAACGAAGCAAAAGATATACTTCTCTGTCTAGGCTGTTCACAAGAGCTTTATTCAAAACCACTCCGCAATCATCAATTCAAAATAGGCCAGAGTGAGAAAGGCATTACAATTCCAGACCTCCAAAAGTTCCCTGAGAGACCAGCATGCCTTAAAGCTCCAGCACAGCCTTCCTTGAAGCTCTTTCAAATGTGTCCATTTTCTTCCTTCCTTCCTTCCTTCCTTCCTTCCTTTCTTTCTTTCTTTCTTTCTTTCTTTCTTTCTTTCTTTCTTTCTTTCTTTCTTTTCTTTCTGAGTACAAAACTAAAAGCATTTGTAATTTTTTATTGGATATTTAATTTTTTACATTTCAAATGTTATCCCCTTTCCCGGTTTCCCCTCCTGAAATCCCCTATCCTATCCCCCGCCTCCCCCTGCTTCTATGAAGGTGCTCACCCACCCCACCCACCCACCCACCCATTCCAGCCTCCCCGTCCTGGCATTCTCCTACACTGGAACATCGAGCCTTCACAGGACCAAGGGCTTCGCCTCCCATTGATGCCAGACAAGGCCATCTTCTGCTACATATGTGGCTGGAGCTATTGGTCCCTCCATGTGTACTCTTTAGTTGGTGGTTTAGTCCCTGGGAGCTAGGGGCGGGGCGCATCTGGTTGATTGATATTGTTGTTCTTCCAATGTGGTTGCAAACCCTTCAGCTCCTTCAGTCCTGACTTTCCTAATGCAATTCCAAAGCTCCAACTTAGCAATCACACTGTGAACATACTTGTCCTATGGGATGCTCACTCACACAAGATACAGGGTGTAGAACCTGTGTATCACAGAAACTTATTAATTACCGTAAGAGACCCTATCAGCTAACAGCAGGCCCATGTGCCTGTAAGTGAGGAAATCTTAATTCTTCTTTGTTTTATTGTGTTCATTACACATCTGTCTTCATGCCCAAACTATAGGTTTTTGCCAGGCTACCTTCACACTTGAACATTTGTAGGCAAATAGTGAAAGTCAAGTAAATGCCATATCACATAAAATTAAGCCGGTTTCAGTTCTGACATGACTGAGTATGTCCATTAACATTAGAATGTCTCCATATATTATATTTGATGTAAATATACTTCAAAGCCAGGATTTGTGGGTGGTAGTATTCTCAGAATGCATTCACTTTAAATGCATAATCTTGCACTTTAAAAAATAAATGGAAAGAGACCAAAGGTCAAACAAATATTTGGTTATTATGATCTCAGAAGTTAGAAATATACACCAATAGCGTTTTCTAGAAAAGCAAAAATTCTTCTGAAAAATTTGTTTTCTTATTTAATTAACAGTTTTAGTGTGTAAGCAAGGACAAGCACTGACGACTAACCAAAACATCATTCTTATGAAATTCTCCTTGTTACATACTTGAAACTTGGTGTATAGAAACCAGAACTGGGTTTTGTTTTTGTTTATCCATTTGTTTTAATTCTGGAAGCCAGAGGGATTTATCAGTTACTTAGTGCTTACTGTGTCAGCTTGAGGACTTAGCAACAGTTCCCAGCAAACAAGTGACATGTTAGGCAGGGTATGTACTTTGTAACTCCACCACTGGGGAGGCAGAGACAGGAGTTCCTGGGCTTACTCAGTCAGTCTAGCTAATCACTGGGGTCTTGGTACAGTGAGACACTGTCTCAAAATAATAAGAAGGAGAGCAACTGAGGAAGACATGTGACATCAACCTCTGCCTCTCCCCTCACCCCACACACACATGTTAGTACACATGCACCGGATTACTTCTTCTCAATGTGCTTTTAAAGTCATTTGAAACTGTTCTGTCATGAAACCCAGTACATGCTTAGCATAATTTAGGATTTTCTTTCCAAACTTCTGTTTTGGGAGATTGTTTTTGCCACATTTCATTTCGATGCTCAGGTTAAATTTTGATTTTTCTTTCAGAAGTATTACTATCCTACATGAAATCAATTCTAACTTGAGTGAAGCCATATAATTGCAGAAGAATTAAGCTGACGGGGAGCCTTGCATGAAGTACTGATTCAGATTATCAGCATTAGTGATGGCTTCCATTTGCACCAATATTTCATTCTGTGGCATCCTAGGAATAAGCAGCATCCGTGTAGTGTGTTCCAAAGCAGCTCATTATGGGATGGGGAGTAAGGGAATGGGTGTATTGTTACATGAAAGCAACACTGAATTAATAGCTCCTATTCTACTAGCATTACATACATTTGTTACTTTAACTTATTACAAATATATTACCCCAAACCAGCTAAGTAATGAAATGATTTAATCTCATGATATATATTGTCTTGAGCATCTGTCATTAGCTATCTTCTGAAGCAAATTCTCAATTTCATTTTAAAAATATTATTTTCTAGTTTGGGCTTTGAAGGTCAACAGATCATTTCAGCAAAGGAGTCATTCAATATAGATTTGACTCATAGTCTCACAGAGTAATAAGGTGACTTTGATTATATTTTTATATTACTGTATCAATTTTAGATCCAATGTTTACTAAGGTTGTGAAATGGTACTGACACCTGAGATATTCTATAAATATATATTTTTTCCTTCCTTAAAGAACTTTGAGATTCCTAGAAGTTCCTATTCTATTTAGCATTTCTTTATATTTATCATTAAATTATCCCCAAACTTCCCAAATTTATCTCAATGTAATTTAAATATGTTTATAAAATATGTGAGCTATTTAGTCAATTTTATTCTAATTTATAAAGTAATTAATAGTAATTAATTCTTAATGTCATTAATCAAGGACCTGCTCCTTAAGTCTTTTGAAGAAATGTAATCAGGATTTCTGAAACTATGTGCCTCACTCTAGGGAAAGCTTACCTTTTTAAAACAACTTGGCACTCTCCTGGGTTTCCCTTTGTACTAAACATCTTCTCCAGAATCTCTGTCTTTCTTATTTACTTCTTCATTTGGTGGGACACAGTCTTGATCTACACAGAAAGAATGTTTTTTGAGATATTTATCCCTGATACATACTTATTCACACTTTGTATCTGATTTGGCATTTTTTTTCACTCTACTAATTCTAGATAAGCATATTGGTTACTTTTCCCATCTGCTAGGACGAGATAACAGACAGAAACAACAGAATAAAGGAAGCATAAGGTCTGCACATGAGTTTCAGAACATCAGTCCTTCATGGTAGAGAAACATTGTGGGGAGAGCAGATCCATGGTACAGGCACATGAAGGAGGCTGCTGATAGATAGCCAGACCAAGAAGACAAGATTGTACAAGAAGGTGAAGGTAATCTTCAAGGCCCACCCCTACTGCTCTGCTTTGAAGAGCTTGTCCCTATGTCCATAGGGTTCTCCAGCCTCTCCAAACCATCCCACTAGCTATAGAACAAGTGTTCATATGAGCCCACTAGAGTACTGTGCTGATAGTTTGTTGTGCAGTTCCTCTTTTATCTGTTTTATAAGTATAAATACTTGGACACAAACCTTCATTGGCTGTCTAATTTTGTTATCTTCTTTTCTTTCTTTCTGTCTCTAAAAAATAACTTCTAGAATATTTCTTCACTTTCTAACACTTCTAAATGAATGTTTTGTTTATATGTTAATATTTTCATACCCTAAAAGCCACATTATCCTCAAATTTTCTATTCATGGAATCATTTTCAATAAAATATATATTTTTATTATGTGAAGCATGTAAGCTTAGATTTTTCAAAACCTATTTATTTAGTGTTTCAAACACTTCAATCTTCCTTCTAACCCACTGACACAGAAGAAAAAGAAATAAGGTTAGTAGGAAGAATGTTTACAGTTGTTTAGAAGTAGTTCCTTGGAGGTGATTCTACTCTTTGTTATCAGAATATCAGCTGTCCAGTTTAATAGCAAACACCAAATATGAACCAGTATTGGCATCTCAACTAAAAAAAAAAAAAAAGACAGCAAGTTTCTGCCCAATCAGCATGAATCAACGGAAGTGGCCAGAGTCAGCTGGAATGCCACAAGAAGTTCTTTGGCATTTTTTACTCTATGAAAATCAACCAACAAAGACTAGCAAAAAAGTGAGTACCAGCGAAGAATTGCAAAACAAGTGTATCTTCAAACTGTAGGGTTCCATTTATACTCTTTTTAAACAGCATGGGCCCTCTCAAGTGCCCGTTTTCAGCAAACCGTCACATGCCCTCTCGAAAGACAGCTTCCAGAAAACCATTACGTGACTCAACTGAGTTGTTAAAGAAACCAGATATTTCAGTTTCAGAGAGGAGGGTGCAGAGGGTTGTGCATGTTCATATGAGTGTCTGAAAAGTCCAGCAAAGAGTGTCAAACCTCCTGGAACTTGAGAGCTTAAGGAGATTGTGAGCTGCCCAATGTAGATTCTGGAAACAGAACTCTGGTCCTCTAGAAGAGGAGGAAGTATTCTTACTTATTGATTCATCTCCAGGGTTCCTTTTCATTGAATCTTAACCTTGCTTGATAGACTATTTCTCTCTGCTTTCTTCAGATATGAGGGTTAGTTCTTTTCTCCCACAGAAAGTGATCATCTTTGGGGAACCATTTATGCAAGTACTTAATGTGTTTATCTCTGTTTGTTGTGGTCTATCCTTGGTCACAGTTGCTTTATTCAAATGTCTAACAATCTTAGAAGCTAGGAGTGGAAGCATTCTAAAGATCATAATGTTTTTCATGGTCTGAGTCCTATGTCTCCTTCACACAGGGTGATAGACATAACTTGACACTTCTAAAGACAGTCTCCTAGTCTCCTACATGGAAGACAAACATGAGTGAGTGGGCTTTATCTCTTGAAATGTGTATGATTTTTCTTGAAACTCTTACTTACAGTTTAATGAATTTGAAGAGGAAACAAAAACAGTTCTGCTTGTTTTAAGTCCTATCCTGACTGAGAATTCTCATATTTCTATATAGCTTTTGCAAGTGTAGCACAATAGAAAGGTAGAGTATTAATCAAAAGGGCCTGGAAGCTTCAGCCCTGTTGGCTAGCTTTCATGGTGTTTAAAGGGTGCTATATGGGATACCAGGGGAGAAAAATAGTCAACAGTTTTACCCAGCTGTGAGCCCTGTACGCTACAATAACAAAGGTCTGGCAGGATATTCCCACTGGAACAATGGTAACACAAATATTATAGGAATAAGCAGCCACTTTTTAAATATTGGATTTAAAGTTTACTCTACAAGATAGAATTTATGCCTGGCACTTAAGTTAGGTAAACTGTAGCAGGCTATGTTATTGGCCTAGAGGAGAACTTAATACCATTATTGTGGTAAACTGACATAATAATAAGCTGCTCTCCATGTTCTTATTTTATATCTATAGATATAGTATGTCGTTCAACTCTCATCACAGAGTTTCTTTTTATTGTACATGAAAACTAATACAGAGACCCATAACAGCTCAACATGCAGGGAACGTGGGATTGTAGAGTGCTCTGTTCTAAGTAAGATAACTGTATCATATTCTGTCTCCTGTGAAAATCATGGGTCAATGTACAGTGAAACAGTATTTTTGGACAGTATAGTACTACATGAATTCACAATGACTGCTACTGCACACATAAAATCAAGCCAACCAAAATCTTAGCATGGATAAGAAAGTCCCATACCTATCTGAGGATCTATTTTTGATTGATGGTTGCTTGGAATAGTTAAGTTTCTTCAGGGAGGTAGCGTCTGAGAGGTTACAGTGCTCCAGTCGATGGCCCATATGCATACAGGTAGCACTAAGCAGACTCAATGGGTTATAAACAATAGCATTTGAAGTTGGAAAAGAAAGTGTTGGAAGGATATAAGAAGAATTAGAGTAGAAGGCATGTATGCATGAAAGTCTCAAATCTTAAAAAAAAAATAAGCAAAAAGGGGACAAAGCAATGGGAAAATATAAGAAGTTAAAGACTAGTTATCATTGTGACTGTACCAGTGCATTACAAAAGGAAAGTCTTAATTTGAATTCAAGTCTACAGCTCCTGAAGAAGGTTCCTACCCAATTATTAGAAGACTTGTTTAATGGTAGAAACAATGATCTGGATCAGTGATGTGAATGGCTTTAAGAATCACTCTTGTCTTATCAACAATATCTGGCACCATTCATAGCCATGAGTCATCTCTTTTATAGAAGCAAATAGTCCTCACATTGCAACATATATAATGTGGTGTGAATTGAATATTCTAAAAACACTACAAACATATAATCTCATGAAAAAATTTCCCCTCCTATTTCTTTTTATTTTTTTCAAATACAGTCTAATCAGATGGTTCCGTGGGTAAAGTACTTGCTGCTAAGCCTAACGACCCTAGTTTGATCCTGTAGACACTGAAACCTACCAGGTGCAAGGAGAAAACCAACTTGTCCAAGTTGTCCTCTGAGCTCCATTCATTTTCCTGTGACCTCCCCATGCACTTCACGGCATGTTCTTCCTTGCCCTAAATAAACAAGTAAAAATAATCCATGCAAGGGCTTGCCTTATATTGCTTTACTGTTTTTAAATTGCATTATCATTAAGAATTTTAAAATGTATTCTTCCATGGTTCAGGGAGCTAAGAGAGAGGTTAATGAGAAGAAAAACCAAACAGAAACCTTGAATAATATCTATCTTAAAACACTTGCTACAATTAGTGAGTTATGTACTGAGGTGTTTATTGTAAGAGCCCTTTTGAGACAGGGTTGGATCTAGTGACTGAGTTCTCAGAAACAGGAATATTTTATAAAATAAACATCTTCCATAGAAATTAACAGGCTCTCTTTCTGGAGAAACATTACCCTTGTTGGAAATTGTTCTTTAATCATATGGCATTTTTTTTTTCATTTATAGTCTTTGCTTTCTGATGTGACTAATATTTACACAACCCTTGCATATTCTGAACTATTCTATATTTCTTACCTCTGCTTTCTAACTTTTTATTCCTTTGGGTTTTATTTTTTTTTTAACCCTCCTTATAGATATCTACAAAATCTTCTGCTGACTTTTTTTTTTTTTTTTTACAAGTTTACATTCTCTTTGTCCCTTGTTTTGTGTTAATAGCACCCTGTATGGGGCACATTACTGTTTCTCCCTCATCTCCTGTCTGTTTTGTTATTTTCTTTTCCTCGTTTTTTTTCTTTTCTTTTCTACTTTTTTTTCTTTTCCTTGTTTTTTTTCTTTTCTTTTCTACTTTTTTTCACTTAATTATTTATTATTTTGTCTTTCTTCTTCTGCAACAGCATCTCACTATATTTCTGAGGCTAGACTAAATAAATCTCATTGTTCAACATAAGTTGACTTTGAGTTTAAGGATCTCTCTTGGTGTCTGAGTGTCTTTAGATCTTATCCTTTTATAAGTATTTTGTGAATATGTTTTCAGTATTCTGTATTAAGAAGAGACTGAGTGTATAATTTTCATTTTTGACCCTCTGATAACATTTAACAGTGTCTTGCATAGATCAGATACTAAATGGTATTTGTAGATTGGATACATGTCTACTTTGAGTTCATATTTTACATTCATTTTACTTAACAAACTAATAAAACTAAATGTTTCTTCTTCCTGCTATTGCAAATATGTACATAGTCTTGTAAATTAAAATAATATTTATATGAAGATGACGTTCACAGTAATTTGGATGTGCATCAAATTTTTTCTCTGTTATGATCTATTCAATGAATACTTATTACAGAACCACAATATCACAAATAATCATTGAAATTGATGTTTGTATTTTAGTATAAAATATGTCTATTGCCTTCTATGTGAATGCTTATAGATTGAGATATGTTAGCTTCCATATCAAAAGCAGATGGAAGTAAACATTTATTCAGGTTGTGTGTATCATTAAGCACAACATTTATATATAGACTACCTCATTTTATTTAAATGTAATAATGCAAAAGGATTATTAGCTTATTACTTCTGTATAAAGCTTCATCAGATTTCTAGGGAAGCTAGAAAGCTAATTATAATGCAAAATAAATTCAGATAGAATTAGATTATTGTTAATATTTCTTTCAAACAGAATTATTCTTCAAACTACCCTAATATATTATTTTTACAGATAATTCCTAGTGGTATAATATTAGATATTTATTATGTTACTTGGATATTTTACCTGTACAAGTTTATAGATGAGTAGACAATATAATTTATCATAGACCATTTTTCATTTCAGAAGCAAACAAATTGCTTGGAAAATAAAGCATTTCTTGGCAAACATTTGTATAGACTGTAATTGAGTTTCATTTGAGAGAAACAAAGTGTGATGTTTAGGTTAATATACAATCATTGAAAAACAAACTTTCACATAAAATATCGTAGCATATTTAATGAGCAGACATAAATGTAATACATTTATTTATTCAGTGTTTGTGTGTGCATACCCGTGCATGCACATGCACATGTGTGTGATATCATCCATGTGTAAATCAGAGGATAACATATGAAAGTCTGTTCTCTTCTTCCACCTGATGGAGTCTAAGGACTGAATTCAGGTAATCAAGCTTGACAGGCAAATACATTTCCTTAGCCTGCCCTAATGTATATGTGTGTGTGTATATATATTTTTAAAAAATAAAATAATATATTAGAGTAGCAAATGTAAAAACAGAGAGGGTTCCTTTCTTCGAGTATAAAAATATTTAGCATTTTGTAATTTTTAATCATATATATGTTAATTAATTGGAAATAAAATAACTGTCTATTAAGTATCTTCAATATGCTGGATTTTTAACACTTTTTTATTTTTATTTATGAGTGTCTGTATATGTATATGTGAACATGAATCTATGTTAGGTACATGCAGAAGTGTTTTGTGTTCATATGCCAGTTTTAGCATCTGAACTTGGGTCATATCTAAGATCAGGAAGTGCTCTCACTCTCCAAGTTTATCTCTCCGTGTACTTTATTTTTTTTTAAACACTTTGAGTCCAGTTGATGATGTTAGCCTGTGCATGGGTAAAGAGCCATCCACAGTGCCTGGAACAGCATTCCTGAAGAAAATGGATGATTCCTACCCAAGTAGTCATCTACTGAAATAGCTCCTTGGCTATGTATGAGGACTCATGAATCCTTCCCATCCATACTAAAGTTCTGATTAGTTTGATCTTATTTGGGTCTTGTGCATATAGGCACAACTGCTTTGGGTTAATGTGTACAACGGCCCTGTCATGTCCAGAATACACTGTTTCACAGTAGATCTCAGCAACCTCTAGCCCTTACAACCTTTCACTCTCTTCATTGATCTTGTGAAAAAGGGGGTGTTAGATTTCTGCTTGATTGTTCTACGGTCTCTTAGTCACTGCACTGTGACCACAGTGAGTCTCTTATCAAGCTCCATAAGCTCCATCTACTGCAAGAAGAAGATTCCCTGATGAGATGTGAGAACTTCATTTTCTTCATTGACGATCCTCGTGAGGGAAGAGGTATTCCATTTCTACCTAATTATTCTAGTCTTAGTCACTGGACTATGACTACAGTGAGTCTCTTATCAAGCTCTGTAAGTTCAATCTACTTCAAAAAGAAAATTCACTGATGAGATGGGAAAGCTTCACTAGTCTGGCAGGATCTCCCAAACAGTTTTAGGTGCTTCATTAGAAGAAATTTATAGAAATGCTATAAATTTATTACAACTATACAGAGTACCAAATGCAACAATAAAAAAAATTAGATATCATGGTTAATAGCATTTAATAGTAGCTGATATCCATTGGATGTGAGTTGTGTGTGTGTGTGTGTGTGTGTGTGTGTGTGTGTCTGTGTGTGTCAGGGATATGGTATGAGGGCTATTTCTAGAGGCTGCCTGTGCATAGCCTTCCTCTTTCTGCAGATTCACTTTCCTACTGTCGTGAAATATCCAATGAACATTTCCAGAATGAGAAAATTTGAAATTTTAAGTGGTCCTGATTTCGGCCATTATGTAATCTCACATTATTCTGTCTTTCCTTGGGTGAGAATCTTTCATGTCCCCCTTACAATCCTAGTCATTCACTGCCTTCGCAAAAGCCAAAGTGGGTGACCAGTTGGGGAGTGTAGGAAACGTAGCCTTTGGGACTCTTCAATTCCAGACATCCATCAGTACTCTTCAGTCAAATTCTTCAAGGTCAAGGGGAGACCCCGAGTAGCATCATTGAATCGTTTTGAGATCTGTATCTGAATCGGATTGAGATCATTATTGCTCCTATTTTACAGATTTAACAAGTCTTCGGAAGGGGTTGGGGGCAACTCAAAACTAGCAGACAAAATTCAATCCCAAGTGGATCTCTCCATAGGTAGTGTGAAAATAAGCAATTGGGAAACATTGTGTTGAGTTCAGAAACTGCCTTCTCACATGGCCCTGACACTGTGTGCATTTCACACATCAAAGACTCAGGTTCTTCCTGTAAGTGTTTCAGCTCTGAAGCAAAAGGCTTCCCAGGTGTAAATGCTACAACTCTGAGGGGAAAAGTCTTCTCCCGTGGAGTGTCCTGTGGAGTGTCCTGTGGGCAGAGCCTCCTGATTGGAGCTCTTCAGGGGCAGAGCCTGGCCACTTCCCTTTTCTCTTTTGCCAAGTCATATTGCCTTTTAAAATAAGGTTTTCTTGATGGCAAGCTATTAAGGCAAGTTATTTAAAATCACTAGACTGAGCATATTCAAATGTAACAGTGACTCTGTGATTTCAATTTACCAGTAGAAAAATGAAAGCAGAGGCCTTGCCAGAAAAGGTGTTTTGCTAACTCACTTTGGTGGTTTGAATAAGAATGACCCCCTGAGGCTCATATATTTGAATGCTTTGTCACCAGGAGTGGGACTGTTTTAAAGGATTTTAAAGAATCAGTGGCCTTGTTAGAATAGGTGTGGACTTTGGAGAGTGGAGAGTGGATTACTTGTTGGAGTAAGTGTGGCTTGCTGGAGGAAGTATGTCACTGGAGGGGTGGGACTTTGAGGTTTCAAAAGCTCACACCAGGCCCAGCCCAATACCAATCTCTCTCTCTCTCTCTCTCTCTCTCTCTCTCTCTCTCTCTCTCTCTCTCTCTGTGTGTGTGTGTGTGTGTGTGTGTGTGTGTGTGTGTGTGTGTGTGTGGTCTAGCTCTCACCCTCGCTCCTCTCTACCTGGGGAACAGAATGTAGTTCTCAGCTACTGCTACAGAGCAATGAATGCTGCCATGCTCCTGTCAGGCATCATGTAAACATGATGATAATGTACTAATGTTCTGAAACTGTAAGGGAGCCCTCGATTACATTCTTTCTTGTGTAAAAGTTGACTTGGTCTTAGTGTCTCTTCAGAGCAATGGAGCCATGATGAAGACACTCAGTATGCTACTGCGTGAAGTCAGCATTGCCCCCTTGTGATGGTGGGAAGATGAAGTCAGTTAAAATTTTGTGGAGGGCTAAGAACTGAAGCTGGCACATTAGAGGTGCTACATCTGTCTTTCTCATCTTTGTTGATATGTTATCGTGACAATGTCCAGAAGAAAAAAATATGTCATATCGCATAGATATGAAGATTACTTAGCGAGGTGTGGCTGGGAAGTCCTGTAATTTCAACTACTTAAGAGTCTGAGACTAAAGTATTGCAAATTCAAGGCCAGCCTGTAAAACTTAGTAAGACTCTGGTACAACATTAAAAGGAGAAAGAAAACAAATAGATGACTGAAGATACATCTCAGTGATGTGGTGATTGCCTAAGATGTATGAAACCCTAGGTTCAGTCTCTACTACAGCAAAAATAATTAAAAAAAAAAAAAAAAGAAAGAGTGGAGAGAGAGAGAGAGAGAGAGAACTCTTTCTTCATTTCAAAAGTTCCTCTTCTCCGGTTAGAAGGAGGGACGTTTTAAGTCCTCCCCTAACACAATCACTAGACAACATAACAGAATTGGCCTTGTCTCACTAAATGGACCATTGGGACCGGAAGGCAGTGCCATATTCTCTGAGAAAAATCTAGGACCACACAGGGCCATACAAAGGGCAGATATTCAACAACCTTCCTTGTATATGCATAACATAGAAGCTACTATCAATGGAAAAAGCAAGGGGCAGTCAACAGCCTAAGGCTGTGAACACTCTCCACTGTGGAGCTGCCATTTAGTTAAAATACTATTTCTTCACCTCCAAGCAGGTATAATGTTACACAGAGATCTTTTCTCAAATTTACTGAGTGCCATCCTCTATTTACAGTGTGTTTCTATCAAAATAGCTCACTCATCCAGTGGCCTTCCTAGAAAAAAAAAAAAAAAAACCCTCTGTCAGTTCTCTTTGCTCAAGGACACAAAGACACTGTTTCCCAGAGTCAGGATCTACAAACAAGGGAGAGTCACAATACATACATCCTTTTATTCAAGAATAATTTTAGAAACCACATCTGATATATGTGAAAATGCACTGGGAATCACCAGACACTACACAGCAACACAGAATGGGGATAATTTACCACTAAAGAACTTGGATCCATCTGCAGGGCTGGTAGATTAGCCTTTCCTGGTAATGGATTAATGGCAGATGTGCAGCATTAGAAGCTGTGTGGATCATTAACCCGTGATACCAGCATCATAGTTACAAAAGTGAACAACTTTATGGAACACATATTAGCAAGAACATTAGCGAAATGATCGGGATTTAATGTTTCCTAATGGGCCATTATATCTTTTTTGTTCATGAAGTAGATTAAAAAGTACATGAGTCTCTGACTTAGAGATTAATATTGTTCTAAAGAGCCAGTGTCAGAGTGTTTATAGACATGTGAGGACTTCCTCCCGTTGACCTGGAAACTGGGATTCAGAGAAAAGCAGCTATTTGAAATTGTTTCTCAAGGAGCCCAACCAAAATTTACCATCCTGTCATTAAAGATATTCCTGATCTGGTAAAAGAGCTAAGATAATTATTCTGGTTTCAATTCTAACTTAAGAATTCCTCTAGACAAAATTGTACATGGTGGCTCTCACCTATAAACGTCACTTTGGGGTGCTGAATGTGACTGCCATGACTTCTTAGCTACATAATAATTTCCACAGCGCTCAGAGGAACATAGCAACTAAATATAAATAGCTCATCTATATAATCCTCTCTAAGTTTCACGGAACATTGCAGAATAGAGGGCAGACAAAAATCTAAGAGCTAAAGGATGGTTCTAGAGTGCTGAGAACCAGTGTCTTTGAGATAAAACAAGGCCAGACTGTTTACACGCACAACTGCCGTGGAAGACCTGAAAGACTTTAGGCAGTTAATGGGTCCTGGTGAAAGAAGAGAGACTTTTGTGAGAAATGTAGCTACTGAGGAATTGCCCATGTTCCTTGCACGCTCACACAAGCAACCTTCCTAATAGTAAATCAGATGCAAAATTATCCATGAAAGACTACAGCACCTGACTTCACAGAGCTGGCCTTCTCCTGATCGCTTCTTGTTTTTTTTCATCTGTGATCACACATTTTTCTCAGTGAACATCACATATTTCTTGTACTGCAGTCTCAGTAAGGAGGCTGTAGTAATTACAGGTCATTTTTTGCCGTGCTCTCCTGGAGCTATAACCCCGTGATGTTATCTCTGGCATGACTCTTAAAATATGCTGGCTTTACTGAGTAACTTCCATGAAATATACTCAAATTAATATGTTAAATTTCAGATATTTTAATATATTTTGCTTAATCCATGTAACTTTTCCCATTAATATATTAAGCCAATTTGTCTATTTAAATGTGATGTTATTAACATGAATATTTCTTTTAACATGTGGTTGAAGATATTTAATTTGATAAAGCCATTTTTCAAAGTAGATTAATGGCATAATCTGGAACAGATGACTTTATCTTCTGATGCCAACTCTATCTGAGCATCAGCTAAAGCAAGCTTAGACTGATATCCAATTCTTTTCTTTTCTTTTCCTTTGCTTGTTTTACTATAAAGTGTTATTTTTAAATGTCTGTGTCTGTTTTTTCTTGTTTAATTTTAGTTTATAGCTTATGTTTAAGTCTTTGATATGTATGTATTAGAATATTGGTTTTTAAATGTAGATATTTAAATACAACCACTGAAAACTTATTATACACCTCCCAGACAGACAAACACACATAGACCAACACAGGCCAGGTACTGGAACTGTAACAACAGTGAGCAAGAAAGGCTAGAAAGAGATAAGCAACTGTTTGTCACAGGAAGTTCTGGGAGTCAAAAGAACACAACTCTGCTGATGATAGTAGTTTCCCCAGGGACCAGGGACCAGGGACCAGGGACCAGGGTCCATGTTATTTTTGACTATAATAGGATTCTGATGAGTTCATAGTGAATTCTTTTAACACAGTAGAACTCACAGTAGCAGACAAAAGGCAAGGATAATAATAGTAGCTCGATATTGATGGCCAGACCAGGCCAGGAGCAATATATATAAACAATAAGAGACATACTGCATAGGCACAGTGACTCGTGCCTCATCACTACAAAAAGACTAGAGCATCCTGACCAAATATTCAGCATAGGGTGGCCTTCAGGATAAAAAACTCTGATACTTTACCACAAACCTAGGAACCACAACAAGGCACTATTGTTTCCACTGGTGATGTGTTTCTATGCTTTCTGCCACCTCTCTGGGTCAAGCAGGAATCTGGTTAGTATCTCTCGAGAACTAGCATTGAAGGTTGTAATCCATCAGAGAAGCATTGGAAACTTCTGGGATGAATTGGCTCTGTAAATCACTATTTGGTGGCCAGCTGGCATTATAGTTTGTCTTTCATGTAGTATTTCACTTGACTGTGATCTTAACTAATTTTCAGAACAAATAAAAGCAAATAATCCATTTGTCTCATGCTTTGTCCAACAGGCAAGACTCTGCATTCACCAACACTAGTGTGCTAGGCTCCTCATCTCATCTGTATACGTGTTTATCACATGTAGGAATTTTGCTTGCAGTTGAAGATGGTTCAGTGGTGGTTTAAAACACTGTTGCTCTTTGAGAAGACCAGCACCCACATTTCCAAGCACCCACATAGTGGTTTGCAAATGTCCATAACTCAATTTCCAGAGGACTAGATGTATTCTTGTTTTGTTTTGTTTTGTTTTTAAGCACCAGGCATGTGTGTGATGCACACATATACCTGAAGCCAGATCGCTCACACATAAATAAGTGTGAAAGAAAAGAACTACACTACCTCCCAATAATAGTTACCACATTTCACACAGAGATACTAGCTAGAAGACCCAACTTATGTGAAATGATAACTAAGTTTACTAACCAAGGTAAGAATTTATACATCCCAATGTAAAATCTATTATAACAGTCAGAATGATTATATAGAAGACTCAGACTGCTTTTCATAGTAATTCCTGGTATTTTATGATGAGATGATAGCCCTAACATATTTATGTGTTTCCATTAAATTACAAGAACAGATTTATTTCTCTTTCTTCATAACAGTGTGATGTATTTTATTATAAGCTATTTGAACATTAGAACAATTTTGACCATCATGCATAAAACAAATGACCATAGAATACAGAAATTATTAATTAACTTCCAGAATTACCAAAAAATTCATCCTTTATTAATTGCAAATAATACTCAAACTTGACCAATGGACTGAATATTTATTGAATTCCTCCATAAAAATCTCTATTCTCTGTGTCCACACAATCAATATTTCTCTGATAATGACAAATTTTGTTTTCTCCTATCCTTTTTTCCCACATGTTAATTCCCAAAGTCAATGATGCAAAGGTCACAAGGTAATCTGTCTACTCTCTTGGTCCAGTTGGTTGTATAACTCCAGTGAATGTTAGCTCAATCCTTAACAACATAGGGAAAGGAGTTGAAAGGAAGAGACTTCTTCAGGTTATTTTTACCAAGATAGAAGTTAATTGGCTTATTTTCATCTTTTCTCTATCTTTTTTAATTGAATGTGTTTGACTATGTGATGTCTATCTAGCCTTATCTGAAATACTTTGGTGTGTATTATATATCTGCCTCGTCCCTTATTCCTAGGGCATTCACTGGTAATTATGTAATGCCGGCTGCGCCATAATTTGAAATACTAGAGAATCATGGGAGAAGAGATTTAGAAATGCTTAGATGGGACATATTCTCCACCTGTTTCCTCAAGTCTTACTTTATACTAATATACGATGTTGCTTTCAAAGTTGTGTATGAAAACTATTGATTTGGGAGAGCCAGCAACATGTCTCAGAAGGTAAAGGTTCTAGATGTACAATCCTGGTGACCTGCGTTTCAATATCAAGAACTGACAGAAAGTAGGAGGAAGAAAAGTGATTCCAAAAATGGTCCCTAAATTGCCATAGATGTGCCATGGCACATGAGTCCAGATACACATTACACACACACACACACACACACACACACACACACAAAATCTTTTAAACTGTTTATTTAAGACCAAAACTAATTTAACATCTATCTGTCCCTAGATAGAGAGTAGAATATTAGATATCATTATACTTTGAAGAAGACTTCCTTCTGTTCCAAAATATAACAAAAGTCCATGGAATGGAAATTGGGATCTTAGACAACGTGCCTTGATGTACTGACACTTGGCATTGGCCTGAAACTGGAGAATGCTAAACAGGTCAGTGAAAAATGAAACTCCTCCAGGAAATACAGCGGAGTGTTCAACTACTTTAATTTTTCCTTGATTTAAAGTAAAACCTTCAGCTCACAGAGGCTTTTTGTTATTGTGTTCCCTAATGGTGACACACAAGTGAGAACTACAAGCAAGTGTTACCTAAGTCTCACTTACTAGGTCTGCTGTGCAGTAGCTACCTTACAGTGCTGAGTGGCCTCCTTCCACTGCACATCATCAGAAATATTGCCCAATAGCTAGGACAGTGTTCCCAAGTCCTCACTATTAAGATCTGCATTTCAGGAATCCTGAAGCTCAAGAGGTTATTAAAAAACTAAAAAGGAGAAATTTTTACATGTTTTTCTCCTCTTTTCTATCTGTAATTTTTTTTGTTATTTCCTCACCTACTATGCCTTCTCTTATATTGCTCTTAATTTGTGCTAACTCATACAGCAGTCATTTGATACAGTCACCATCACATTCAGATCCCATTTAGAAGTACATTCTTAGAAACAGCCTCAGAACAATGAAAAGCTTTGTAGATAGAGGCAAACCTGTGAAAGGAAGAGTCTATTCACTTTGAATAATAAGATTTGCATTCATGTGCTCACTTTAAAAATTTTTAGATCTGAATGCTATGGAGAAAACACAGATGTTTTAAGAGTAGTCACTCTGTATAAGGTCAATACCACTGTCCCCATGCATGCCTCATGGTCCTCTGATTGAAAGAATTCCAAATATTGTTCAGAAAGCTTCGATTCTAACTTTTTTAAAAGACAAGCTAGAAATGCTTTTATTTAATTAGGGAAATTAAAGCTAACTGAATTAACACAGCTAGCAAGAAAGAGATCATTTCCTCTCTAGTGTGAATGACTTAATGGCTTGAAAGCACTCTCAGTTCTTCAGACAAAAAAAAGATATCCCCATAACTCAGACCTATACAATTTGTTTTTCATTTTTTCCAGGTAGGTGCATCAGATTTCATATACCTCTATTCATTCGGTCAGCAGCATACACTTGGTTTTGGTTTTGAACAGATGGAGAATGACTGCTTGTCCCACATTTTAAGCTCCAGTAAATGCTCAACATCATAGCATGCACAAAGTAAGACTCCTATAGAGTTATGAACAAATCAACCCAACAAAGAAGTTCTAATACCATAAAATAGAGAATAGTGTCTAGATAACATAATAATGTAATTTGGGTTTTTGGATGGAAGTAAGTATACAGACACTATTTTTAAGTACAGGAAGGAGGCTAAACTTCACTCGGTATAAAGGGTACACTGGGGGAAATGAACAAAGAGAGGCAGGAAGCACTTGAGTTTTATTCTAACTTAGGCGGTGACCCTATCTGTTCTACATTGGCTCATATGATTGCATCATCTTAGACTTGGCACGTGGGAAATGGAGGAAGCAGAAAGAGAAATGTAGCATTACTTCCAGGGGAAATTGACAGTGTCCCACATAGAAAGGGTAACTGCCCCAAAGGGAAAGGGCTCACTGCTCTAGGCCATCAAATTTCCAGAATATAGCAGAGGTCCTTTGTGTAAACAAAACCTTTATTTGGTGTAGGGGCTTAAAACATTTGAGTAATACTAATACAAGATGGGGGAGAAAAAACCGATTTGTTTTCTGTTTGTAGCATCTGGCAGAAAACGCCCATCTTTAGACTTTCTTATGAATTCATCTACTTATTTTGAAAATCTTTTTCTTCAAACACATTAAGTTGGAGGCAAAGGCTTAGATGTTTCAAAACCTAGTTTAATTATGGCTCTCTATCCCTTCCACCTCCCTTCTAGCTCACCCTCTATTAGAGAAAAAAGAAAGGTTAATAGGAAATGGGGATTGTGAACCTGTTTAGAGATAGTTCTTGGAGGCAGTTCCAGTCTTTGTTGTCAGGAGTCCAGTCCACTAGCAAAACACCAAAAACAAATCAGCAGCAGTAGTCCAATCCACATGGCAATACCAATCATGATTCAGTACTCAGTTATATCATGTGATATTTTACTGGAAGCTGTCTTATGGGAGAATATTTTGCAGAAGCAGACACATGAGAAGAGGTTTTGCTGAGAACAGACATGTGCTGTTTTTTTGGAAGCTGCCTGGTGAAAGGATATGTGATGTTTTGCTGGAGCAGATGCTTGGAAGGACATGATGTTTGGAAAACATATAAGTCTAACCCAACATATAGTGGGTGACACTCTTGCATTGGTTTGCCTTGCAACTCTTTGCTGGTCTTCATTGGGCTTTGTTAACATTGCTCTTTGCTGAAGACACTCTTGCATTCTTGTCTTGCTTTCTTCACTGATCTTTGCCTGCTGTGACTCTGTAGAGAGAAATGCACCAAAGAAACCCTGGTGGTATTCTGGCTGCTTCTTGCCACTTACACACACACACACACACACACACACACACACACACACACACACAGATCTGCAGAGTTTCTTCTGAATCAAGTTGTTTCTACTGATCCAAACATATTTTTAAAGAAAGTCTCCTATACTGTATCATTCACTTATAAAAGAATAATAAAGCAGTATTTGCTCATTGGCTGCTCATTATACTTTGGATACTTGCAGGTTATAGAATTAGTAATTACTTTCTCTTTTCTAGGTAAAGGACCCATCTAATATTGACAAAAATATGCAAATATGTGAGACATATTCTCAAAGTGAATATAGTTGTCAATCACAGATTTAGAGTTTTAAACATCATCTTACTTACTTATTCTACAGCAAAGTAATAGCCCACTCCTCTCTGTGTACACCATTACTGTTTGAATGTGAAATATTCCTCACAGATTCATGTGCTTCAAGAGTTTGTATATAGCTAGTAGTAATATGTTTAGGAGGTGGAACTCTAGTAGAGTAAGTGGGCCACTGTGGTGGGAGGATTTCCTAGCTTTGCTTCCATCTTTGTTTCCTGAACCATTAAGATATGAGCAACCAACACGACACTTCACCTACTGTGGATAAGAGCTGGTCCATCCAGCATATCTTCACTGCCATAAGGGGCTCTACCTTCTTAAACCATGAGGTTAAATAAGTCCCCTCTTTTGTTAAGTTTTTGCTTGGTATTTACTTATAATAACGTAAAAAGCAACTAATTTATACAAATACCCAGAATTATTGGATCCTCAAATATTCATGTGAGAATAAAGGCATCAAGATGGTCATAACACACACATATATCACTCAACAAAAATCACCTTGAGGAACTGTATTTGACTTATTGTTTCTGAGGCTTCCAGATCCTATAAGATGCCTGCTGCAAACCACCAAGATGGCCACGCAGCCACTGGTAACAGGTGCTAACAGATAAAAGTCTGTGGAAAAGGTTTTAAACACAGCCAACTTTATAATTAATCAGATTTGTTTCCAGACTTCATAATTATTTGATCAAAGGAAGCAATTAAGAAAACAAAAAATATTTTTTTAGCACAAGATGTTAACAGCATCCATAGTACAAAGGGGCACTATTATTCTATTTACCCAGTTACCTTTTAAAAAGACAGCAACTGAAATATTATATGGCACTTGTTCTTTTAAAATTATATCACATTAAAACATATTTTTCTCTAACAAGTGTTTTTTTTTTTAACTGAATAACAAACAAAGGTATTCTTTCCAGGTGGTAAATGGAACAAAACCAAATGTGAATAGAAATTTTTCCTTTGTGCAAATTAGGTAGAATGTGTGTAGAGTTGCAAATGTGTTCATGATTTATGAATAGACTAAACTATAAATATAACACATTAGTGCCGGCATGAAGCACAAAGGTAGAACAATTTTATGGTCTCAAAAGTCTAATTAGCATAAGACAAACCATTGTAATCAAATAATTATTGGTTAAGACAAAGATAAAGAAGCCAGATGTGTTGAATCAGATGGTAATTACCTAAGTAAACTACAGATGTTAAAAATTCATAGATTATAAATGCAATGTGCATTATTCCAATTAAACTCACATATAAACACATCTTCATGTAGGCATATAAAAATTAGCATATCATAAGTATAGATATTTGTGAACATGTATTATACCAGTTTAATGATAATAGTTAGGACAACACTTATGTGATTTTGTGTTAGTAATCAAATATTGGAAGATGTGATGGTTTGTATGGCAAAACCCTAAGACAAAAGTTGGTACTGGGAGTGGGGTACTGTTTTGATAGGCCTGACCATGTTTTTGTTTGGAAGAATGTAGGTTTATTTGGAAGAATAGAATTTGGTTTTGGAAAGTCATGGAATGTTTTAAGTGGGGCTCAATGAGCTATCACACCAGGAATATGGAAGACTTTGTGAGCTTATTGAACTGTGAAGACTTGACCCAAGAGGTTTCAGAGGAGAAGAATTTCAATATGTGGCCTAGAGACTGTTTTGTGGTATTTTGGTGAAGAATGTGGCTACTTTTGGCCCTTGTCTAAAGAGTCTGCCTGAGGCTAAGGTGATGAGATTCAGATTAATTGCATTGACAAAGGAAGTCTCAGAAAAGCCCAGCAGAGACTTTATTCTCTGGTTAAATCTCATAAAGAAGATTCTGAACAAGGTCTATCTACAGAGCAAGATCCAGGACAGCCGAGCTTAGGCAGTGAAGGAGCTGGAAAACAGAAAGCTAGTGGTGATGTAATAGAACAAGGGGATCACGTTCCAGCTCCTGCAAGCAGAAGAACTCGGCAGCTTGGCTGCTGCGGGATGTAAACCTGAGGGACAGCAGGCATTTGGCCGTGCTCCTGGGCCCCTGGCTCCTGTCACATAGCTACAGCTCACCCCCTCCCAAAGAGAGGTCTGTGGCCATCAGTCACATAGGAGCAGCACTCTAAGCCCTCCCACATGTAGATAAGGTATCCCCAAGCTCTCAGATCAAGCCAATAGAAGGTACCTGTTGTCAGACCCTGAGCCACCATAAAACTGTATATAAGAATCCTATCCAGAAAGAATAGAGATGTGCTGGCTAGTCTGAGCCCTGCCTGCCTTAGCACAGAGCGACAGGTGCAGCATCTTGGAACACAGAGAAGCTGTGTTCCAGAGGTAGCCCAGGTTGTACCTCATGCTGTAGCTGTAATGTATAAGAGTCACCCAGTTGGTACTGGTTTTGAAGGCATGAAGGGCTCATGAAGAGCAGCTGTGGCTCAGCACTGTGAGAGGCCATGGAAGGACATTGGTAAAGATGCAGCCTCCATTGTGGTTGACAGCCCAGGACTGAAGGGGTCATGCAAAGGAGTTGAGGCTTGGCACCATGAAGAGAGCCTAAGAGAGACTATTGGTGAAGTCTAGTTGCAGCAGAAGACTCTAGTGTATTGTAAATTCCAGGTCCTTCGGATGGTCACCAAGAACAGCAGTAGCAGGGGAGTGGATCAACCTGAGCTTGGAGTGCTACAGAGGGCAGAGCTGGAGAAGTGATGCCAGCCCTTTGGAGGAGCCCAGAAGATCATGTGTGGATCTCAGACATGGAAACAAGATGCTATAGCATTGAAATTGCCTTGGAAACTCCAAGACATTAGAGATACCAATCTTGGGATGTGTGCTGAGGAAAGCTGCTAACAGGGAGTGGAACCAACTCAGGAGAAAGAACTTTGTTGTAGTCAACAAAGATAAAAAAGGAGTGGAGATCTGAAGACCACTTTGACATCAAACATGGAGATGCAGAGTTTGGAGTCTATCCAGCTGGTTTCCTGTCTTGCTTTGGGTATGACAGTTAAGTTATTGGATGAATCTCAGAAGAGACTTTGAACTTTTAATATTGTTGAGACTGCTATAGACTATGGGAATTTTGGAATTTGGATTAAATGTACTTTTTTATTATGCTGTAGCTTGGTATGGCCTCCATAGACTCATGTGTTTGAACAAACCTTTGGGAGCCAGGGAGTGAAATGTGATGGTTTGTATATGCTTGGCCCAGTGAGTGGTGCTATTTGAGGTGTGGCCTTGTTGGAGTAGGTGTGTAACTGTGGGTGTGGCCTTTAATACTCTAGTCCTAGCTGCCTGGAAACCAGTCTTCTGTTAGCAAGCTTCAAATGAAGATATAGAAATCTCAGCTCTGCCTGTACCATGCCTGCCTAGATGCTGCCATGCTCCCACCATGATGATAATGGACTGAATCTCTGAACCTGTAAGCCAGCCCCAATTAGATGGTGTCCTTTATAAGACTTGCCTTGGTCATGGTGTCTGTTCACAGCACTAGAACCCTTACTAAGACAGAAGATTTTGGAAGGGAATAATCAGAGACACCTTGCTTTTTCTCTACTTCAAACGTAGGGAAAACAATGTAAATGGAGATGTGCACATGAATGGACCAAATAAAATTAATCACTGATAGAAGGATAATTTAAAAGGTAAAAAAGCTTCCTGACAGATTGAAAATGTTTTGTGACTTCACATTGTGTTTCTTCTCAATCCTTTAAGGATTCTAAAGAACTGATGACAGTAGCCAAGATATGAAATCATCTTAGATGTCCACTGAGAAGACATAGTGTGGTACATACTCGGTGAGATTATTGTTCAGCCATATACTAGGAATGAAATTCTTGTATCTGTAAGAACAAGGATGAGACTAAAGTGAGTCAGATACAGAGATTGCATATTTTTGCTCCTATATTTTTCTTCTATGGGCCCAGGTAAAACATATAATCTAAGAGAACAAACTAAAGTAGCCATCACTAGAGTATAGAAGGAGCAGAAGTTTCAATCTAGGGTGTCCTCCAAGTCACATTCATTAATTGCTAGCATCCTTCTCAGAGATAGTGAAAACATTAGAAATTGAGGCCCCCTGGAAGAAATAAAGGTCAATAAGACATATGCCTTTAGAGGAATATTGGGCCAACAATTAAGCATCTATCTAGATATCTTTCTATGTCTATCTATCTATCTATCTATCTATCTATCTATCTATCTATCTATCTAGAATTTTTTTGTTAAGCTTTATGTGGTCTGTTAGTTGTATCATGGGTATTGTGAGCTTATGTCCTCATCAGTGAGTACATACCATGTGTGTCCTTTTGGGGCTGGGTTATTTCACTCAGGGTCATGTTTTCTAGTTCCATCCATTTGCAAGCAAAATTCATGAAGTTGTTATTCTTAATAACTGAAATAGTATTCCATTGTGTAAATGTACATCAATTTTCTATATACATTCTTCCATTGAGGGACATCTGGGTTATTTTCAGCTGCTGGCTATTATAAATAAGGCTGCTATGAATATAGTGGAGCATGTGTCCTTGTTATATGTTGAAGCATCTTTTGAGTATATGCCCAGTAGTGGTATAGCTGGGTCTTCAGGTAGAATGTTTGCCTATTTTCTGAAGAACCGCCAGACTGATTTCCAGAGTGATTGTTCCAACTTGCAATCCCACCAGAAATGGAGAACTATTCCTCTTTTTTCACATCCTTGTCAGCATCTGCTGTCAACTGCATTTTTGTTTTAGCCATACTGATAGGAATAAGGTGGAATCTTAGAATTTTTTACTTTCCATTTCCCTAATTAGTAAGGATGTTGAACATTTTCTTAGGCGCTTCTCAACCATTCAATATTCCTCAGTTGAGAATTCTTTTTTTTAAAAAAAATTGGGTATTTTATTTCTTTACATTTCAGATGTTATCCCTTTTTCCCATTCTGCCCTAGACACCCCCATCCCATGTCCCCTCCTCCTGCTTCTATGAGGATGTGACCGCACCGACCCACCCACTCCCACCTCCCCACCCTCAAATTCCGCAACAATGGGGCATTCAGCTTTCACAGGACCAAGGACCTCCTCTCCCACATATTCCCAACAAGGTCATCCTTCCCTACATAAATAGCTAGGGCCATGGGTCCTTCTCTATGTGCTCTTAGGCTGGTAGTTTAGAACCTGGGAGCTCTGGTTTGTTGGTATTGTTGCTCTCCCCACAGGGCTGCAAACCCTTTCAGCTCCTTGAATCTTCTCTCTAACTCCTTCAATGCGAACCCTCTGTTGCTCCAGTTAGCTCAATCCTTAAAATTTGCAGGTCATTATGGGAAATCTTTGTATTACAGAACTTGAGTACTTAAAATCCCAGTGAAACATTGTTTTCTGCATATAATATAAATGCACTAAAATACTTAGTGTAGAGAAGATAATTAGATATGTAGAAAATTACCTCAACTCTTATAATTCACATTTTGAGATGAAGTAGTTTTTACTGATATAATTTTATTGTATAAATACAAATTCTATCAACTTTAAAAACCAAGCAAATTCCAGCTTTTTAAGCACATATGAACTTCCCTGTAACATTAATCTTTTTACTGCCAGTTGGGCTGACAACAGACAAATCAAGGTGAAAAGACAAAATGCCTATATAAAAATAACTTCAACAACCCTTTGATCTGCAACTAGAATGAAAGTAAAGTATAAATATTATTGTTTAGTTGGATCTTAGTTAAAAGTAGTGAGGAATATCTAAAGCCAAATTGAGCATATATCAAAAGGAGTAGGTAATTTAAATGCCAAAGAGAATAATTCTAATGCTTTGGCTAATGAAAAATTATATAGTAACATGCCAAAAAGAAATGGATAATGATATTTTTGCATGTGATCTAATACCTCAGAAACACTGTGAATAACATCAAGGCTGGCCTGTCTATATTTGGAGCTAATGAGCAACATTTCAAAAGACTCATGGAAATGTTTTCTGTATTTCAAACATTTGAAGCCTGAAACCTATAATGTAGATTAATGAAATGAAAGAATTGATAAAAACCAGGATAAAGACAGATACTTGGAAAGCTTTCCAAATCACAGTGCTATGTATGGAAAGTTCCTCCTGAGTGACCTTATTTCAATAGTTGTCCACTGTTGAAACCATCATTTTACTCTCACAAGAAAGATACCTGCAGCCTTGTTGCACTTTCCACAGCTGTTCTCTCCCTACTCCATACTTAGATGAATAGTAAATGATGGTTCAGAATAACAAAGAAACAAGCAAGAGTTTTGGCATATAAGTTTATATATGTGTGGGAGACATCCAAGGATTGAGTTTTTATCAAAGAAATGGCTCAAATACCAGCCTTACGGACACACACAGGAAGCAGTGTGTGTAGAATGCTATGTATAAGAGAGAAACCCTAGACAATTGTGTGGAGGTTCCTCTGTGCTATTTCTAGCTGGCAGCCAGTAAAGCCATGTTAGATAATCAAGGTTAGCTTTTCCTTACTAGGCCCTCCTTGAAAGAGGGCAACTTTGTAAATTAAGACCTTTGTTTAAGCAAAGAAATTCTCTTTTCAAAGATTTTAGATCTCTAAGTCATTTTATGCCAAAATGTCACATTTCAAGACTGCAAACTCTGTTACCCTTCACTTATGTTTTCACGATTCTAAATACTATTATTTAGATTAACGTTAGTGTATTACCTCAAAATTGCATTTGCTTTTTAAAGCTTTTAGTCAGGTCAACTTAAATCATTATATAACATTCTGGTTACAAATCAAAAGGAAAAATGACATTTGGAATATTAAAAATTATTTTAGTATTTTGATCTGTAGTTTCATAATAATTTGTGTATTTAAAAACTCTAGGTCTTCTGCATCACCAAGGTCTGTCAGATGATACTGGGCCAGAAGGCTGAAGATTTGATACTCCAACGTTCTGAAGTATAGGGACTGTCAAGGTGTTCAGCGGTCTCTATAAATTGGCTATGTTTTAGAAGCTATGCTTTGTGCTTCCCATAATTTTAGTTAACTCAGTCATTCTGGATTTCTGACAGGGTTGAAAGCTTATAGTCTCATAGCCAATCCTGGCTATTTACTTTGAGAGAAAAGATCTGAGTGGATGGTTTTCAGCTGACATTCATTCTAAAGCCAAGAAAAAAGCCAGGTTCAGAACTAAGTGTTTTAGTCAAGAGAGACGACAGAGGTTCTGGTTAGTCAACAGAATGATGGACTGGGTATTAGGACTACCTTGTACCTCACTGGTACAAATAGGCATAATTATGCTCTAATTATATTTTGAGAGAAAAGTTTTATTTTAACAGGAAGGGTGATATGTAGGAGGAGCTAAGGTGGGAGGAGTACAGAGCGGAAGAGAAGGAGTAAGGAGAGGAGAAGAAAAAGGAGAGGAGGAGCTAAGAGATGAGAGAGAAAGAGAGAAGGGGGACATGGAGGCAGATGTTCACGTGTCTCCACCAGTCAACGATAGTTGATATATCTAGGTTGGGTAATGGGTTACACTTCTGATTGAGCATTACCAAACTTATAAAGCCTTTGATTAATATTTAAAAAAAAACAGTATAAAAGCAAAAGAGAAAGGGGGCATGGAATAGGGGTTTTCTAGGGAGGGGAAATGGAAATGGGGAAAGGGGATGGCATCTGAAATGTAAATAAAATATCCAATAAAAGTTTAAAAAAAACCTCTAGGTCTTTATGTAGTAGCAGAGTTTCAACAAAATAAGTGTGTGTATATATATATATATATATCACCTTGGAGTTTTATATATTTCCTTTTGTGTGATTTGTCTTGTAGAGAGAAAATTAAGTTGTCATGTGTTTAGTAATTTTTTTGTGTGTTTGAAATCTAGTAGTGAAGGGCATAGAAAACGGATACAAACTTAAAATTAAACTCCAGAGCAAACTTATGAAGTATGAATTTTAAATATAATTTTATGCTATTGATGTTCACTGTCAAATTTTAATGCACTCAGTAGAAGCATAGTATGGTTAATAAATGGTTGTATCTCTAGAGATAAGTAAGAACTATGCTGAGATGGTTTTGGGGTTTAACAAATATGCATAACTTGTGTTTTATTTGTATACATTTTAGTCAAAGTCACATTGAAAGAAACTTATGTTCCACAATAATGAAGATCATTAGAAATGAATGCTTAAAAGCAAAAATTTCTCTGAATTTTGAAATCATGTTAATTCATCCAGAACCTAATAAATTCTATTAAGATGAGAAAAACACATAGCTCTTCTATATTAATCAGGACTAACTGTAAGAGATTAAATCTGATGATCAGGAAGTGGAGCAGTCAGTGTACATCTCTGCAGTTTGCCTGCAGGTAAATTGCTTTGCATTAAACTAAATTCACCAACGAAAGCAATTATTTTTCTGTAACATTTTACCCTCTGAGAGCTAGAAATGATTCATGTAGCAAATCAACAGACCCTAAAAAATGAAGTAAAATGTTTTATTGTCAATAAAACACTATTGCAGTAAAGGTAATTGAACAGAAAACCAACAAGCAAAAACAAAAAAAAAATTAAAACATTTTATTATTGGTATAATTTTAGGCATGCCCATAAACTTCCCTTCAACTCCTTAAGCTGAGGAAAACAATAAATGACATAGATGAGCTTTGTTCAGGAGTATGCTCTGGGTATCTTTGTGGCCTCCTGCCTCACCCTATGCAGGGGAATTTATGGAATATACTTGTTTTTCTCTATTTGTTCAAAGTGACTACTTTCAAACTGGTAACATTCAATCTCACCTATTCGCAATGTCAAAGGCTTTCTCCTTCTCACCAGCTTCTTTGTGCTTGTAGAGTCCAAGCCATTGCTTTTAAAAACTATTAAAATTATGTCCACAGACAGGACTGAAGATATCCAAAGGATCAGGGATCAGGATGCTCAGTTGACTAACAGCCTCTGGCCTTTCAGCAAAGGTCATATACGGAGCTGCTCCAGCAAAAATGTCTGGCCTGAATGACAACATGACCTGTTTAGGAGGAGAGAAAACTGTGAACTCAAAATAATTTGACCCTGTTCCTCCTCCTCCAGCTGCCCAACAGTGTAGTGCTCTAGCCTGGGCTCCATCCACTCTTGTTGCTGCCCTATGTGATATCCTTGCCTGAATGCCTTCTACTCACATAGCTTCCCAGATAATGTAGTGCTTGATCTCCCGTATGGGCACCATCCACTCTCCAAGGTGCTGAACTGTTCAGTGCCTTGGACTGGGAGCCACCTGACTGCCCTGTATTGTGAGTTCTTCCTCTGTTTCACATGGACAATTTGAAATCCTTATTTATTTTGTGCCCTGCTTAGATTTCTATTGCTGTGATAAAAACTGTAACCAAAAAGCAACTTAGGGAGAAAAGGATTTATTTAGTTTACAATTTGCGAAGCAAATAGGGCAGGAACTCAAGGCAGAAACCTGGGGGCAAGAACTAAATTATATTTTATGGAGGAGCACTGCCAAGGGCCAGCCTCATCTTGGAGAGGGGTTTTGAGAAAGGGGTGTCTGGGAGTGGCAAAAAGAATGACTCAAAGTCAAATCATGGGTCCAAGCTGAGGACCTGTGCTCTACTTGATACAATTTTTCTGTGTCTTGCTAAGTTCTGTTTTCTCTCTGGAGATCTCTCTGTCTATATTCTGATTGCTTGTTATTCTAAGAGATCTCTCTGATTATGTCCTGCTTGCTTGTTATTCTAATAGATTTCTCTGTCTATGTCCTGCTTGTTTGTTATTCTAAGAGATCTCTCTGTCCATGTTCTGCTTGCCTGAGCCACTTCTCCAATCTGTTTTTCTTTATATCCTAAAACTTTCTCTGCAAATCTCATCTCTTGGAGAACACAGGTCCAATCTTTTATTTCACATATCAATCCCATTATTTAGGTTTCCTTTTGATTGTTTTATGAATCAGCATCCTGTGACCTCAGATTCTTTTTTTTCCTCTCCAATCTGCTTTTGTACCATTTTAATTATGTGCAAGTATTAAGGTCAGTTCTAGGTTGAGGAACTAGCAATACAATAGATGCAAATAGTCAAGGAACAAGCAAGACCATAAACACAAATAGTCAAAGAACAAGCAAGGTAATATACAAAGTCCCATGATCACTGTTTCTAAGGGCTTATCAGGGTGACCAAAATATCTTAGCCTACTTCCCTGTCCTAGCCCAAAGTCAGTTCATGCCTGAAGCCTACTTCTTTGTTGTAGCCTAAGATTTAGATTCCTGCCTGTAATTATTTCTTTGTTCTAGCCTAATGTCAGATTCATGCCTGAAGCTCATTTTGTTGTCCTTGGCCAATGTCAAATTCCTGCCAAGCAACCCCTAAAGCTTTCCATATCACTCCCTTTTTTATTTCACAAACCAGACTGAGACTGTTTTATGTAGTTCTAACAAGAATGCCTTTCTTACCCATCATAGAATATGCATTATCAAAAGCAATGCACTTCTGTCTTCTTAGGAGACAACAAGCATACAGTTTTTCTTATCACTGCAAAGGAATTAAGAGATCTGTCTGCTTTTGTTAAGAACAGATGATAAGCTAATTGGATGGGACCCCTGTTTTGTTTTATAAAGATAAATAACATGGTATCATTAATATTAACCAGTTGTGTTTATATATTGTTACTTATATGTCTGTTTACAATGTTGACCATTTGTCAGTGAACAGCCAATTGGTGTGTTCTCTCAATCCCAATTTTCTTCTGTTACCTAAATTTCTTTGTGTATGGTTGAGGCTTCATAGGCTATTCTCTGCCCAGTTTAGCTCACTCTGCCTTATTATACCATTAGAACCTCCCAGAACAGCAAAACCCACAATGGTTGGGTCCACTTACATCAACTAATAATCAAAAACTGCCCCCAAAGACTAATCTGCTGGAGTCATTTTTCTAAATTAAAATTCTTCTTCCCAGATAACTCTAGCTTGTGTCAACTTGACAAAAAAGAAAACAAACAAACAAAAACAAAACAAAACCCAAAACCTAACCAGGACAATTTAGAAAAATATCCAACCAAAACACAGCCAACAAAATTACAAACATTGATGACCATCTATCTATAATAACCTTAAACATAAATAAACTTAACCCATGAATACAGATGCAGAGCAGCTAACTAAACTGAAAATCAGAGTTAAATTATTTTTGTACACACAAAAAAAACTGAGACTTGTCTGTCAAAGACTGGCACAGACTGCAAGTCAATCAGGTAAGAAAACAAAAGCCAAAAGACATAGCTATTGCAGTATCTTATAAAAATAAACATACAATAAAAATGGTCATAAGAGATAAAAATAAAGGCCATACAATAATAATAAATTGAATATTTTATCATTATTATGCAAAGATTATAAACATATATACACCAATATTATACTTTCCAATTTTATAAAGTAATCACAATGGACACGAAAAGTCACATGTATCCTAACAATACTAGTGGGTGGCTTTAACACTCCCTTCTAATATTTCTTTTAATGTATACTCATTATTACTGTGTATGTGTGTGCATGATTGGTGGAGGTAGGAATGTGCCATTGTATATGTAGTGTTCACTGAGTTCTTACTTTCACCTTTTACCTGGGTTCTATTGATAAAACTCAAGTTTTCAGGTTCATGTGGCAAACACAGTTGATTTCTGAGCCACCTCAACCCTGTCCTCATTGTAGATATGTCAAACAAGCTCTTTCTTTAAAAATTTATAGTTATACTATGACTTGGTCAAGTAAACCAACATCCTCAGAATATTTCATCCAACTGATATGAAATACGCAATCTCAGCAGGCCATGGACCAGAGATGGAAGTCGGTTGCACTTGTAAATTCATTTGTCCTGTAACTTATGCTGGGGTTAAACCCACACTGGAAAAGCATTTGGTGTTACCAGTGCTGTCTTCACATTAGTAGAGTCCCTTCTATGTGCACCATGGCTTTGGCTAGAAAGTCTTCTCTTTGCAGTTTCTTTGCAAATTCTCCTACTTCGCCAATACTCCTCAGATTGGATCCCCTGAAGTGACTGATATTCCAGCTAAGGGTTAGCACTCCTACATGTGCTAGGGGATGCAGCAATACTATAAGGTAGAGGAGTCATCACACTTTGAAGGTCTCCCAAGCATTAATCACTTTATTGAAGGGATATACATTTGGTCATCAAATTAACCACTGTAACTTTATTGTTTCCAGATTCTATTTAGATAGGTGGATTTTGAGGTCGAGCTACTTGCTAACAGCAGGCACAGAGCTCTCAAACTCCAAGATTATTCTCAGTTGATGAAGTCTGCTTCAGATCACCAGTGATGGAGTTGGTCTTCCATATATACTTCATTCACTTCCTGAGCTGAAATCACAGCTGCCTTCTCGTGTGTGTGTGTGTGTGTGTGTGTGTGTGTGTGTGTGTGTGTGTGTGTTTTCCTGGTTTGTTGTTATCTTTACTGCCTACTCTCTAACTTTCACCCTATGGTTTATAATAGTCAAGTTGGACCTCTCAGGTTTGTGACTATTCATCATTCTCAAGCCCCCAGTGCAACTGAGTTTGAACAATAGGTTCCATCTCAAGATATTACTAATGGGAGTCCTCTACAGTGCTGACCCGTTTGTTAAAGGCATCACTATCTCACCAAAACCTACAATTGGGTTTGAGGCTCATCAGGGGTGTGGCCTTGTCTAAGGCTAGAAATCTCTTTTCACCAAGGGCTGCCTCTGTTACCTTCTGGGTGAGGACTCATTTCCTCTCCTTCCACACAAATGGAGATGTGTAGCACGCAGTTTCTACTACCCTGCTTTAAGCTGCAGGAGGATCTTGCTACCAGCCACTGCCCTGGTTCCCTTAGATCTGTGGATGAAAGACACACATATACATAACTCATTTTAAACCTGCCTTCTGGCTCAGTGTCTGGGCTCTTCTAAGCCTCCCATGGCTAGCATGCTCTTTCTTTTACTCCTTGCTCAACACTCTAAATCTACCTCAACTTAATGGCCCAGTTACCTTCTCCTTGCTCAGAACCCTAAATCTGCCCTCAACTTAGTTATGTTTTTAATCTTCCATCTGCTAGCCCAGGCCCAATCAGGGAAAGCAGCCAATGGCCATTCCGCCTGAGATCTCTTACAGCTGATGCCTCTCTCTCACTCCAAAGCATAGTAAATTTCCTTTCTTCTTCCTGCATCTTCTACTAACTCCCGAGGGAACCTGAAATGCCTATCTCTTCTGTCCATCCAAATTCTCAGATTCTAAAAATTGGACATATATTTTAGAGAAAATAATTATTCAGCAAATTATAATAAGTATATATTACTACCTACATGAATAGTAAAGGCTATATAGTTAAATAGTCATCTCAGTGGGTTTCATGTGCCTATATTCTACCAATAAATTACCAAAAATAGTAAAATGAGATGAAACCATGTCTCTACAATACATGTGCAAACTATTTTTTTATTATTTCCTCAAATACATAGAATTTACACTGTTCTAAGCAGTATTAAAAATATGGAGATGATTTGAATTTAGGTAGAGATAGCTCTAATCTATATAAAAATATTGCATCATTTTACATTAGGGATTAGTATATATATGTGATATTTTCAGAGAATTCTGAACAAAATCTTTATGAAATGCTCAGAGGCAGCTGTAGTATGTGGAACTCTTACACAACATCATCTAGTGTGCAATGAAGCACTCAGCAAATATGACTGTAGGATGGTGGTGTCAATGATAATATCACAATATGAAATGTAGAAAACATTGTATGTAAGCAAAATACAAGCCTCCCTGAACTCTTGATGTGTAGTCACCTTACAAGGCTAATGTCATTATTCAAAGGTCTATGTCCCTACATTGAACGATTATAACTTAGCAGTATGGACGTGTCCTGTGCATGACATTGCATTTTCTTCTTTTCTTCATTTGAAATTAAAATCATTTCTGCACTTCCACCTATCCTGAACTCTTTCCAATGTCAAAGCCAGAAGTATGATATAATGAGATTGCCCCTTTTGTTCTCTTGTCTACTGCCACATAGGACACAGATCTGATGACCTTCAACATCTCTGTACATCGGTCATGGTGGAGAGAACATGGACCTGGCTGTGTCCGGAGAGTGCTACCACCATCAGCCCATGACATGATGGATGACTACACATATGTCTCAGTCACAGGCTGTGTCGTCGATTTCCAGTACCTAGAGGTCATTCACAGTGCTGTACAAATACTGCTGTCCGTAAGTCACACTTTTGAATCATTGTCTGATAGTCTCCTTTGTTGACATCTTGTATCTTCTATCTGGTAGGTAGTGAATGCTTCAGATAAGCACATCAAAAACATTAACAGTGGAAACAGCAGCAATTGTGAAGTTATTAATGATACATAGTAGCTGGGGCGTAGGGGGGGAGTGGATGGGGGTGGTGTTCTTCACATGCGGACATGTTCCTTAGAATCAAGTAGTTACTATGGTTTCCAACTTGATATCCAACCTACACTACGCAGTGAAATACATTATCACCACTTAGAGTGGTCCATTATCCAATGGACACTCCAAGGTGTGAGACTAATGTAGTCTTTACGTAGTGTCCTTCAGTTTTAGAGTAAACATGGAAACCCTTATATTGTCTAGATAACCATATGTACTTCATGCTGCAAAAAATTATTCCTTAAAAAAGAAATAAGTCTGCCCCAGAAACATTTTAACATATGGTATCAGGTTCCATAGAAAAACAGAGGAAATGGGTTGATTATACCACAAAAAGTGTTATGTATTAAGAATGATGGTAGTTTCCTTCTATGAGACTCCTACATACATTCTGATCATTGTGTGGAGTGGAATTACTTAAAATACATAATATCAAGAACATAAAGTAGTTTATATTATTTCTGAGAAAGTGTCTTACTATGTTTCTCTGGTTGGCCTCGAACTTTGGATGTTAAATCAGTTTTAAATCAGGCTGGTCTGAATTTAAAGACCTGCCTGCCTGACTCTGCTTCCCAAGAACTAGGATTAAGAGGTGTGTCACCATGACCAGCTTAATAACAGTGTGTCTTTGAGATCCACTTAGTACCATATATCATCATTTCCACATGATTTTATCAATCTTTACTTTTTTCCTTCTGGTCCTTCTTTAATCCTCTTTCCAGCCTAGTTTAAATTATAAAATAACTGTGGGGTGTGGTGGTACATGCCTTTAATCCAAACACTCAGGAGCTAGAGACAGGGTAATCTTTGTCAATTGAAGGTCAACCTAGTCTGCAAAATGAGTTTCAGGACAGCCAGAGCTCTGCTATACAAAGGAAACTCTGTCTTGAAAAACCAATAAATAGTTACATAGATGGATAGTTGGATGGATGGATAGATAGATGGATGGATGGATGAATGGATGGATGGATGAGGGGTGGGGGTGGGTGGATAGATAGATGATAGATAGATAGATAGATAGATAGATAGATAGATAGATAGATAGATATAGATAGATAGATTTAATCATTTACCATATTATAAGCTTTTCTATTAATTTCTAAATACATTTTCAGACATATGTAAAAAAATAAACCTCACATAAAAATGTTCACAATAAATTAGTTAACCATTTTTTTGTGTGAAAATGATGGCATGTTCTCCAAAGCTTTTCAGTGCAACAGAATGTAGGAACCAAAAAGCCATTTTCCAAGAAATTGGTGAATAAAGTAATTTGAACCTAAATGCAGAGCAAGGTGAAAATACTTCATAAAAGTTGGGCTGCATCATAAAAGTATGCTCAAAGGAAAGTCTAAGTAAATCATATAGATTGCCACCTAAATGTACTTGTCACTTGTAAATGAATTTCTTAATTTATTTTAGTGACTAGTCAAAGCTGCCAGGAGGAATTCATAGCTCTGACTGTATTATGCAGTCCTTAGGAAATAAACAGATTAGCCATTGCTATCCAAAGTCTTTATGTAATACACTTGAAAGGTAAAATATTTAGTATTTTATCTTTTTACATTGAAATATAATGATCTCTGATTTGTTTCACAACTGTAAGATTATAGTAGGCCATCCCAGTTGACAGGGATTACATGAAGACCTCTAGTAAATTCCTAATTCATACAACATACTAATAATACTTGTCTTCCTACTTGTGTTTGTCTATGGATAAGATTTAATTAGGTATAGTAAAATATTAACAATAATAATTTACATTATATCTTAGCAATCTCAGCATGTTTTTCCCTTTCTTTCTTTCTTTCTTTCTTTCTTTCTTTCTTTCTTTCTTTCAAAAACATACATACAAGAACATAATATATTTTCACTTACAGGAAGCACTTTATATTTTTTTCTAGTTTCTCTGAGTTTTAAAAACCATTGCACTTGTGCTTTGAAAGATTATTGGTGAAAGTAAAGTAATAAGAACATAGTCACTGCCATAGTATGATGACAAATCCAATACCTTAGAGACGGGGTAATCAATAAAATGTGGATACATTGAATAAAAGGATAGCTCATGTCCCAGATGGAATGAAGAGGAACCGTAACAGATTTTATCATAACAATACTCAAAATTATATTCAGTTTAAAGTATACAAATGATTAGTTTCTGGGGTAGCCTACTTAATAATTTTAGACAGAAATCGGCAATAGATAACCAAAACTATTGGTAAAATGTGACTACATTTGTACATATATATATATTATTGTTGAGGTTGATTTTTATATTTCTTTTTCATAGTTGTATGTGGGCACTATTGTAATTGTTATATACTAAAATATGATCATACAAAATTATTTTTTTATCTTATATTTATTGACATCTGTGTACTGATTGGCTACCATGATGGTGACAATATTTAACACTTAGTCAAGGGTGGGACAGGCAACAGTCAAGAGAAAAGAGAAAACTCTTTAATATGACACATGGTTTGCAGGCTTAGCTGCACCAAGTGCTGTCTCTAACTAAGCAATGGATACAAATACCTAAAATAACCTAAGGAAAGGATCACTATCATAGA